>JALIGW010000049.1:2172500-2700000 GCA_023053685.1 Diadophis punctatus similis | reverse complement strand
GACATTTTTTTAAAAAGAGACCATCACATCCCATGAGGAAAACCAACTAGTTTCCTAAAACCACAGAGCTTTAGGGTACTAAATCTGCTGCTTCAAACAATCATGTCACACTTTCAAATTCACATTGTGCTTTTGATATCTTCAAAGAACTTGGGGTACCTCAAAAGCCTTCCATCCTTCCACACATGACTGGTATTTGACCTCTTGGCTGCTGAAGCTCAGAGCTGTGTCAGACCCAAAGCATAAATGAATGGACAGAAAGGAGTGGAGAATAACAAAGAGATAGATGGCTTCTGGCCATCAGAAAAACAGTGTGCAGCTTTTCTTTCTTTCCTTAATGAGGTTTCTATAGTTGGAGCATGAGAAACAAATATGCTGGAAATGTGGGCAATACGAAATCATTTTATTATGCCTGGTGAACTCATAAAAACCCAGGAAATATTGGGTTCAGATACACACAGTGATACAAAAAATAAATTAATTAAAATCAACATTCAACTGAAACCAGAACTTTTCTTGCTGGGATTAATGGATAGACAATTAGAAATGAGTCAAAGACCATTGCTCTTGTATATGTTAACTGCTGCAAGATTATTGTTCACATAAAACTGGAAAGACTCTGAAACATATCCACAATGGAGAGGAATAGTTAGTGAAGGTGACAGAACTATGAGCCGAGGTGGTGCAGCGGTTAGAGGCAGTACTGCAGGCCACTTTAGCTGACTGTGATCCGCAGGTCAGCGGTTCAAATCTCACCGACTCAAGGTTGACTCAGCCTTCCATCCTTCCGAGGTAGGTAAAATGAGGACCCAGATTGTTGAGGGCAATATAAATATACATTGCTTACTGGTGTAAACCGCTTAGAGAGTGCTTGCACTGGGAGGCGGTATATAAATCTCACACACAAACAAACAAACAAACAAACAAACAAACAAATAAACTAGCAGTGATGGAAACATCATCTTGTCTGATTAGGGAAAGGACAATAACCTCATTTATTAGCGACTGGAAACCTCTTAAACTAACTTTTTGCTGAAGAGAGAGAAAAATGAACTTGTAATTTTGATGATTAAAAAGGTTAAACTATGTGAATAAGGAAATTAGGATGTAATCTTAGAGAGAAAGGGTAAAATGTAAGTGGATTTATAACTGCTGTTAAGAACGTTGGAAGGCACTACCTTGTAATGTTTTCTTCTTGTTTCTTTCTTTTTCTTGTTTTATTTATTTTTTTACTGTTTTTCTTTATTTCTTCTCTAAAATTTGCATTGTTTTAACCTTATTAAAAAATTGTATATCTATAATCTAGATCTATCTATCTATTATCTGTATATCTAATGAAAGAAGTGGAAAAATGCCCCCCAAAGATCCAGTTTGAACCCTGGTATGACACATTTTGCCCAGAAATATTTCCTTGAGAGGAAAATGTATGCATATTAGTAATCCCTGTACATTTATCACTGAAACAAACATTCCTCTGGACTTTTAACTTTTTCTATACTTTAATTAAACTTTTCCCTAGCACTCATATAAATATTTTGAACATTTGTCATTCATGTTTCTACCACAATATTCTGGGAGGCTGATGAAGCCTTAAAAGAAATATGAAATCCCTTTAAAATAATAACAATATCAGAGAAATGATGGTCTTTGATAAACCCCTATATTTGCTAAAGGTTTACCCATGTAGAACAGTTTTGTCTTGGTGTCAGAATGATAATGTGGGAAAAAGTAGAATGCAAATAGTTTTAAAGAAGGAGCTACAGAGTCCTAATGTACTATATCATATCCCCTGTCATCTTTTTTTAAAATAGTAATCTTACTTTAAAAAATTACAAGTACAAAGATAAAACTAATATCAACCAAGAAAACTAAAAGAATAAGAAAAAAAGAAAGTGCTGGGAAAAAAATAGAAATGAAAGAAAAAATGAGAATACAGTAAAAAAAAGAAAAGAAATATAAAAAGAAATGATTCCCATTCATTAGAAGAAATACAGTTTTAGTAACTTATTTATTTATCAGATTTAGAAAGCATCCATCCCACTTAAAGAGTGACGTATCAATGTAAAATAAAACAAATGATCTCTTCTTCTCATATCCTTTAAGCCTCATCATTCAATCTTGATCAACAAAAGTCCACTAAGGCTTACAAGAGGTTTTTTAAAAAAATCTATTTTGATTTTAATAAATCAAATAAACCAACTTTATATATTTTTTCTTTTATTTTTAACTATCTTGAATTTTAATTCCTTCAAATAAGGCTCCAAAACTTTATTTCTTTTCATTTCTTTGTCCCTTCTCAAAAAAAATCTTCAGTTTTTACAAGCCTCTTTTGTGGATGGAGCCAACATTGGAAAATTATCCAGGTCATTCTCTGGTTATCTGTACACCCCTTTAAGATTAAGATATCAGCCAAATTTCTTTTGTATGTCCAGTGTAGCATCTTTGTTCATATTATTATTGTAGGCTGTCATTTTAAATCCAGTTTCAGAACAATCTTGTCTGGTAAAACTGTGCCTCTTTCATAACATCTTTCAAACATATCTATAGAGCTAGACACTCTTAAAATGAATTTCTGGAACCATTGTTTAAAAATATCCTCCAATATGTCCAATGTTTAAATATTTTGTTTCATGCTGTATTAGTCAGTCAAATACAAGAGTTCTCCTTTAATTGAAATCTTTAGTCCCTTCTGGTTTCTTCTTAATGTCTCCCTTTCAAGTTTCATCCTGTTTTTTTTAAAAAAGAGGATTCAAAACAAAAGCATTTTCTAATGCCAACGATTCTACATAATCCCAAATTCTTATTTCAAATGCACCTGGGTCTTCAGTCTGTAGCTTTCCAAAATCAAAGTTCTAATCACCCTTTTACTGTATGTATGTATGTATGTATGTATGTATGTATGTATGTATGTATGTATGTATGTATGTATGTATGTATCAGAGGTGGGTTCCTGCCTGTTCCTGCCGGTATGGTTGATAGCTGTTGTTCGGCGCAGAGCCGAAGACGCTGCTGCCGTTCGCGGTGCGGGAGCTTTCCCCGGGCACTTTCCCCGCCCGCATGGACGCCGCCAATTGCGTTCTTTTGCCCTCTGCGCATGCAGAACGCTTTGCGCATGCGCAGAGGGCAAAAGAATGCAATTGGCGGTGTCCATGCGGGCGGCGGCAGCGCCCGGGGAAAGCCCCCGCGCCGCGAATGGCTGCAGCGTCTTCGGCTCTGCGCCGAACAACAGCTATTAACCGTACCGGCAGGAACCCACTACTGGTATGTATGTATGTATGTATGTACACATATTTATAGATTTCTAATAGCTGAAAAGCAGTTAACACACAATTTCCAAAAAATAATTAGAAAAAAAAGTAGGCAAAGCAAGTGTGTTTTTGAAGATGCCAACTGCAGTGTTTTCCACCGAAATATGACTTTGAGTTGTGTGAATTCAAATAGTGCAGTCTTTTCATGAGATACATTAACTGCATTAATCGAGACCTACCTGATCAGAAATTATACTGAATCCCTTGATTTTGTTGGAATCATAACAATCTCAACATCTCTCATATACTGGAGATAAAAATATCTGCAGAAGGGGTCTCTGTATACGCAAGTAAGTTTCCCACTGCAAAAGTTGGCCTTCCAACATAGGAAGTGCAATAGCTGGGAGATGTATCAATGGCTCAAACAGAGCGAGCTGAGTTAGTTAATTCATGCCATTCTCACTCTGTGAGGGAGTAGGTCTATTTCTGCATGCTGCTGAGGACTAAATTATCAACGCAATTAATATACACACTGCAGTGTCTGACTCTAACAAGAAATTAAACAGCCAGAATCATAAGGAGCTGAAACAAAGATAATTCTAAAGAATTTGGGCTATCCTGTTGGTTTCATTACAGGCATTACAGTCTTTATTTAGTGAGAAACTTCTGTTGTAATAATTACGTCTTTTTTCACCTCATCTCTAGTTGAATGTAAAAAGCGGCTTTGAATTTTTAAACAGGTATTTTTTGGAAGTTTCCTAAGAAAGGAACCACCACCCCCGCCACCCCCAGTGATAGTCATCTCTCCTTTCCATTTCCTTCAGGCACAAAGCTGGGATTGCATAACAAGAGAGCTTTTAACTATAATCTGTTGAATTTACTGGCCTGGTTTATAATGGTAATCCATAATGGATAGCTCTAGGGAGAGGTGGGTTCCTGCCGGTTCGGACCGGTTCTATAGAACCGTTAGTAACTTGGCGGCCTGGGTCACTGGAACCAGCAGTGTCCCAGGCCTGCCACGCCCCCGGTTCTCTTGGCGGCGCCATAGGCACCGCCATCTTGTTTTTTGCTTCTGCGCATGCGCAGAAGCGTTTTTAAAAGTACTGCGCATGCACGTGTGTGGCGCACATGCATGGTGTGCATGCATGCATGGCGCATCCCTGAGCGAACCGGCAGTAGAGGAATCCGGAACCCACCACTGGCTCTAGGTGAGAATGAGCTTGAGGCATGAGGGAAAGAGAAGCTGAAAATTATCAGACAAAAGAACAGGGAGCACCAGTGGCTTAGTGGTCAGAGAAAGAAACTTAGGAAGGATCCACCCAAATTGCTCAGAATGTTAAAAGTGAAGGCAGGAGATTTGTACTTCAAGACTTACAGGAGAGTCTGTTAATGTAACTTTACAATAAAGAAGAATTATTTCATCTCATCATGTTTCCTGACTGGTCTACTTGGGAGGCTGACAGTACAGCATAGGAAGCCAAAAACAACCAAGTTACATGGATTAATAGCAGAGGAGACCCTCATCTGAATCTTGTCTATGGAGATTCTAAGTCATCCAGGTCATGCTTGTCTCCAAAGGTGCTTTTTCAAGAGGCAACTGGACTTTCTGGGCTGAAGAAGCTTCTTGGATGAGAAGCAAAACATCTTCAAAGAAAAACCAGAAAGTCCAGTTACCTCTTGAAAAAAGCACCTTTGGGTCGTCTGAATCTTGTTTGTCAGTAAAATGTTGAAAGCTTTTAACTGTAGAAGACTGTGTACCTCATCACTCCCCAGGGATCTGAAGATCAGGGATCTCATTCCAGATCTCCTTATACCTGGGCAATATCTTTTTTCCCTGTCCCTTAAATAACTATATGGTCTTTTTGCTTCAGATCATTGCTAGTTTTTTCCCAGAAGCTAAAGAAGAGCATGAGAACAAGCTACCCTTGGGGTTCCTATTCAAGGTAAGATGCAGCAGTCAAAGAGCTGGCTTTTAGGCTTCCCCAGCTAATGAGTCATAAAAACCCAGATACGGATTAAGGGAGGGTGTTAATTCCAAGCCTTGTCCGCTGAGACCATTGCTGACTTTTTAAATTTTACTTTAAATATTATTTTTTTCAGCCTTTTCTGTAGTATTCAATTCGGAAGTGGGATGGATGGATGAAGAGCTGAGATGCCCATTCTACGCTGCCTTGTTTTATTATTTTCATGTTTTATGTTCCAGGGTCAAGCAACTCAAGCACATGTTTCAGAAGATGACAATCATCTTCAGTTTGGAGAAGGAGATATCATACTTGTGATATCAGACGTTCAAGCGGAGGTAACATCTGAGGACTTGCTTGGCATGACAATTTGAAATACATTGGGCAAAGGAGGCTATAATTTAGAGGTGGGCGTCCCTTAGTTCTCCCATGTCATACTGAACTACAATTCCCAGAAGATCCAGCTAGCATGGCCAAATCCCTCTGCAACCTCCTACGTGGGATTGATAGGCACATTTATGATATTTATCTGCTGTAATGTTTCCCACTCCTTCCCAGTCCTTATGAGGTTGGGTATGATGAAAATTAGTGCCTGGCCCAAAAACATCCGGTTGACCTTCCAGGCCAAATGAAGATTCGGACTTAGGATCTTGCAGACCTAACGTAACATTTATAACCATATTTTTTTTCTGCCAGGCTGGTGAAACTAAATTCTGAATAGTAAATACTATTATGGTCTGTAAAGATAGTAAACGTATTATCAGCTCTTCCACCAGGTTTTGCTCAAGTTGCATCATAATCTACTATGCCCACATTCTGCCTGGATGTAACTTCTATCTAACAGATACTGACAGCTTCCTGCCTAATCCACCAGCTACGCCTTCTTGAGTCCAGAAGGTTTTTTCCCCCCTTTTAATTAAAGGCTGGCAGCCTTGACTCCATAGTTCTTGAAAGCAATGAATGACGACTTGAAATTCATGGTCCTTGGGTCACATGCAACCCTCCAAGGAATTTTCTGCAGCTTACAACAATGCTTTCTAGGCACTGGCGGACAGGTGATGCCCATAGGCTTCATATACAAAGCAGCTTTATTCTCTGGGAATTCTCACCTGTAGAGGGCACAGATGATGACCTCAAAGGACAAGAGAAAGAGTACTACCAAGGCAACAGTCAGATAAGAGGGGCTTGAGCCCAGGTCAAAACAATAACTTGAGAAGAACGTCTCAGAAGGAGACACACATCTAGACTTGCAAAACTCTATTATTATAGCTGTTACAATAAAAATAGTCCTGACCTATAGGGCATTGGTTTCTTCATCCACCTGATTGGGCTGATACCACCTTGCGGGGGAGGGGGGGTTGGCGCCTTCCCTCACCCCCTTCCAGGTCACAGGTATATTCGTTTGATATGTGTCTTGGTAGCGTTTTTGTTTAATTTTCCTTTTATATCTCCGCTGCCACCAGTTGCGGGGGGGGGGGGTACAGCTCCAGCCCCCTCCCCGTCACAGGTTTTATTTCGTTTGATATGTCTTGGTAGCGTTTTTGTTTAATTTTCCTTTTATATCTCCCTGACCAAGGGTTGCACCCCCTGTTTCACTTTTCTCTCTCTTTAGAGGCTTGCTTCTTCTTTTGAAATATCTCTAAGCTTTGCAGGATTGTTTAAGATTAGCTTTATGTGAGGAATAGACAGACGTTGACACGTTTCTTGAACAAACTATTAAACAGTTTATTTAAATACAACTTCTCAGTATTTGTCAAGTGAATTTGTTACAGACACCAGCTCTTCAATTCTTTCCTTTACTTTTCTTCACTCTC
The DNA here is from genome assembly GCA_023053685.1 of Diadophis punctatus similis. Classification (NCBI taxonomy): domain Eukaryota; kingdom Metazoa; phylum Chordata; class Lepidosauria; order Squamata; family Dipsadidae; genus Diadophis; species Diadophis punctatus. The sequence continues at coordinate 2,692,977 of JALIGW010000049.1, read as the reverse complement.
TGAGACTCTCTTTGCTTTCCTGACTAACCCTAAGCAAATCTAATTCTTCTTTGTTTCTAGGCCTATAGATAAGAGCACGTTTCACCGTTTATCTCTATCCACAGATTATTCAATATATATCAATCACTCTTGTTCCCTGACCCTGGCTTCTGCTTCCCACAGAACTGCCTAAGGCCTAACTTCTCTATAAATCTTCCCTCTTTTGGAAGTCACACACAGAGCTCCTCAGCTCTTCTCACTAATACAGACAGAGAGCTTTCTTCTAGCTCTTCTTACTAAATCCTTCCCTACTGGAAGTTACCACATATCAGAGAGAGCTCTTCTTCTAGCTCTTCTCACTAGCTCTTTCTTCTATTGAAAGTTACCTCATAACATAACAGAGCTTTCCTCCTTTGACAATTACTTCATAACATTACAGAGAGCTCTCCTCCTTTGACAATTACTTCATAACATTACAGAGAGCTTTCCTCCTTTGACAATTACTTCATAACATTACAGAGAGCTTTCCTCCTTTGACAATTACTTCATAATATTACAGAGAGCTTCACTTCTCTCTCAGCCAGGCCTTTTATAGTTCCTGGCCCTGCTATCTATGCTCCGATTGGCTGTCTCTTATGATGTCATCTATCCCCCCTCCCTTCTGGAGCACTGGGATAAACACCTCCCCCTTTCTACTTACCATGTATTTTCAAAGCTGTCTGGCTCTATACTTACCTGCTTAAACAGTTCCTTTTAACAACATTATAACTTTATACAATAACTTACTATTTTACACTCAGTACCTGTATGTGGGCACCACAACTCCTTCCCCTTGGAATTGAAAAAAAATGACAACGTCATTTTTTTTCTTCAAAGTTACCTGTGGGTATAAAACTTTAAACAGAGAATCTTTTCCAACTGTCATGATTAGAGCAATTTTATACAGTCATTACATGATAAGTCTCTGTAAGTCTTTATTAATCTGGTACAGGTCTGCTTGCTTCCTTGTCGTCCTCGGTGTTGTCAGGGTTCCGTCTCGGTTCCGCTTGCTTCTGCATCGTCCTGGCATCGTCCGGCCTCCGTCTCGGTTCCGCTTGCTTCTGCATCGTCCTGGCATCGTCCGGCCTCCGTCTCGGTTCCGCTCCGGCCTCGTCCTCACCTTGTCCTCGTGGACCGCCGTCCACAGGATCTTCTTGGTTGATGCTGGACACTGCATCTGCTACCCTGTTCTCTCTTCCTTTATACTGAAATGTTTTTTTCCTGGTTTTATTGTAAATGCTAGCTCTGACTGCCCCTTTTTTCAATTTTACGTGTATTTCTTTTGGCAATTTATGTTGCCATATGTAATTCGTGTTCACTCTGAAAGCCTCATCTATTTCTCTTATTATTTCTTGCTTATCATGTTGCATTGTTAGTTCTGCTATCTTTTTGCCTGTGCTAATTTTATGTTCTGTGCCCTTTGCTTTCCCTGGTTTCTCAGTGAACCCACTAGCATACTCTCTAACTAGGCACATTAGTTGTTCCTTTTGTTCCTTCATTGGTTTGGGACTTATATTCACTTTCTCTATAGAATTTTCTTTTGGTTGAGTCTGATCATTGGTTGGGCAAAATATATCTGACCCTTCATCTTCTATCTGGTTATAAAGAACCACCTGCTCTGGATTCCAATACTGCTTTATCGAATTCATGTGCACAACCCTCTCTAAATTGTCATCTATTCTCCTAATTACGTAATTTACAGGAGTGGTCTGTTTAATTATTTCATAGGGACCTTCCCAGTCATTTTGCCATTTGCTTCCTTTTACATAATGTAGGAACAGTACTTTATCTCCTGTCACAAACTGTCTATCTTTTGCCTTTTTGTTATACCATTGGCTCTGTCTTGCTTGAGCTTCAATTCCATTTTGTTGTGCATATTTCATAGCTTCTGCCATGTCTTCTTTTAGCTTTTTCACATAAGCTATAACCTCAATAGGTTGTTTCTCTTGTTCTACTGCCCACTCTTTCCTCACTAAGTCTAAAGGACCCATTAATGTTCCTCCATATACCAGTTCACATGGACTGTCACCTGTGCTCGAATGTCTAGTGTCTCTATTAATTGGCCCTACATTATCAACTATAAATGTTTCCATATCATCCTCTGGCTTACTTTCCTTATCTTTATCTACTTCCTGAAACAAAGTTAGCAAGGTAGGATCTTGCATTTGCTCTTCTGCAAACTGCTGTTTGCTGGCCACATTTATGCTCTCCTTCATTACTGGCAAGTTAAGTTGCACCTGGTCTGACTCTGTTTGACAGAAACTTGCTTAATCTCCTTTTTACCTTCAGGGGAGACTCCTGCCCTCACGTTGTTGGATTTTTGTATTTGCTCTATTTGTTTCCCCAGACTATTGCCCACTAGGATGGGAGTAGGTATAGCATCATAGATGGCGAAATCATGGTAACCTTCCCATGTACCTATGGCTATCTTGATACGTGCCACCCTTGTTTGTATCACTGGACCTCCCAGACCTCTTAATTTTATGCTTTTTCCTTCCACAATATCTTGAGGCCTCACTAACTCACTTCTTATTATGCTTAGCACAGATCCAGTGTCACGTAGGCAAAAATACGCCTGTTTATTAATTTTAACCTCCCATAAATATTCAGGACCTGGCATGTCGTGTAAGTTTATGCACACAAGGTTTCTGCAGATCCCATCCCATGACTCAGCACTGTCTTTTGCTTCCTGGGTCAGGCAGCCATTTTGTTTCTTAACTGTGACCTGCCCTCTAGGCCTACTGTCGCTCTCTACTTCAGGAGACTCATTTGGTTTACGTATGCAGAAACTGGTGTAAACATCATTTTTCCTATCTTTATTAAATGTTTTGGATTGGTTACATTGAAACCGCATATGGCCTGGCTTGTGACACTTGAAGCAAATACGATCTCTATTAAAATCTGTTTGTGCCTTTCCTTTTGCTTGCCTATAGATTTTTTCTTTCTGAGGTAAAGGTTCCCTGTATGTTTGGCCTTTCAATTCTTTCCTATATGCATTGGGACTTCTATATGGTTTATTTCTTATATCTGGAGTGACTGGTTTATTGAAACTCTCTTCATATGCCTGCATCATAGAATCTGCCCATAGGGCCGCCTCTTCTACTCTTTGAAATTGCTTGTCAGGGACTAGCCACTTGATTTGCCCTGGGAGAAGCTCATACAAGCGTTCTAGGGCTAATAATTCTTGTAATTGTTCTAGACTTCCCACCTTAGCTTCCCTGATCCAATCCATTAAATGTTTCTTTATTCTGGAGGCCACTTGAGCATATGTCTCACTCCCTTTTCTGTACACTGACCTAAAAGCCTTTCTGTAATGTTCAGAAGTCAGCCTGAACCTCTATTTAATCACTTCTTTAAAGCGTGTGTATGACATAGCATCTTCATCACTTAAACTGGAATATATTTCTAGAAGTTTTCCGGCTAATCTGGGCCTCAAATACCCCATTCGTTTCTCCTCAGGCACACTCAGTTCTAAGCAAGTCCTTTCAAAAGCAGACATAAATGATTGCACATCATCTCCTGGAGAATACTGAGGAAATCTTTTTATGTCAATCTTTTCATGGCTACTTGTTCCTCCAGATCCTTGTTCTACCTGTGACATTTTTAATTTTGCCATAGCCAATTCATGTTCAAATGCTTCCTTCTGCATTCTAGCCTGCATCTCCCTCTCTTCTCTTTCCTGCTCTCTGGACAATTCCATTTCTCTTATATCCCGTTCATGGCTTAACTTAATCCTCAAAAGTTCAGCTTCCAAGTTTACATTTGACATGGGCTCATCAACCTGTGGCCCTTCACCCCCAGCTGACTGTATCTGTCTTCCAGTTCTTGTTTCTATTTTTTTAAAGGTTTTAAAATGACCACCCTCTTTCCTCAACCTGTGAGCTCCTTTTTATATTATATATATATAGTCTTTCTTTTATTTTATTTTCACAGTGATACGATTGTCCTCTCCTACAAACCCATTAAACTTTTACCTCAGAGAGGATCAATCTACACCTTTCAAACTAAATTTTGACTCTACTCGAACTCGCACCCTGAGTCCTTCGTGGATTAACACAAGGCTTTCAATGTCCAGCAGTTTCGAGTGGTGTTTCTACTTTACCAGTCTCAGTTTACCTCAAAACACCCTCTCTGCCTACTTTAAGTCAATCTCCTTACTTTACCCTTGTTCGTTTACCTCAGGAGATGTGAGCTTCAGCCTTAAAATTTTAAAATTCAAGAATTTTTCTCTCAGCCTTTTGTACTAAGTATTGTTTCATTCTCCACGAGTTCAAATCCCGCCGCTGCCAAAAGTTGCGGGGGAGGGGGGGTTGGCACCTTCCCTCACCCCCTTCCAGGTCACAGGTATATTCGTTTGATATGTGTCTTGGTAGCGTTTTTGTTTAATTTTCCTTTTATATCTCCGCTGCCACCAGTTGCGGGGGGGGGTACAGCTCCAGTCCCCTCCCCGTCACAGGTTTTATTTCGTTTGATATGTCTTGGTAGCGTTTTTGTTTAATTTTCCTTTTATATCTCCCTGACCAAGGGTTGCACCCCCTGTTTCACTTTTCTCTCTCTTTAGAGGCTTGCTTCTTCTTTTGTTTCCTGGAAATTCTTTCTGCTATAGTTGCAGATTTTCTTTTTTTTTTTTTTAAATAATCTTTATTTGGTTTTTAAGCTTTAAAAAGAACATACATAATAACACACAACATCAAAGAAAAAAGAAAAAAGAAAACATTAAGAAAGGGGGGAAAAGGGAAAAGAAGGAGAAAAAAAATACAAACACTAATACACAAAAGAAAAAAAAACAGCATTTCAATTTAACAGCTATATCTTTATGTAACTAAATCCAGTTTTGCAATCTTACTACATTGGTTGCTTTTAACCTTTATCCCTTTTACTCTTTAGTTCAAACTAATCTAAAACGTATTTATACATATTTACATTATTTTTCATATTTATATCCTCGGATTATGTGCATCGATAATAATCATTTTTATTGTTATAAAGGAGATGGTAAGGAAAGATTTTTCGGATCAAGTCTTCTTCTATGTCCATAGTTTTAAATTTTTATTTGATTGTAACCAGGAATACCATTTTGCCCATATTTCATAGAAATCAGAGTTGTCTTTTTGATGGATGTCCATCGTTAACTTGCTCATTTCTGAGCATTCTAAAATTTTCCGAATTATCATATTTGAGGAGGGAATAATATCAGATTTCCAATTTTGGGCATATAGTAGTCTAGCTGCGGTTGTTATTTGTAAAATTAAATATCTTTCTTCTTTAGTAAATTTGCTCCGGAAGATCCCCAATAAGAACATTTCTGGTTTTAATTCCATTTTCACATTTAGAATCTGTTCCAACCAAGATCTAATCTTTTTCCAAAATACTTGAATCTTGGGGCACGACCACCACATGTGGTAGTAGCTCCCTGCTTCCTTTTTACACTTCCAACATTTAGGTGATAGCGATGGAAACATCTTTGCCAGGCGATCTGGGGAGAGGTGCCAACGGTATACCATTTTATAGATATTCTCTTTATAAGATGCAGCTAGTGTCAATTTATAATTGATTTTCCAAATAACCTTCCATTCATTCAAATTTATTTCATATCCCAAATTTTGAGCCCAAGCGATCATATAGCCTTTAGTTTCGTTCTCTTTTAATTTAGTTTTCAACTGCAGATTATAAAATTTGGAGATCATTTTTTCATCTGGCCCCATAAATATTTTGTCTAATTCATTACTGTTTTGGAAGCCGAATTGGGAGAGATCTTTCTTATATCGGGTTTGAATCTGAAGATAGTGCCACCATTCTAAATCTATGCCCTTTATACTAAGTTCTTGTCTTGACCTAAGATTATTTTGTTCATCTAAAAGCTGTTGATAGATAATAGTTTTATTCTTGTTTATAAAATTTGGATGTATAATGGCTTCAGATGTTGATAGCCATTTAGGAATTTTTTTATAGTAATCATTTTTTATATTAAGCCAGGTTTCTAGTAAGGGGCCCCGTATATAATGCCTCTGAAAGTATGCATGTGCCTTATGTTTCCCTCCCCACAGGAATGCATGCCAGCCTACTTGAAGATTAAAACCTTCCAGAGTTAAGATCCTTCTGTTACGTAATAAAACCCATTCTTTGATCCAGCTTAATGCAGCCGCCTTGTAATAGCTTTCCCAGTCCGGGAGTCCAAAGCCACCATTAATCCTACGGTCATGTAACGTCTGGAGTTTAATTCTGGCCTTTTTCTTTGACCAAATGAATTTGCGGACGATGTTATTTAATTCCGTGAAAAAGTTCTTTTTAAGTTTTATGGGTGCAATTTGGAATAGAAATAATAGCTTGGGTAAAACGTTCATTTTGATAACGGCAATTTTACCTAATAACGATAGTTGCAATTTAGCCCAATTCTGCAACTCTTTTTGTATTTTTTGATTCAATTTTGTATAGTTGTCTTCTTTGATGGTGCTACATTTGGCAGTAAGCCATAGCCCTAGATATTTGACTTTTTTAACTATTTTAATTCCCAGTATTGTTTCTAAAGTCCTATTTTGTTTTTCAGTTAAGTTTTTAGTTATTATTTTTGTTTTTTCTTTATTGATTTTTAATCCTGCCACCTTACCAAACTTTTCTATTTCTTCAATTAATATTGGACCCGATTTTATGGGATCTTCCAGGATATAAGTCATATCGTCTGCAAAGGCCTGCACCTTATAGTCCTCCTTTTTAATTTTTAAACCTTTTATATTATGATTTTGTCTTACACACCTCAAAAGAATTTCTAAGGCCAGAATAAATAGTAGAGGAGATAGGGGGCACCCTTGGCGAACTCCTTTCTGAATATTTACTTTGTCCGTCAGATCATTATTCACAAGTACTTTGGCTGATTGTTCCTTGTAGATTGCCTTAATCAAATTTAAAAATTTAACACCAAAATTCATCATCTCAAGCTGGGTTATGAAAAACCGCCAATCCAGGTTATCGAAAGCTTTCTGGGCGTCAATAAAGATTAATGCCAGCTGTTTTCCTATATGTATATCGTAATACTCAAGGACATCCAGTATAATTCTTGTATTGTGGCTGATTTGTCTATTTGGCAAAAATCCGTTCTGGTCAGAGTGTATTAGTTTATTTAGTATTGGTTTAAGTCTTTCTGCCATAATAGAGGCTAATATCTTATAATCTGTATTTAATAATGAAATGGGTCTGTAGTTTTGGATTTGTAATTTATCTGCTTCTTCTTTCGGGATTAACGTTATATACGCCTCTTTCCAAGACTCGGGAATTTTAGCTTCTTCCATAGCCCCATTATAAACCTCTAACATTAATTTTTCTAATTGTTGTTGGAATTTTTTATAAAATTCTGAAGGTATACCATCTGGGCCTGGCGTTTTATTGTTTTTTTGTTTTTTTGTTTGGCAATGGCCTTTCTAATTTCTGCGGTTGTTATGTTTTTATTTAGAACCGTCCTATCCTCTTCAGATAGGACTGGCAATTCTAGTTTCTCCATATATTCCTTAATTTCTTCTTGACTAATATTTTCTTTTTTGTATAGTTCAGTATAAAAATTTCGCACTATATTTTTCTTTTCCTCTGATTTACGATACAACGCCCCGTTCTCATCTCTCAGTTGGTCAATTTGTCTGTCCATCCTTTCTTTCTTCAATTTATGGGCTAACCATCTCCCCGGTTTATTGGCAAATTCGAAGTAATTTTGTTTTGACATTTTAATTTTCTGCGCCAAATCTTCCTGCGAGATCAGATTTATATTATGTTTGATTGCGTTCATTTTTTCCAAAGTTTCGTCATCTTGTGGGGTAATTGCTACCACACACCTGCTGATAGATTTTGTGGCAACCGTTACTTCTGAGGTGATGCCTGAGCTTCTGAGCAGTGGCAACAGGGAGGCAACTCTTGGTCCAGAAAGATGATCCACATAGCTGGGCTGCTAGAGGGAGGGGAAAGCAGTAGAGTTGAAGAGGAACACCAAATCTGTTTGTTGAGAGATGAGAATAAATCTCATAGAGGCAATTTGGATCTTTGCTTGGAATTCAAACAGTTAGAAATAAAGCTGAGATTAAAAGTCTAATAGAAAATATTTATTTTAGTACAAAAACAATAAATCCTAAATAAACTACATTGTGCTGAGAAAACACGACTGTTCAGGTCAACAGCTAAGGCAGAAGAGAATTAATGGTGGTTTAGGAATGCACACATGCGCACTCATCATATCACGTGTTCTGCTTATGTTGGAATGTACCATAATATTAGATAGGGGTGCATCACCCTGCATAGACATACAACTGACAATATTCACTATGTGACACTGTTCAACCTGTATGAGGGTCTCTCTGCCTAGCAAGGAGCAGGGAGGAGCGTGCACACAACTAGATTTTTCTGCTAAGAAAGAAGGTTTCCGTCCAATATAGAGAAAAGAGAAGGGAAAGTCAATGAGGGAAACAGCAAAATAAAGCCAGATCTCTCTGCTCAGCAACAAGAGAGAAGGAAAAGAAAACCAATACTGTCCAATACTAAGGACAGATCCCTAGATTATGCTGTGGCCTAGAGGTGGAGCTCTTGCCTCCCAATCAGGAGGTTGTGAGTTCGATCCTAGGTAGAGGCAGATGTAGGGTCTCCTGCTTGGGCAGGGGGTTGGACTAGATGACCTGCAAGGTCCCTTCCAACTCTGTTAATCTGATATCACCCAACATATTGAAAAATATGTAGGGTGACATAATAATATCCATGGGGAATATATGATATTGAAAAAATGCAGTGTGTTTCAACCCAGTAACAAAAGCAAAGTAAAAACTGGGGCCAGCTATAAAATAACAGTCTTGGTAAAAAAAAAAGTGTTTAATATGTATGTGTTTAATAGTAATACCATTTGCCAGTAACTCATCAGGGATTTTTATATATGAAGGTAAAAAAAGTTTCAGAGTCATGGCCCTTGGGCTAATTAACTAGTCCTCATGCACACTCATGGTAATTTTGAACCTGAAACCCCTGAGCTAGAACAGTTCAGGAGCGGCAGCCACTATTGTAAACTGCGGAAGAGAGATTAAAGGAAGAGCACTTTCAGGAGTTGACTTCTGGGTCCAGTGTTGGACTCTGCATAGTATGGTGTGATGTATACCTTGCCTTCTTCAAGTCTTGAACCTTGGGCCTTCTCTTCCTTGCAAAGCAGGACCTCCGTTTGACAAAAAATAAGGTGTAATTTGGAGTCACCTGTTCTGCAAATGTTCTTGCTGAAAATGCCATGCTGTTTAGGGAGAGTACAGAGCTGCTACTGCTGTTGCTATTACGCTTTAGGTCTATTTACTTCTCTCTCTTTGTATGTTTGTGTCTGATATGACCATAGCCCTCCATTAATCATTAACTCTCCCTTTAGCAGAAACAACACTGAGCAGGTTTTTTCCTATAAAAATAGCTACAGGTAGTCCTCAACTTACAACAGTTTGCTTAGTGACCGTTCAAAGTTACAAAGGCACTGAAAAAAGTGACTTATGACCATTTTTCACACTTATGACTATTGCAACATCCCCATGGTCATGTGCTTTACATTCAGATGCTTGACAACGGACTCAGATTTATGACGGTTTGCAGTGTCCCGGGGACATGTGATCCCCTTTTGCAACCTTCTGAGAAGCAAAGTCAATGGGGAAGCCAGATTCACTTAACAATCATGTTACTAATTTAACAACTGCAGTGATTTACTGAACAAATGTGGCAAGAAAAGTCATAAAATGGGGCAAAACTCACTTAACCCATTTCTCCCTTAGCAACATAAACGTTGGGCTCAATTGTAGTTGTAAGTTGAGGACTACCTGTATTATGTGTTTATGCATGTATGTATCTATGTATGTATGTACCGGTATGTATGTATGTACCGGTATGTATGTATGTACCGGTATGTATGTATGTACCGGTATGTATGTATGTACCGGTATGTATGTATGTATGTATGTATGTACCGGTATGTATGTATGTATGTATGGCACCAGGCTAGAAACTGAGAGACCATGAATTATACTCCCTCCATAGACACAAAGACTGCCAAATGATTTTGGGCCAGTCCCTCCCTCTCAGCCTTTGGATGGAGACAAGGGCAAGCCACTTCCAAATGTTGCTTTGAAAACTGCAGGGACTAGTCAATCCTTATAAACATTGCACTCTTAGCATAATGATGACTATCACTTGTAATGCTCTACATTTAGCATCTCTGAAGACTTATTTTCTATGCATAAGGATTCAAGTCACCTTTCCAGATTTCTAAATTAAAACGAACAGGAGTGTGCTTATGGAAAAGCTCTGACTGAAGTTTGTTCACTTGTTTTCTTTTCTAGGAAAAAGGATTTTGGATGGGAGTAAAAGAAAGTGACTGGAAGGAAAACCAAGATATGCTACAGAAAGGCATTTTCCCCCAGGTCCTCATCAGATCGGTCCCTCTGAAATAAGCTCAAAAGCAACAGAAGGAAGGAAGGAAGAAAGGAAGGAAGGAAGGAAGGAAGGAAGGAAGGAAGGAAGGAAGAAAGAAAGAAAGAAAGAAAGAAAGAAAGAAAGAAAGAAAGAAAGAAAGAAAGAAAGAGAAAGCAGCATTTTCCAAAATCTAGTTTTCTGTAATTATTAAATCATTTTTTTCCTCCAGGCCAGCTGCCTCACATCAGTATAATACCATGCAGGTGGCAATATTTATGATATATGAACCGTTGAATACTATGAGTTCCATCTACGCTATTATAAGTCAGAAACTGGCAATCTTTGAAAGAAATTTGTCCTTCTGAGGCCTCTGCCTCAGAGGTACTTTTCTAAAATGGAACATCACCATAAAGAGTCCTATTATAGAATAGCTGATAGCCTACTTTGCAGAATACGGTTAGGATTTCTGGACCATTTACCCACCCTGACTCTTCAGAGAAGTCCTCCATTTAAGCTAGTTGCAATTTCATTGCATTCATCTACTAAAAAATAATAAAATTAATAATTGAAGTTCAATCATGCTTTTCTAGAACAAGTTAAATGATTATTCGGAGAATGGGAAAAGTAAGAAAGACGATTAACTTCTATTCTGTAAGGATGAGAGGGAGGAGATACTTAAGGAAACTTTACATGGTGAGACGATCACTTTGGATAGGGAAATCACACATTGAAGTTCATATATGGAACATATTGGACAGAGAAAATATATACTGCATATAAGGGGGGGGGGAACTCCTTCCCCAACATGTAATGGGACTTTTCTCCCATTTATGGGGAACCATTTAATTATGCCATTTATCTATTTGTGTTTAAAGCAGTTTGTTATGGAAAAATCTTACTGCTTTTTTTTTTTGTGTGTGTGTGTATGAATCACCAATCAGAAGCTGGCATTACGGAATATAACAGAGGATATTTATAAAATCCTTTTGAATCCTGGAACTGCCTTCCATACTCAACTGCTTCTGAACTCTTCCCTGTTTTTCCAAGATCATCCATTTCGTCATGTTGTCAAGCACATTGTATTCTCTTTTCTCTTATTTTAGACCAGTGGCCCCCAACCTTTTGGGTACCAGGGATTGGTTCTGTGGAGAGAGGTCTTTCTGTGGTCGGGAGGGGGTGTGGTTTCGCATGCTGCCTGCAGCCCAAGGATGGGGCTTTGCTTGTTTGCGCAGGCCGTTTTTTGGCATGCCGCGGCCTGGTGCTAGTCCACGCACTGGGGGTTGGGGACCCCTGTTTTAGACCATAGTTTTAACTAGAAATGTCTGGTTTTGGACACCTACAAACGAGGCATTAGGATTACAGCTCTCATCTGTTGCTTGCTTGAAGCATTTTATTATGATCATGGATGGTAATCATTGATCGACCTGTCTCCTCCAGCTTGATCACTTGGATACCTTTTGAGAGGTATTGTAAATATATCTACCAAATGTGGGATTCATTTACCTTCCCTACCGGTTCGCAAATGTGAGCGTGCGCGCCTCTGTACATGCACACGGCCTTCTGCGCATGCACAGTACTTGTGTGTTACTTCAGGGCGGGTAGGCGGAGCCTCCCACAGTCACCGCGGGTTCGCGCGATCCGGAGAGAACCGGCTGAATCCCACCACTGAATTCTGTACCTATAGTAGTTAATACAAACATAATTCTTTTCTGCCTAACACATAATAAAATATGTCTGCATTTCAAATTCAAACACGTGCATCTGATTCCTTCAACGCGGTGCTCTATTATGTCTTTGGAGGTGTAATTGCTTGCTGGCTTAAGGAGAAGCTAATTTGAAGAAGATTTATCTCATCTTGAGTACATTCAGAAGCTTTTTTGTTTGTTTGTGCAGAGCTGCTGAATGGTCCCCAAAACATTAGCAGCTCACTACTTTGTATGTTCTGCTGACTACAAATTACATAACTTCAGAAAAAAGGGTGGTTTGGGGCTACATAAGCTATACTGGCTTGCAGGAATCTTCCATCCTCCACCCCAATCTTTAATTTTGGCAACCTCAGCAGCTTTGAAAAAAGTGCCTCCTGCTGAACCGAACTGTCCTGCTTTATTAGTAAGCGACACAGAACATTATGAGCCCTTGTCTCTCTCGTCGGCATTACAAAGAGTTAAAGAATAAGCATTCTGATGATTCGGCTGTTTATTATCAACGTAGTGAAACTGGAAAGGTGAGATGGGCAGGGGAACGCCTTAGCCTACTCACTAGAAAGCTAGGAAGCAGCTACAGGAAGAAAGTAGAGAAGAAATATCCATGCTAGTGGAGCTGGGGAAGAAATTCAACAAATTTGTCAAGCCAATATTATTTTCCCACCAACCAGGATTGCTCCAATCAGGTAAGAACTGGTTAGGGAACCTATTTAGCCCCAGGATTAGTTGAAAATAAAATAGAAAATAAAATTATTTCTACATCTGGGATCGTGTTAATGCTCTGAACTATATGTTTACACATAAATGGAGCTAGTGCTGCTCCCGAGCACATTCTCCAGGCACACTAACAGGAATGTAAAATACATGCACCACTAATTTTGTACAGTGTGCTGGTTATCTACTTTCCCCAATATTTTTCTTGTCTGCAGGTGTTGTTGTTTTTTTACTGAGATTCCCAGAAGGACCAGCCACTTAAATTTCTTGAATGTTAGCATATACTTTTGATGAAAAGGGGGTGAACAAAAAGCTTTGAAACCTGTAGAGATAAAAACATTAAGTGAGGGCTTTGATGCAAAACTTTTTTCTTTTGTTCTAATTGCTTTTTGATATGGTGGGGTAGCAATAGGGGAATATAAAAACAAATCAAATGTTTGAATCCTTTGCTACCAAATTCAATATTTATAATTGCATGCTTTCCAAATCTGGCATCCGGCAATGTGGATCATTCTTATTTCATGAATTATTGAGAAATATAAATAGGAAGTCAGAAGTTTGGAAGAATCACTAAGAATGTTTCATTCTATGGAACTGATTTCACTTTTGCTTAAAAACAACCTAGGTGTGTGAGGATACTTTTAATATGCAGCTCACCTAATTCACATGGGTCATTTTAGATCAATCCCTTCAGTTGAGTGATAAAAGAATGCTGATCAATTACACAAGCATATGATATCATGGATGCAGGAAAAACTTGTATTTTTGTTCTCAAGCTTATAGCATTGTATCTGCAGAACTGAATCCCTGCACTCCTTCTTACTAGTAGCCATACGGTACTATTTATGTACAATTTTCTAAGATGCAATTGCAGCATTGACTTCCTAGCCATTCCAACATATATATTTTTTAATTCCTTTCTTGAAAACCTATGTTGTGAAACAACAATAATTGGAAACAAAGGAAGAGGAATGAGAGAGAAGCACTTTGGAGAGGAAAGGAGACACACAATCAATTTATTAGTTAGTTGTAATTAATTGATATAGCCATGATACACAGTGGTAAAGGGTGCAATGTTCCTAGCTATATTCACAAAATTAACAAGGAGCCAATGAGCAAATCTGCTCGTCTACACAACCAGCCCCTTGATAAGATGTTTAGCTGAAATATATGCTACCACTTTGCACATCTGGCTAGAGAGCAATAGATAAGGAGCAATTTCTACACTGCAATTAATGTTTGCTTTCCTTGGTTAATAGTTTCCTGTTTTTTCCCCCAAAACATATTTAATTAGTTTGGTCCCCCCCCCCAAAAAAAAACTCTGTTAAAACAACCAGAATCCCCCCCCCAAATTGAAAACATTCCAATGAATATATGTGGTTTGCATATATCAATGATTTATTGAATGAGCCAAATAATGCTGCTCAAATTTTTCTTCATTAATTGTGCTATTTATCTATGTAGAATCTGGGTTCATCCAGTAGTTCAAAAATAACATTTGGAAACAAGCATATAACAAAATCATCCTCATCATTGGAATTCAATAATTCAAATCAGGCTTGAAGTTTTGAAAGAGATACATATGAGGGAAAGATCAGCTTTAAAAATCTGTTTTATAAAACTTTCTTGAAGGTCTTGGACCAAAGTTATAAAAACAAAACCACACAAAGGGATTCCCATAATTCAGAAAACTCTGTTGCTTTTCTTCCTAACCAGCATTATCACATACCTTGACAGTGACCTAAAGGTCTTAAAATATGGGAGTGCTTTGCATGCAACTTGGAACTTCTGAATAAAAGGTGGAATATAAATCTTATAAGTAATGACTAAAGTGTTTAGATGGATGAAGATTATTCTTTTATTAACCTATGATGCTTCAGAGAAGGCTTTTATTCTATAATGGCTCTACTCGGATGATGAAATTCCACACACACACAAAGTTATCATTTTCCATGTGTAATGTTCCATATTTCCACACTGCTTCTTCTATCTTTTTTCCCCTCTCAACACACCCTCTCACACACACAATGTGTGAACGAACGAAAGATGGAATACACTAGTTGTGAGATGAGGTTATGGGAGGAGCCATTTGTCTGGAAGGAGCTCAGAGAGAATTAAGTCCGTAGACCATAATTAGTATTTTGAAACAGACAAATCCAAATGATGTATGTGTGTTTGCGCCTTCCAGTCAGTGTTGACTCCTGGCAACTACCTGGATAAATCTCTGCAGTTTTCTTGGCAAGATTTCAGAAGTGACTTGCCATTGCCTCTTTCCTACAGTTGAGAGAGACTGGTGCCTAAAGTAGGATTAGAATTCATGACCTCCTGGTTTCCAGCCTAGTGCCTTAACCATTATATCAAAATGTCTCCCTCTTGTTTTCTTACCAATTGCCTATGCAGGATATCCCAAGAATGATATTCAGAAAGTGACTGGTCCAGAAGCTTAACACGGGGGGGGGGGGGGGAACAATGGTAGGATTGGCAACATTTATGGGGAGTAAAGTCTCAACTAGTGTTGAGTAGCAGATCCTCCTCCTACCTCTGAGAGTGGTAGGTTGCTCTGCTTCTAGATGAGACTATAATTTCACAATCTCAATCACAAAGAAGGATAGGGTGGGAGGGTGACTGTTTCCAAACATAATTTGTCTTCCATGTTTTTCTATTCTTAATACAGAACTGTGGTAAGAACACTTAGTAGCATCAACCTTTGAGTAGCAGAGCAGAGTGTCTGTAATCCAGCAGCCCAAACAGAATGGCAGCTGGCACATTGTTCTTCATTGATGAAATATGTGACTTATATTTTACCAGATAGTCTGAAATCCAATAGGACTGTACAAAAGTGTCTCTAATTCCTCAAAAGACATGCAACTCTACCTAGGAGTGGCTTGATGTCACACTTGAACACATTTGTTTTCCAAGCTATATCCAAATTAAATATGTATAAATATACATACCCATCACGCTATTACTTTTTGGGGTAAGCAGCAGGGGTGGGTTCCAACTTACCTTGCTGCTGGTTTGCTCCCTCTTGCACTGCGTGGGCGCACCGCGTGGGCGTGCCACCTGGGTGCGCACGCGCATGCGCAGTAACAAAAAATCCTGGGGGAAAAAAAGCAAAGCCAAAAAAAAGGTGGCAACCGCATGCACAGTGCTGGAACTCGGCTTCTGCACATGCTCAGAAGGAAAAAAAATAAAAAACATTAAAAAAAATATTCAAAAATATTCAAAAAAAAAAGATGACAGTGCCCCACAGACCAGCACCGACCGATCTGGTTCGGTGACGTCATCATGACATTACCAGCGGGTCGCTACCACTTTGGGCGAACCGGTCCAAACCGGGAGGAACCCACCCCTGGTAAGCAGCATTATGCAGAAAAGAAGAAAGAAATAGTACGCCAAAAATTATAAGAAATGTAACAGTATCTACTTACAATGACCATTCATTCTGACTTTTCATATTTTTCTGTCCCTAAAACCACCCCTACTTTCACCATCTCCACACATTTACATTTTGCATTTTGTTCTTTATTCAGTATCCATTTTATTGGCATCATCCAACAACTCATCCAGATGATCCGTAGCCCAACATTCCATTTCAGTAACAACCGCATGTTAGCCTGCTTTTCAAAACATATTATTGTTATGCATTTGCATGTTGTCCAGTTGCATGATTCTACAGCTTAAAACTACACCAATGAGAATTGTTTTGAGGAATACTAAGGGCATCACTGGTCAAATATTAGGATAAGAATAAAGGGAAATCAATATATAATAAAAAATGAATAACCAGTTTAAATTTGCACTGTGGTTTTTCTCAGACTGAAGTGTAATTTCTTATTAGGTGATGGGGATTGTATTTGTGATAGTATAACTTAAGTACATCATGCATCAATCATGCATGTAAAAAGCAACTAGTAATGTCCTGATTTTGGAAGGAAGGGCCTGAAGATTGAATGAGCATAATATGCACTGGTAAGTTCAGATACCATGATGGCATCAGCTGTCAATCCAAGAGCAGCTCATTTCCTTTCATTCGTCATTGCTTTCAGAAGTTAAAAGAATCTCAAAAGATCTTTGCACTCAAAATTTGCGATTAGCCATCATTTTGTGATCATAATGTGAGGGTGAAAGGGTGGCATCAGTTCTAAAATTGGTAAGGGCATTTTTCCTGTGAATGAGATTTCTGTACCTAAGAATACATTTTCTCTGCACAGCATGAAACAACTTGATTATATGCCTCACATGTAACTTGTAAAATATTATAGATCAGTTTGCTTTGGTTTTCTTTTAGTAATACTCAATCCATCATTCCATTTTAAGATTCTTTTAGATTTAATTGTTCACTGGACTTTAATGCATTGTTTATTTCTCAAGGTTTCATGTCCACCATCTCTCTATGTCATTCACATCATAAGACACGATCTCAGAGGTGATGAAGAATGTCCATGTCATTTTCTAGATAAAAAGGGATGACAAATCTTACCAATCTGGAGAGTAAACGGAGCAGTGGTGTTAATAGCAAACAAGGGAGCAGCTTTAAATCCTGATTCAAGCCACAGAACCAGTGGCTGCCTTCTTCAGGAAGATTAGATCATTTGTGGCTTTCTTTAGCTATAATCAGCAATGGCATAATTAAACTGGCATGCATTTTCATAGTTTATGGACATGATTTTGTCTCTTGGCACTACAGAAATTCTGAGAATGTCTTCATGTAAAGTAACTTGTGGATGTTGTATTAATTTACTATCGTATTAGTATATTTAAATCATCCCTTGATAGTATTCTCATGGTGTTTCACAAAATGAATTAAACAACTAAAATGTAAACAAAATGAAGCATTTTAAGTAATTACATTAAGTAATACTTAAATGAAGTATTAGAAGGCGTATGGCTATTTATTTCTTACAGCACAGCATTGTTTAAACTGCACTTAAAATATCTCAGAAAATAAAAATGGTCTTCCATGCCAAAATGACCATTAAGTAGCATCACAAACTATTCTGGGTTCATTGTGGTTACTGGTGCTGGATAAAATGTCCAACAGGAAGGAGTACGACTCGTGCGCACACACACACACACCCTCTCTAATATATCATTTTAAAAAGTGATGAGTTTTAAGACTCACATTTGGGAATGCCTTTCGAACATTTGAAATATGGAAATAATAATTAACACGGAGAAATGATTAATGGGAGGGAAGCTAATCTTGCCGTTCCAGATTCCATTTCACATACAATTTCTTTTGAAAAGGCGCCGTTTCAAACTAGTTCCCCTTTCAAGCTTTCCTGTGATGTATTACGAGATCGGTACTTCCAATGAAGTCTTGTGGTCTTGTTATTTTCATGACACACCAAGCACAGTTTGTTTCTTACTGTTTTGCAGCAGCGGCCTGATGATCAATTTTTCCAATCTTCCTGCTCCTAACTTCCTGCCCTCCTTTCTCCTAGGCTCAGACCAGAAGGTGTGGCTTCTGGTGTGCATTTGTCCGGCTAATCTAGGCCTTGGATGGGGCTTGACAGGGTCCCTCTGCAGTTCTGAGTTTTTGGGGACAAGAGGAAACAAAACAAGGAGGTAAGTGAAGCTTCTTCCTCCTACGGTCCCTCCTTCTCTTCTCTGCCTCCACTTCCCACCAAACTGGATCCTGCCACCATTGAACCAAAATAGCCCTGCAGAGGCCTACAGATAGGGTTAGGGCTAGGCAGTGTCTTACATGCTTCTGCCCTCCCTCATTTATTATAGGCTGGGTTCGCATAGCACGCTTAACTAGGGCAGTGGTTGCATTTGCACAACAGGCTAAGCGCGCATGGCTTAACCCCTAAAGCCCAATCTAGCCCATGAAGTTTATTGTATAGGTTGGGCATGAGCTCAAACAGTGGGCTAAATGTATAACCCAGTTAAATGTCTGGGATGAACCCAGTCACAGTCAATCCACATGCTCTTAGATCCCTTTTGTTAGCTGTCTTCAGAACTGAGGTTTCCTCACCCCCCTAAATATTCAGTGAGTCCTTTTGGGGGTTGGTCCTTTATTTTTTCCAAGAAAATATGGCCACTGGCCAAGCGGTTAAGCCAGAGGTCTTCAAACTTGGCAACTTTAAGACTTGTGGACTTCAACTTCCAGAATTCTCCAGCCAGCTATGCTGGCTGGAGAATTCTGGGAGTTGAAGTCCACAAGTCTTAAAGTTGCCAAGTTTGGGGACCACTGGGTTAAGCCGTGGGGCCTGTCAACCAGAAGGTTGGCAGTTTGAGACCAAGTACAGCATGGTAGAGTGAGCTCCCTTTCCTGCCCCAGCTCCTGCTAACCTAGCCCTTCGAAAACATGCAAATGCAAGTAGATAAATGGAGATCAGTAGGAAGGTAACAGCGTTCCCTGTTCTTTCAGCATATAGTCATTACTGGCCACATGATCACGGAAACATCTTTGGACAATGGTGGCTTTCTCTGCTAGGAAACAGAGATGAAGGTTGCCCCCTAGAGTCCGACACAACTGGCAGGGGAAACCTTCACCTTTACCTTTTTATTGTACCTAAAAAAAGCACTTACCTTTGAAAGGATGTCATTTATTTTTATTTTATTTATTTATTTTGTTTTAATCATTCTTATAGGCCGCCCAACTCCCACAGGGACTCTGGGCGACATCCTCACTTGTAGTTAGTTCCCTTTTCCCTGTTGAATATATGGGTGACCTAACCCAGTGACCCACTCCGAATGTTAAGTCTGGAGATAGATCTGACCCTTCTTTCCTCCTATTGCAGAATTCTTGGAACAGATGCTGGATTTTTTTTTCCTGTAGTCATCCTTATCGTTCTATGAGTCAATTGCTTTTTGCCATCTATCCTGATCTTCATCTCTTAGCTTTCACCTTTCACTTAAAACTAATGATTTCTTGCTGTGGTGTTCCTGGTCTTGTCTCAGAACTGTCCTGTCTCTTAATTTTTCAACTGTGCAGTTCTCTCATCTGATCCCATTTCTATTTCTTTTTCTACCGCTCATTTCACAGAATTCTTCTTTGTGATCTGTGAGTCTGTACATGTTGATACATTTGATTTCCATTTTTGTTTTAGAAATACTCCTTCTTCCATTCTTTATTAACTCTTTATGATAATCAGCCCCTTGGGTTCTTTGTTCTATTGTCCCTGCTCTTAATGTATTACATGCCAGACTACTATTGAAAATAATTTAAAAGCCTCAGTCAGAGCAAGATGCAGCAGTCAGAGACGTGATTACAGTACTTCTGGTTGCTCTGATAACTTGCCAGTTTTAAAAGAACTTCATATACTGTTTATTTGCTTATAGTCCCTATTCAGAATTGCTGGTGCATGCTTTTAACCGGTACTCTCCTCCCTCCCTTTTTGTCTGTGACCTGTCAAAGTCACAGAAAAAACTGCACGGCTAATAATTGTTTAAAATTTTAATGAGTTGTAAGCTCCTTGGGGTGTGCTCCTTGGGGTGTGCTCCTTAGTAAGCCTGTTTAGAAATTCAGTTGCTATTACTTAACAGTTCTAGTCCTGCCTTAGGCATAGAAGCCAGCTGGGTGACTTTGAGACAGTCAGCTTCTCTCCAACATAAGAAAGGAACTGGCAAGAAAAATGTTGCCAAGAAAATTGCAGGATTGACCTGATGGAGCTAATAAAGTCCATGGGTGCACTTTTTAGTAAGCTTGTTTAAAAATGCAAGCAGCGTTACTGAAGTTACCAGTCTGTAATTGATATTTAAGAGGAGGAGGAGGAGGAGGAGGAGGAGGAGGAGGAGGAGGAGGAGGAGGAGGAGGAGGAGGAGGAGGAGGAGGAGGAGATGAGAAAGAAAGAAAGAAAGAAAGAAAGAAGGAAGGAAGGAAGGAAGGAAGGAAGGAAGGAAGGAAGGAAGGAAAGAAAGAAAGAAAGAAAGAAAGAAAGAAAGAAAGAAAGAAAGAAAGAAAGAAAGAAAGAAAGAAGGAAGGAAGGAAGTTATAAATAGCATCTTGCACACTGTGATCAGCAGTAATGATGAACTGATAAATTTCTGTTCATAGCATTATCTGGATAACAGCATTATCTTTTGATTTTCTTTCTTTTGGTTTCCTCAGCTTCAATTTTTTTTTTACAATTTTAAAAGTTAAAACAACTTAACAAAGAAGGGTGATGCCATGGCAGCTATTCCAACAACGTCATCGGCCACAGGTAAGTGCACTCAGGAATAAAGGGATGATAAAATAAAAATATTTTTAGAGAAAGGAAAACTTGCTGTTTTAATCTGTATAGGGTATAGGATGGAGAATAAGCTTACTCACAAAATGACGGATGTGGAAAATTATTTTTCCCCTGGCTCCCTCATTTCAGCGGCTCAGAGTATTTTATTGTTGAGAACCCATAGATAGGATTTAAAAGTATATGTACAATATCTAACATATTTAGCCACTTTATAACAAATTATGGTAGTAGGGGAGAAGGTGGTTATCTTCTTTCACTGTTAAATCAAGAGGTGGAGGTGGCTGTAGAGAAACAAAGGAGAACATACTCAGGAAACATCTCCCTTCTAATTGAGCCCACATAAACCCATAGTTGAGTTTAAACATGGTTTGTTGACTGCAGCATATAAACCATACTGTAATACATAAGTCTAAGCTACAAATCATGGTTCCATTCCATTAGGTTTTGTGTGTGATAAGAGATTTTTATAATAAGATAAAATAATACTTGCAAATCCAAAACAGTTGACTTCACCATTTGCAAGTTAAATAAAATAGTCCTCTGATTTTTTAAAATTTGCAACTGCAAATAAAGTTATGCAATTTACTAATATCAATATTGCAGAGCGCAAGAGAACAAGATGCAGATTTTCTCAGTTGCGGTCCTGACCAACATACTTCTAACCAATGGATAAACAAACATTTCCCTGGTGTTGGAATTCAATTCCCTAAGACTTCTGAAGATATGCAGATAAAAAAATTGATGAAATATTGGAAGGTTAGCGTAAGTCCCATTATGATAAACAGAGGCCACAATCAGAAAGCATAAGTCTGCCTGCCCATAACTAAATAAACCCAATTCCAATGGCAAGCCTTTGAATTTGAGCCCAATTAACCCTACTGAGCAATAAATACCAACATTTGGAATGGAAATCCTTTTTCAGTAATGACAGCTGCTATTGCGTAGGCAGAGAGTGCTAAGATTTATTCTATAAATATATGCTGAACTTTTTTTCAATTCACCTAAATTTGCTTAAGTCCTAAATCTTTGCTCCACAAGGAAAGCATGCCACTGTTTTCTCCACAAACGTTCTCAATGCAGTAGACCAAAGGTCCCAGGTTTTGTCTGTGTGGGTGTATGTTGCTATGTGGGCTTACTGGTTTGCTTCTGGCATTCTCAGAATCTGAATTCAGAAAAGTGAATGCTGAAGTATTTAGAGAGAATGGTATATTCGGCTCTGCAGTATTCCTCAAATTTATCAATTATAGATGACAAGATAATAGACCACCTATGGCGTACAAGCTGTATGACTTTGATACATGCATTCGTGGACATACGTGCCAGGGGGAAGGCAACAATATTGCATCAGGATATCAGCACCTAAACATCACAAATTACATTGTCTGGACATTTTGCAGTATACAAAATGATGCCAGTGTGTAATTCACAACATTTACACAATGGCGTAATTCAGAGTTTTGTTACCACCGTGGCTTCTACTAGAATCAAGGAAGCTACATTATTGTTTAGTGTAAATTGTGAGCCCAGCCTCTTGCCTGAATGATAAGAATGTAGAAGTTTCTATGTGTAAAAATATTTATAGAAATGCTTGGTTTTGGTCAATTTCCTTCCTCTTTTATCTTTGAAAACATAAGGAAGCAGTGTTTCTTTGCTGCTGAAACAGCCACGGGAAGGCAGGACTCATCGTACTCTATATTGACTGTAGCCCATTTAGTTGGTTTTTCCTCTGTTCCCACTAGACTTCATTCATAAATTATTAGATTATCACCCCATACTGAGCCAAGATTTTTAATCATGGTTTCCTGACTGAGCCAAAATAGGCTATGTTCATAAAAAGGCTGGTTTGCAAATCACCGCTGCTGTTAGAACAACATGCCAAAATGGAAACCAAGTAAATTAGATAATGGCTTAGTGCAGGGCTTCTCAATCTGATCGATTTAAAGATGTCTGGACTTCAATTCATTCAATTCTGGGAGTTGAAATCCATACGTGTAAAGGTTGAGAAACATTGACTTACTGCAGTGTGCGAATCTAGTCACTGATTCAGTGCTGATTTATATAAGACAATTATTCCACCGGAAGAATCTATAGCTATCCAGCACATCGGTTTTTCATTTCTTTGTGCACTGCAACCACGCAAATCTCAGAACTCTGTCATAGTATTCCTGAAACAATACTAGAATGTCATTCTCTGTTCAGTTCTGGCACCATCCATGTTGAAAGTAGTACATGATTTTAAGATAGTAGCCATCCCACTGTTCCTTCTTTGGCAAGTAGCTATAACAATTTGCAATAAATGTCACAGTATGCTTCAGCATCCAAAAGTTACTTGAAAGGCAGACAAAAGTTATCATTTCTATTTCTGGTGTAATTTCTTTCTTTGCTGATAAGAAGTCCTCTCTTTGAGAGAATTGGGCAGTTCAGTAATCTGAGAGACAGAGAGAGAGAGAGACAGAGAGAGAGAGAGAGAGACAGAGAGAGAGACAGATGCATGCATAGGAACACATCTATTCCAGTGGTGGGTTCCTAACAGTGCGGTCCACTCTATAGCACAGGTAGCGGCCCACTGGTGATGTCACTGTACCGGTGCAGTCGGTTGCTGGTGCCTGGACGCCGCCATTAAAAAAATTTTTTTTCATTTTTTTTTAAATTTTCTTTTGCGCATGCCCAGAAGCCGAGCTTTCGGCACTGCGCATGCGCTGCCTTCCTACCCCATAGTGAGTCCAAGCAGGGGAGGATGGCTGAGGGAGCGTGTGAGACGCTGAAAGAACAGGCGGCAGGAGCTATCTCCATTCCCCTCCCTTCAGCAGTCCGAGAAGCCACGAACGTGTGGTGATGATCCTAGGCATTTTCGCACGTTTGAGGCTTCTCGAGCTGCTGAGGGGAGGGGGAATGGGCGGCAGGACCTATCTCAGTTCCCCTCCCTTCAGCAGTCCGAGAAGCCACGCCCACCCGGTCACATGGACGACAAGCCACACCCACAAAATAAGCCACACCCACAGAGTGGTGGTAAAAAAATTAGGAACCCGCCCCTGATCTATTCATTCTGCTTCCCCCCACACACACACTTTTTGTTTCTTTTCTGACTCCATTTAACTTTCTCCAAATAATTACTGCATGAACTGGCTGTAATGTCATAGCATGTTTGCAATAATTGTAATGTCTCGGGAAAAGCTTAGAGTTCTTCAGAGAGAGAAGCCTATTTATTTGGAAATAAATGTTTCTTAAACAACCTAGGTTTTCACATCATGCTGAACCATTGTTGGCATGAATATTGTTTACTGAATATATGACAAATAAACAGATCCAATTAAACAGATTCACCCAACATGCTAAGCTGAAACCAAACTACATTGTTGCTTAGCATATGATGCCAAACTAAGGCTGCTTCCAAGACAGACTTAGTCAAGATGAGGTTTGCTTGTTTGCATTGCTTTAAATCTGGGCAGTTTGATTTATGAACTATGGGTTACAGCTTAAAGTGGATATAAATTTCATCATTTCAGTTTTAGTAAAAATAATAAACAAGGTTACAAATGCTACCTTAGCATGTTGTACATACATAATCTAAACATTGCGTATTGTTAAACATATGTTCATTTCTGACCAGGTTAAAATGCTGGATAACCTAGAAAGGGAGCTTTGCAAGGGAGAGGATCAAAAGGCATAATTCCACACATCAATTTTAGCTAACCAGACATTAGATAGGCTGCTGTCATGCATAATGTTTTCGTTTGTGCCTACTGATGATTTTGGTTGGATGGAGAGGGTATAAATCAGTGGTTCCCAAAGTGGGCGGTACCGCCCCCCGGGGGGCGGTGGGAACCCTTAGGGGGGCGGTGAGAGGCAAGGGTGGTGAAAGGGGGGCGGTGAGAGGGGCCAGGGGGGGCGGTAGGTGGTTCGGCATGCTTTTGCACTTGAAGCTCCCTCGCGTTCCTCACTCTTGTGTGCAGGGCAGCCCATTCTGAAAGAAAACGTGAGATGTTTTCTTTCAGAATGGGCTGCCCTGCACACAAGAGCGTGGAATGCGACGGAGTTACAAGAGCTAGGTATGATGCCCGTCTCGCGGCCCGCCCAGCTCCCGCCCAGCCCCCGCCCAGCCCTCGCACAGGCTCCGCACCGCTCTGCACCGCCCCACACGACTGGTCACCCCAAACTGCGTCCCACCGCGCAATGGGCATCCTACCTAGCACTTGAAGCTCTCTCTCGTTCCTCGCTCTTGCGTGCAGGGCAGCCCATTCTGAAAGAAAACGCGAGATGTTTTCTTTCAGAATGGGCTGCCCTGCACCCAAGAGCGTGGAATGCAACAGAGTTACAAGTGCTAGGTATGATGCCTGTCTCGTGGCCCGCCCAGCCCCCACCCAGCCCCTGCCCAGGCTCTGCTCCACTCCGCATGACTGGTCACCCCAAACTGCGTCCCACCGCGCAATGGGCATCCTACCTAGCACTTGAAGCTCTCTCGCGTTCCTCGCTCTTGTGTGCAGGGCAGCCCATTCTGAAAGAAAATGCGAGATGTTTTCTTTCAGAATGGGCTGCCCTGCACCCAAGAGCGTGGAATGCGACGGAGTTACAAGTGCTAGGTACTGAGCACGGCACAGCGACGAGGGAAGCCGACCATTCCCGAAGCTGCTCGGGCGAGCGCTCGTAGACCCGCGGGAAGGCCCCGCTGCAGAACCTGCACGTGCGTGGACTTTCCCGCCCGGCGTCCCCGTCGCCTAGCAACAAGGCACGCGCAATTTGGCGGGCTCCCCTCCGGCATGGCGCACCCGCGGATCTCAGCCCAGCTGCCTCCCACATCGACCCCACCAAGGCACCTGTGGCCTTCGGCCGCCGAGGCCTCCCCAAGCTCAATGAAGAGCTGCAGCACCCCGAGCTGCTGACGCGGCAGCCGGCCTTGATGGCGCTCTGCGACCTGGTACACGACCAGGAGAACGCTTACCAAGCCATCGGCCTGGGTGAGCATTGGCGGCGGCCTGGCCACGGCTGGCAGGAGGGAAGGGAAGGGAGGGAAGAAGGAAAGAAAAAGGAAAGAAAGAAAGAGAGAGGGAGGAAGGAAGGAAGGAAGAAAGAAAGAAAGAAAGAAAGAAAGAAAGAAAGAAAGAAAGAAAGAAAGAAAGAAAGAAAGAAAGAACGATGGTAGGTAGGAAGGAAGGAAGATAGACAGAAAAAGAAAGAAGGGAAGGGAGGGAAGAAGGAAAGAAATAGGAAAGAAAGAAAGAGAAGGGGAGGAAGGAAGGAAGACAGAAAGAAAGAGAAAGAAAGATGGTAGGAAGAAAGGAAGATAGACAGAAAAAGAAAGGAGGGAGGGAAGAAGGAAAGAAAAAGGAAAGAAAGGGAGGGAGGA
Organism: Diadophis punctatus similis; assembly: GCA_023053685.1. Lineage (NCBI taxonomy): Eukaryota > Metazoa > Chordata > Lepidosauria > Squamata > Dipsadidae > Diadophis > Diadophis punctatus. The sequence continues at coordinate 2,666,608 of JALIGW010000049.1, read as the reverse complement.
AGAAAGAAAGAAAAGATGGTGGGAAGGAAGGCAGAAAGAAAGAAAAAGATGGTATGTAGGAAGAAAGACAGACAGAAAGAAAGAAAGAAAAGAAAGAAAGAAGAAAGATGGAAGGAAGAAAGACAGAAAGAAAAAGAAAGAAAGAAGGGGGAAGGGAGAGAAGAAAGAAAGAAAGAACGAAAGAAAGACTTATGATCACAATTGAGCCTAACATTTTGGTAGCTAAGCAAGAGCGTTATTAAGTGAGTTTCACCACACTTTACAAGTTGGCCACGTCCACCCAGTCACCTGACCACTAAGCCACGCCCACCTGAGGGGGTGGGGTGGGGGCGGTGAGGATGAGTTTGTAGCACCAAGGGGGCGGTGGACTGAAAAAGTTTGGGAACCACTGGTATAAATTAATGCTTCACAAATATAATTCAATTTTGCAGCAGGGGAAAGGGGGGGGAGGGTGAGATGTGTATATGGTTGGATGCCTTGGACTTGGCCAGTTTGAAGGGAATAGGTTGTTAGAGCCGTGGTGGCGCAGTGGTTAGAGTGCAGTACTGCAGGCTACTTCTGCTGATCACCGGCTGCCAGCAGTTTGGCAGTTCGAATCTCACCAGGCTCAAGGTTGACTCAGCCTTCCATCCTTCCGAGGTCGGTAAAATGAGGAGCCAGATTGTTGGGGGCAATATGCTGACTCTGGAAACCGCTTAGAGAGGGCTGTAAAGCACTATGAAGCGGTATATAAGTCTAAGTGCTATTGCTATTATCTGCAGCCTGGAAAACATTGGTCTGGCTCAGAGCCCCTTATGATAAGATCCCTCGATGCCATACATTCTTGTAAAGAGTTTGGCTCCCAAATAGCTGGCAAGTCTTAGAAATCTTTAGAAATGAGCTGCTGGCAGAACATTTGTTCCTGCTGGCACTTCCACTGTTGTACATTATTAGATATTCACTGAGTAAGCCTGATTACCTAAGCCCTGAAACACTACAGAACAGACCTGTTTCTGCTTTGTAACTGGAGCCAAAGGTTGAAGGCTTTTATTGAGCAACTCTTCCAGCAGCTTCAATGGCACTTTTCTTCCCCTTGCAAATTTGGCCAGTTATTTCACCAAAAGTATGGTACTTGTCCCTAATCATTTTAAGCTCTCGCTTTGCAATTGTTGCTGCATATTATGCCTCAACATTTCATCTTATTTAGCGTACACTTTTTTCCTATAGAAAAGAAACGTGTGTGCAGGATGCATGCATGCCTACTTCTGGAAGATGTAATATATGTATTAGCATACTGTACGTATTCTCATTCCTTCTACAAGGAAATAATTGCGCCTTCCTGCTCTTCTTGTCAGTGTAGTTCTGGGAAGTAGGTTAGCCTGAAAGTGTGTGTGGGGGGGAGCCTGTTGCGAGGTCATCCTTCCCCTCTTCCATTTTCATGATAGCAAGGAATTTGAATCTGGACTTCTCAGTTCAAATCGAGTGCACCGTCTGCTGCTATATTGACGTCTCCCTCTTTTCCTCCATGAAGGGATGCTGACCAGTCCGTTCATGAAGAAGATGAACACGCCTACGTCCCAAGAGGATGCCAATATGGCTGTTATAGGAGGTATTAGCCATTATCTTTCCAGAGCTAACTATGGGGTGCACTCCAACATAGCCCCAAAGCACTAATGGTAAAGCCAGCAGCATAGATGGCAGGTGGTAAAAGTATATCCTATGTATTAGGAGGTAATCCCAGATCAGACCTGCGTATCTTTGACACGAGGGCAGGGTTTTTTTTTTCAGCCAATGGCTGCACTTTTATTAGTATTGTATAGGACAGTGATGGCGAACCTTTTTTCCCTCGGGTGCTGAAAGTGTGTGTGCGCGCACTATCGCACGTGCATGAGTGCCCATACCCATAATGCAATGCCTCTCCCGCACGTCCCGCACCATGCCCATGCGCACATGACCCCCCCCCTCACGTATGTGTGCGTTTGGCCTCACATCCCAAAATAGCGGTGGGAGGGGGGAAAGTCTCCCATCCCCAAACAGAGCTGGAAGGGGGGAAATGCCTCCTTTCCCCAAACGGAGCTGGGAGGGGGGAAAAGCCTTGTGTGCCTAAACAGCGCTGGGGTGGAATCTCCAGAGATCTGAGAAGGCAGGGGCCGCAGAAAGTGAGGAAAAAGCATACTTGTGTCTGATCCGAAAATCAGCTGGTCGACGGGAGGCACACACACATGCGCGGTGGAGCTGAGCTGGTCAATGGCTCACATGCCTGCAGAGAGGGCTCCGCGTGCCACCTGTGGCACGCGTGCCATAGGTTTGCCATCACAGGTATAGGATATTCATGCACAGCATGTACACTTTTGGGCATCCTAGGACAAGAGTATGATACTGCTCTTGTTTATCCCTTGAGATTAGCTAAGACTACTCACTTAGCACATTTTATTTCCTGATATGCAAGGTGTTATACCATTCCTTTTTGGTAGTGCTTTTGGAGGTGATGATCCCAGGAGCAGTGGCCGTTTCCATCCCTGCCCTAATGCTTTTTTTCCCCCTCTTAATCATCTGACTTCTCTGTTCAATGGCAGGCTTCTGCCTCTTGTGTATGGGTTGCCTATTTCGACTCAAAAGTAATGGTTAAGCAGTTCTAGAGGGGAACAAAATCGCTCATCTAGTACAGGGAGCTATTATGCGAAAGCCCTCTTTTCTTTACCCTAGTGCTGAAACCTTGACTAACACTGTTTTCAACACTGTATGATTGTATTTAATGTTATCTATACTGCCTGCTTGTAGAGGATCAGGCATACAGCTCTGGGCAGAGAATTCATTCAGGGGATGGTCACATTAGAAGCCTGTTCTGCTGCTCTCCATATAACCTCTGAAGGAGCCACGTTCTCATCCCATGAAAGGATAGGAAGTTAAGTCTCTTGTCGATCAGGGCTGTAATGCTTAAAGAGGGCCAGAATCCTGCAGCTTGACAATTTGAGCATTTGTATTGTTATGGAAACTATATAACCTTTCCAGAAATGAATCTGAAAAGTGAAGGCTGGCAGATTCAGGAAGAATATGACTTGGCAGGACTTAGTAGGCAAAGGCGATGTTGGTGCAAGAACATAAAAGCAAGATTGTTTATGAGATCCATTCGCTGTGTGTCCACTCCTTCAGTGGGAGCTCAAGGTAGAACACAAGGCATGTGCAGGATTTTGATCCGATTCCCATGTTGTCTAAAATCTTGCATACATATATTAAAGCATGGGGAATTCTGAAGTTAAAGTTCACATAGCTTAAAGTTTCTGAGCTTGAGAAAGACGGGTCTAATATAGAAGTTTTATTAACACTCTTGAGCATAAACCTCAATTACTTTTAATTATAAATAAAATGTAAGGAATGGGCTCTACGTTCCTCCCTTCATAAATTCCTCATCGCTCAGTGCTGTTTTGCTTCAATTCTTTTAATCTTTTTCTACCATTTAGAGCAGCGGTTCTCAACCTGTGGGTCGCGACCCCTTTGGGGGTCGAATGACCCTTTCACAGGGGTCGCCTAAGACCATCGGAAAACACATATTTCCGATGGTCTTAGGAACTGAGACACCGCTCCTCTATCCGTCTCCAGGTGGGTCCACCACATGCAAATAGACCACTGCAAAAAAAATTCTGTACCATGGGAACTTCTGAGCATGCGCAGAAGCCGAATTTCTGGCACTGCGCATGCGTCGCCATCTTGTTGTTGGCTTTTTTTTTTGCAATTTGTTAAAAAAAATCGGCACTGCGCATGCGTGCGTGCGCAAAGCGCCCCCGAGGCACAGCCACGCAGCGCAGGAGGAAGCGAACCGGCAGCGAGGTAAGTTAGAACCCACCCGAGTTTCCTAATAATTTTATTATTTTATGGTTGGGGGTCACCACAACATGAGGAACTGTATTAAAGGGTCGCGGCATTAGGAAGGTTGAGAACCACTGATTTAGAGTCATAGGTAGAAAGGCACTCAGCCTAAAAGGCTTTGGGGTCCCCAGATTGCTATAGTTCTAACCACTATTAACATTAGGTCCCCTAAATGAACTCTACATTTCTGCTTTAAAATGTTACCTTTCTGGCAACAAATATAATGGTAGATAAAATGGTAAAGGGAAAGGGAGGGGGTCTGTGCTAGAGAGAAAGAAGCAGGTTAAGATAGAAGCTTGTTCTCAGACTAACGATTGTTTTGTCTGTTAGATCTGCTCAAAAACGATCTGCTTAAACTCTAAAAGTTTCTTTTCTCTATTTTGTTTCAAGCTGTTATCGCCGTGGTTTTTCTCACTCTCCTTTCAGTCGTTGTGATAATCGTTATTTACCTGTACAAGAATAAAGGCAACTATCACACTTATGAACAACCTGAAGCAGATCCAGAGGGATCAGTCCAAATGGAAGACTTCCCCTATAAACGTGAAAAAGAAGAGTACTTCATATAGAAGAGACTGGACTGCTGCCATGTTTTAGACTGTCCTAACTTAAATAAACAAAAGTTTTAGGTTTGTCATTCTTTTACTCAAGGACTAAGCTGTATTAGTAACTTTTGTTTAGATACTTGGGGAACTCTGGCTTAAACAGAGTAGTGAACGAGGAGCTCTACACCTTGGTGGCCACACACAAGTAGATTGCAGTGATGCAACCCTTACAATGCAGAGTGGTCATCACTCTGTCCAATTCTAATTATCTACAATTAGAATAGGCAGATAGGCACCTCTTAACCCCAGACAGTTTGCTACCTGGTATAGGAAAGAAAACACCAGGGTGAGGATTGACCCAAATGACAGCTATCTATTTTCACATCTTATCCATCTGTAAAGCAAAAATAAAAATAAAACCCATTTCAAACCAAAAATATATTTAACATACAAAACGGCTTTTTGTCTGTTACAAGCCTCCACACATGGAAGCGAGGCATTAGGAACTTCTAATGTCACAAGAAACTGCTCAATGGGTGTTGCTTTCAGTTAAGCAAACCAACTCCAAAGCTCCGAAAAATGAGCTGCCTTTGTTATTTTTCTTAAACCTTCTTAATATGAATATTTCTCACATGTACCTTAATGGCTTTTTTATTCATTCTAATCCCTCAATGTAGTGTCTGTGCATATCAAACCTTTGGTTCTGTGAAGAAACATCCGCATTCATAGTTTCAAGCATGTGCTTTAAAGTCTAAACGGAAATACCTAAACTTCCAACTTATCAATATAATAATGAAATAATTTGCACGGTAATGCATTGCATGAGGGCAAATATTGTCATAGGCTGAGAAAGCAAGAGGAAGAATATGATATGTTAGCAGCTCTTGGCAGAAGCGGAGGGGTAATAGATTGCTATCTTTTAAAATACTTGGAAAAAAGTGAAATATTATATTTACTCCCATATCAGTGCATTCAGGACTACAGACAGTTCTAAACACTTTTAGAAGCATATCGGTTTACTGTATTCTTATTAACAGCAGAAGCAGGAGGAAGATTTCCATTGGAACTGTGGCATATGGAAAGGAAAAGTTTTAACTCTTTCTCTCCCATGACTCAGTCCCAAAGAAAATAATCCTTTCTACATTGCTGTCATCCGAGAAAAGAAAGCACGCGTGGCTGCTAATGACAATTCTTTTCTGGGACTAATAGCAGTTTCAGGGAAGGGACAGATTTTGACTGGCCTTGCATTAATGAAAAAAAAATAGCATACTAACTAGCTTCCTAATGACACACTTAACATTATTATGTAGCGGTAAATGTGTTCGATATTTATAACATCCCCTATTATATCATATAATTTATATTTTTTCACACTGACAGCACAGTGAACAAAGGAACAGATACCAAGGCAAAATCATTTTTAAAACTTGCAGCATTATAATGGACAGGAATTTAAGAGGCTAAATTCAACTTTGTCACTTTATTCAAATTTTCAAAATAGCCTTTATTCTACTTGTTTTTAGTATAAAAAGTCCACAAGTTAAGTGCACCACAGTGTTTTTACAGAGAGACCTAGAATCCCAACCTTCCATTAACAGTCAGCTGTATGGATGACCATGACACATACAACACACAGAAAATTAAGATAAAATATATTCACCAAATCTGATAATTTTTTTTAATTCATAAAAACAAAAGCAACAACAACAACAAAAGATTGAGGATCCCTGAAATATTCTTCTTAATCCTAATAAGACTTCATTGTACCCAAGTCACTTTTTTAAATGTTTGTGTCTAAAAAAACAAAAACAAAAAAACCCCATCAATCCAGCAAACTTGCACACTGATTGACATCTACCAGACATTTTTTTTTGTCTCTCTAGCCTGAATAACATTCCACTTAAACAGTTTTTGTTATTACGACACTGGGTTGCTTCCCTCCCCCACACCCTTTTTAAAAAAATGGTTTCATTTTAAGCTCTTTTGTTTTGTTTGTTGAAACATACAGGAAGCATTTAATGAAATGTTGTATTTCTGGCACCAAAACATGGCTTCAGTTAGATTTTTTAATGTGCAAAGGAGTCCAAGATCACTTAAGAATATATAAAAAAGGACATCCTGGGACATCGCTCTAGCTGCATACTTTCCTAGCAAAGGAACAGAGAGCAAAGGTGAGTAGAAGGAACCAACTGAGGGGTTCTGAAATGGAAAACTGAGCACCCCCCATCATACTGTTCCAATAGGCATCTACCACAGATGCCCCCCCAAAAAAACATTATGTCTGACTATCTTTCTCCCCAGCACCATTGATTCTAAGGAAAAGGAAATATGGGTCTTAGTCCTAGTCATTGGCAACAGGTATATCTGATCTGAAAGCTTGGTACGTTTGATACGTGGAAGCCAGTTTTCTTCCAACTTCCGTTCCTCCCTCCCCCGACCATTTCTCATCCCCAACCCCAACCCCATTTTTATATATAGTTGATTAATAAAAGCCAGACACAGAGAAAGAGAGCTGCAGTGAAAAGCACTCTCTGGTGGAACTAAAGGGAAATCTGAGGGATAGCTTAGCTCACATTCATTTCACAATTTAATCCCCAAGGTTTAAGAGAGGCACTCCTACCATTGCATGGTTTTGTATTTTAAAATTTGCTTTTTTTTTTATAAAGAAAAAGTGCCTGAAGGGTCAGGGCACCAGGAAGACACCCCGCATCATCATGTGTCTAAATTGCAACTCCAGGTTAATACGACTAAAGCGGTTACATTGTGAGAAGTGCTGACAGTATGTGATGTCGTTCCTTTACACCAATGTAGCCCCACCCACCCCTTCCTTCACCAGATGGTGTAGCCACCATCGGAGCCCCCCATGTAGAAGTTGCCCTTCCGTTGCGTCACTAGCACATTGGCACCCTGCATGACAGCCAGCTGGGCTGCATTGGGAGGACAGCCAGGAGGAGGAGGCTGAAAGAGAACAACAGCAACATATTAGAGGGATGCCATATGACAAGGCTAACAAAGTGCAGACCATAAGACTCGACAGAGGCTGCCAGGCTGGGCTACAAAAATCGGTCTTAGCAAGCTTCTTGCACGGCTTCCAGGATGCAGGAGTTACACTAACTAGATTTTTTTTCAAACTGTATGGTTGGGTGACTAAACTATAGCAGGCTAGGATTTTTTTTAACCTGCCCCTCTGGCAATTCTGTAGATGAGTTAGGTTTGCAACTCAAGCAGGCTATCCTTTCAGAAGGATAATTCCTCAATAAAGATGAAATCACTACAAGATCATCACAGCATCCTTAGAAAAGCTCCAGTGTCACCTTGAGCTCAAGGAAATTTATGTATGTTATTATCATTCTCACTAACGTCTACAGAGATAAAAGCATAAGTGACACTGGACCCTTGTGGGTCTTTTCCCTGCCTTATCCCACAGTTTATATCACATTAATACCTGAGGCTGAAAATCCTTAAAATTCTTGCAGGTACTTTGCATTTACAATTGTGAAATATAGGGGGGAAATGATTTCATTTGCATCTTGGTAATTGTGCATAGATGGTAATATACCATTTATTACCATGAAAGGTAGGGAGGGGGACTACTTTCATAATCCTCTATCACAGATAGCAAATATAATATTCTGGGCCTACTTACAGGGATATTGCCAGGAGCACTAGTTGCAAACCTTGCTCCAGCATCAAAGCCACCTTCCACAAGTACAGCAGATCCAGGCGGATAGACAGGGCCAACAGGATAAAAAGCCACTGGAACTGAAGAGCCCATTGGCCCCATAGCTACAGATTGAGCCATAGGAAGGTACAGTGAAGCACCAGGATAAGCTGCAGACATGGTAGGTACAGTGGCAGCTCCGGGATGTACAAAACTTGGGCGGTAGAGCTGAGGAAGAAAGCACATGTAAAGCATTCCTTATGGCTATGTACTCAGAAATTTTCCTTCTCAAAGTTCTGGTTCTACTTAGGAAGATGTTTTGCCACTGATAATGGGAATAAGCTTCCATAAATAAATAAATGTAGACCAGCTGGCTAGATGTCTCTGGGAAGTTCACAACAAGACATACAAATTTTATAACTTTCTCTCGTTTGTCCTTTGCCTTGTAAAACTTTTGACTTAAAAGAGTATCTGAACCAAAGGCCACACTTAGTCTTAAGTGCCAGATGCTGCAGTTTGAAAAGTGAAAGAAGTTCAGTATAAAATGTTCTTTTCATTTACATTCAACTAAAGCTGAAGTTACATACTTCTGCTTTTGGCATCAATGAGTATCTTGATCATTATGCTGACCCTGGCTTATAATGAAGTACTCAGGCAGATCTATAATTTGCATATGATGAAATCACAACTCAAACAATGTAAACATTTGGCAAAACTACCTCCAAAATAATTGGAAACCTTCTAGAGAAAATTCTTGTCACTAAATCAGCTGGTATGGTAGTAATCTATCTGGTTCATCAATTATCAATCACAGGTGTTATTTTAGTAAGTGAAAAGATGTTTTTGATCTGATCCAGAAAGTCTTATCTTATTTCTTATAACAGAAAGTGGAGTACATACTTCTGAGTAGGCAGGAGGGGCATCAGAATAAGGTGGAGCCTGAGGAAGTGGTATAGTCTGTGGGAACACAGACGGATTACCAGGTGATTGAACTGGATAGGAAGGCTGTGTAGGGTATTGACCTAAGAGAAGAAATTAATCAATGTCAGCACAATTGTCTTTCCTGTAAAAGGACCTGGAAGTGTATGAAATAAAGAAAAATCCCTCCTTTGGGAGCTTTATCTGAAAGAAAGAAAAAGCTTCAAAAAACAATATCTAAACAGTTAAAAGAGCCAAACGGGTGTTTTTGTTTTTTAATATGCAAAACTCCTTAGATGAGATCCAGGTGATATCATTCAAACCAGCTTTCCCACTAAGAACAAAGGTTGTAAAAAAATGTATTTTTACAATTGTATTTTTAAATGGACAGTGCCATGGGCACCATAAATATTTTTCAGAAGTCAACAAGAAATTAATTGCTTAACCATTCTCTCCATTGGATATCAAATCTATTTTAAACCCATTGATTTAACTAGCAAGCAAGCAAAACCAATGATTTGCTTGCTTAATAGTTGTAAGGGTGCATGGGTTGTTGTTAAGTTGCAAAGTCGTGTCCGACCCATCGCGACCCCATGGACAACGTTCCTCCAGGCCTTCCTGTCCTCTACCATCCCCCGGAGTCCATTTAAGCTCACGCCTACTGCTTCAGTGACTCGATCCAGCCACCTCATTCTCTGTCATCCCCTTCTTCTTTTGCCCTCAATCTTTCCCAGCATTAGGCTCTTCTCCAGTGAGTCCTTCCTTCTCATTAGGTAGCCAAACTATTTGCATTTCATCTTCAGGATCTGGCCTTCTAAAGAGCAGTCAGGATTGATTTCCTCTAGGACTGACCTGTTTGATTGCCTTGCAGTCCAAGGCGATAATGGGTGCATGGGTATTTCTTCCAATATCATGGGTGCATGATTATTTCTTCCAATGTAAACAGTACTGCATGTATAGCACCTTTACCCAGATTTTAGGGTTCTACCCCTCCCCCCTCTCCCAAATAAACTGGCTATCTTTTGCTGTTGCCAAAGTAGTTAAACTGTTCAAATGCCTCATTCTGGCCTGCCACAAACACAATCAAAGGAACTATAGGCCGAATACAGCTATAAGGAGCTAGATTTTACAAGAAACTAGACATTACTCTCCAGTTTCCTATACTTGAAATTTTATGTAGGCTCACTCATTAGGTTACCCATCCCTGAGCATATAGTTTTCATTTGGATGGTATGCTCAAACAGTCAGACTGTTTTTTGACTTAAAAGAGTTGAACTAATATTTGGTAGGTAGGTAGCAATTAAGCAATAATGTATTGAAAAAAGTAATAGGAAGCAATGAGAAATAAGTAATGGACATACACAGTTAATACCATCAATTTATAACCATTTATAAATTTATAAGCTAAATGAATTCAGTTGGGGTAACTATTTAATAAGCTTTGTGACTCAGAGTCACAAATAGTTCATATTCTGAGCAACTCAAGAGGCCATAATGCTTTAAGATTACTCAGAATTTTTAAATCAATGTTTTGTACTTTTATTCTCAATAGCTTATTCTGCCACTTTGCACATTTTAAGAAAAGTACCGAACTGTACACATTTCATTTTGGAATGTGCTGGATTTAAACAGATGCAGGCTACCCCATTTAGAGCAATGTTTGGACTATGAAACCTACCAAATCAGTTCTATTTTTTAAAAAAAAAATCATGAGAAGTAAAACTGTAAGCTTGGGTATACCACCAGTTCAAATGCATCCCTAAATCTGGTCAGGTTTGCTTCCTGAAAAGGACCAGACTATCGGCGTACTGTTTTAACCAACTCTTACATGCTCCCAACTATCGAAGGATGATCCTGCGACTTGCATTCCTGCCTTTTAGGACCTGCCAACCAAATTACACCTCTCATCCAGGGAAGTAATGAATTAAATGCAGGGAAACACCTAATAAGGAGCAAAAGGAGAAACGAATGTGAACGCTTCCCGCAATTTTGCGATTTGCTTCTGCATTCTGTGGTTCATTGTTCATTCCTTTCCCCATTTTATCTAATGGCAAAGGGCACACTCTGGTGTCAAACCCTGAGGATAAAACACAATTTCCCTTTAGTTATCATTCAAGCCTCTGTCCACCCTGGCCTCTTTATTTAAATTTGCAAAGGAAATAAGGAATGTTATCAGACAGAGCCACCTTCTGATAGGAGCAAATGATGCCCCTTGGTCCCTGGGCTTGTGTGTAAATTTCAAAGCATCCCATGTAACACCAGGGATTGTGTAGACAGAAGAAGAATGGTTGGCTAACAGTTCTAGAACCGCAGAACTTTTGGCATCTAATTCCTTTTCAGAACTAACGGGCAGAGAGCACAGCAGTATTAGGCCCCATGCCTGCCCATTGCGGTCCGGTGCCAAAAGGGGAGATCCCACCAAACGATCGATTTCAAAGGGATTTTCGACTTGTCAAAGCTGCGATCCTCCCCACCCCCAAAGCTCCCGGCAACCAATTTCTACCCTTCTCCCAAATGTCAGTGTTTTCACGTGCATGTGGCACTAGGGGCTCCATTCCCAGAGAAACGGTGCCCCCATTAAAAACCTTTCACCCTACGGTGCCCTCCGGACTCGCGCGTTTCCGGCGAACATCTGGAAATCCAAGGAAAGGAGAGGGCTCTTTTGGCCCACGAACACCCGTTCCGGTGGCAGCAGCTAAAGGGTTAACAACCTGCCAAGGAAGGTTACGTCATAGCCACCTAACCTGAGCCCTTCCCCCATTGCCTTCCACCCCCGACTTCACCCGGCTTTCTATTGGTCAGGGCTGCCGCCAGTCATTGACTAGGCCCGCACATAACAACACTGCGGCGGTAGCCTTAAAGGAGCAGCGACCCTGCTAAAGGTGAGGCGGTTGGGTGGGGTTGTGGTGGGGGGGAGGAGAGGAAGGAGAAGGAAATCAGCCTCTTGCCTTTGCTGTTCATGATGGCGGCGCTGCAAACGAACGAACGAGAACGACGGTTCACCCGACTACGAAAGGTTCAGGCGACTCGTTAGCTTTAGCAACGGCGGCGACCCTCTTCGCTCAACCACTTCCTTGTTGTTGTCGCTGCAGCCCTGATGAACGGGGTTACGTTACGGCGCGTGACGTCACGCCGCAGCGCTGCCGCGAGGAAAGGAACAAGGAAAAAAAACCCGACCGGCTGTATCAAGGGGTGTGGCCACAGAGGCGAGGGGGCGTGGCGCTCTGTAGGCAGTGGGCGGAGGAAGGGAGCTGAGGGTGCTGTTCTACGTGTTCTGTGCCGAGAGCGGAAAAAACATACAGCCTTACGGGTTGTTACCTATCCTTTCATGTTTACACAATTACATTCATGTGTTTATTTAGCAAATTTATATAGCCGCCCATCTCACAAACACATGACTCTGGGCCGTATACAGCAGCTGTTAACTCCATAACAACCTAAAAACAAATAAATAAAATAAACACATAAAGGAAGCAGTTAAACATAAAACCCGAGATAAAAAAAGAACATCACTTAATAGGCAGCCATCTTGCACCCACCCACCCCCCAAATCAGGTTTTAAAGACCTTTCTCAAGGTTTTCAGAGATGAGCTAACCTCACTTGGAAGGGGGGAATGACAGGACTCACAGCATACCCTTCCTGCCTGACTTGGTGGGACAGGTATGTACAATTTGGAAAAGATGATCCCTCAAATACTCTGGCCCCATGACATGTAGGACTCTAAAGGTCAAAACCAGCACCTGGAATTGCACCTGGAAGCAAACTCTGGAACTGAGGTATCATGTGTGCCCTCTTAGGGACACACATCTGTGCAGCCACATTCTATACCAGCTGACGCTTCCAAATAGCCTTCAAGGGCAGCCCTTCGTACAGTCCATTATAGTACAGGTAGTCCTAATCTTACAACCACAATTGAGGCCAAAATTCCCCAAGTGCATCACAAGTCCAGGCCTAAATCTCGACGGAAAGGAGTCCAGATAGCAATAGCAATAGCACTTTTCTTATATACCGCTTCATAGTGCTTTACAGCACTCTCTAAGCGGTTTACAGAGTTCAGCATATTGCCCCCAACAATCTGGGTCCTCATTTTACCGACCTCGGAAGGATGGAAGGCTGAGTCAACCTTGAGCCTAGTGAGATTTGAACAGCTGAACTGTTGAACTAGCAGTCAGCCTGCAATGGCTGCATGTAACCACTGCACCACTACAGCTCTTCATAATTTGCTTCATCCAGGGCTCTAAAGATTCTTTGCAACCACCTTCTCCACAATACTGGACAAAAATTGTCCAGTGATGGCTTCTTGAGGAAGGGGGCAAACCAATGATGCTTTGTTCCAACCCCCTCTTTCAAGGAAGAATTAACCATCACTAAGATCCAACCATACAACACCCTTTGGGCAGCCTTAACTAGCATGAGGACATGGATCTAAGGAGTAGGTAGCTAGCTCACTGTTCTAAGCACCTGGTCCACTTCCTCAGGTCCAACAGGATCAAACTGTTCCCAGATAATCAATCAAGACTGTACCTCATCATCTCCCCTGGACCTGTATCAAAGCTGGCATCCAACTTGGAATGATTGTGAATGATTTTGTCCAACAGATGCTGTGCAAATGCCTCCACCCGGCCTTGTAGACAGACTTCAGAGTCCTCTTTCCCTAGGAAAATGCAGGTCACCTTAAACAAGGTTGGCTGTCTGAGGATCCAATAAGGTCAAAGAAGTATTGCTGCTTCATTGCCCTTACTGCAGGGGTGCCATACTCCCATCATCACGACATCGTCACATGATTTATCGGGACTTTTTTGCCTTTGCTAAACCAGGCATGGGCGTGGCCAACGCATGACGCATCTGGGCCGCGAGTTTGACAGCCCTGCCTTACTGCCACAAGGTAGGCTCTTGTGTTTGGTCAAGTATAATTGCCAAATAAAACAAATACAAATGCAATACAACTCGCAATAGCACTTAGACTTACTGTATATACCACTTCATAGTGCTTTACAGCCCCCCCTCTGTGGTTTACAAATGTCAGAATATTGATCCCAACAATCTGGACCCTCATTTTACTGACCTCGGAAGGCTGGAAAGCTAAGTCAACCTTGAGCCAGTGGGCAGAGTTAGCCTGCAATATTGCATTCTAAGCACCGTGCCACCACAACTAAGAGAAATAAAGCTTTTAAAATGTGTAAGTTCTTCTGAAGCACTATAATGATGCTCCAAAATTAGAGAGATGCTCCAAAATTAGAATGTCCCTACAGAAAAGACTCTTATCCAGTCACTAAGTTAAATTACTTTTTTAAATTAAAAAGTTACATTTTGTCTTCTTGATCTGTTAAACATCTTCCCAGTCTCTCACTCATAAGATGTCCCTCTCCTAAGAAAAATTACTTCTAGCCAGAAATCAACTAAGCTCATTTTAGTGCAATATTTGTACTAAAGCAATTTTAAATAAATGGATTTGTTTATATAAATTGAGTATAAAAAAACAAAAAATACATTCAAATATGTAATCCTAAATGCCACAGCAGACAAAAGATATGACAAAGACGAGTGTTTAATTTCATAAATATTTTATATTTCTTTGCATATTTGCTCTAGAAGCAGTTTCACTACATTCAGTAAAGCTTATTCCAAACTAGCTGTACCCGGCCGCGCATTACTGTGGCTCAGTCTGGTTAAATGGAGAAGAAAGAAAAGAGAAAGTGCACGTTTCTAATATGTTTAATTTCACAATGCTTGTAGGTATGCAATATTTTTTGTTGTTCCATTGTCTGTGCAGATATAGAGATTGTCTGGTGTGCCGACTCTAGAACACGCAACATATAATTGTCCATGTGAGAAGCAATCCGTTTCTAGATCTAAACCGCACAATTCTAAATATTGGCCCTGAGCTTTGTTGATGGTGATTGCAAACCCCAATCAAATTGGGAATTGCAATCTCTTAAATTGAAATGGCATATCCGTTGGAATCATAGGAATGCGAGGAATGAGGACATCTTCACCTTTGAAAGGTCCTGTGAAGATTGTTGCTTCTAGGACGTTGCCCATTAATTTTTTTACTGCAAGCCGCGTGCCGTTTTAAAGCTTTGGCTGGTTGATATTTCGCAACATGATAATTGGCATGCCAATTTTCAATTGCAGTATGTGCGGTGGCATCCCTGGCAGATTGATTGAATTCAAAAATTCTGTTGGATAATTAACCGCTTCATCTGCTTCCACAACAGTGTCGACGGACTTGTATGTGACAAATCCGTCGACAAGGTAATGAAATTCGTCCTGCAAAATATTTAGTAAAGCGTGTGTTGCTTTTATGTCCAACAGATGGCGCTGTTTTTTAAAAAAAGCATGTTTTTACCTGTCACAGGTGTGACATCTTTATAATATAGGTATATAAAAACACGCACGTATTCGAATGCAACGTTATGTCAAAATTTCAAAGCAATCGGTGAAGAACTTTCGGAGATTTAAGATTTTGAACAAACGAACATTTACATTTTTATTTAGATATAGATATAGATAAACGTGAGCAAGTTACATCCCAAGCTGCTTGTCAGACGTGGCAAGGAACAATTAAACATGCCCCCCTTTCTAATTCTGTACACTGCAAGATATCAGTCAAATGAAAATAGAGGCACCATTCATACATTTACTCCTCGACTTATGACTACAATTGTAATCAGAATTTCCACTGCTAAGCAAGCTTAAGTAAGTCATGCCCAATTCTGCAGTCTTTTTTTTCCATGGTTGCTAAGTGGATCACTGAAGTTGTTAAGTGAATCATTAAGCAAATCCAGCTTCCCCATTGACTTTGTCAGGAGCCATCTGGGAAAGTAGCAAATGATGATCACATGACCCCAAAATGCTGCAACTGTCATAAATACATGCTGGTTGCTAAGGATCCAAATTTTGCTCACATGACCGTGGAGATGTTGTAACAGTCATAAGTGCAGTAGCACTTTGACTTTGCAGTAGCACTGACTTACGTATATACCACTTCACAGTGCTTTACAGCCCTCTCTTAAGTGATTTACAGAGTCAGCATATTGCCCCCAACAATCTGGATCCTCATTTTACCGACCTCAAAAGGATTGAAGGCTGAATCAACCTTGAGCCAGTCAGGATCGAACTCCTGGAGTGAGCAGTGAGTTAGCTTGCAATACTGCATTCTAACCACTGTACCACCATGGCTCTTACAAGCGCAAGGACAGGTTGCAAGTCACTTTTTTCAGTGCTGTTTTAACTTCAAGCGGTTGCTAAATGATTGGTCCTAAGTCAAGGACTACCTTCCAAGAAGTAGCTGTACATAATTCATTTGAAAGCAGTTTGGTTGCAATGAAACCTGGAACGTTCTCATAGTAAGACCTGAAGATGAAGGATGAACGGTTATTAATGATTACCAACTTATGTCTCCTACCAAGAATGAGGAAGAAATTTGACAGCTCTTTTGAGGCCATAGGCAAAGATTCCCAAGATCAGAAAATACTTTATTTCCAAAATACTGCACAATTATCTATATTGCAGCAAGCTTCTTTTACCTGGCACCTTCAGGTTACAGTATGTTACATTGCAACTCCCATTAATTATGCCAATTATGGATAACTGTAGTTGTCTGGAGTTGTATAATTATGCCAATTATGGATAACTGTATGGATTTATGGAGGGAGTCGGGCTAGGACAGGGGTGTCACACTCGCAAGGACATGTTATAGTCATGTGACATATCACAACTTCCCCCTTCGCTAAAACGGGGGTGGGCATGGCCAGCACATGACACATCTGGCCCGTGGGCCACGAGTTTAACACCTCTGGGCTAGGATCAGGGGTGGGTTCTAACTTACCTCACTGCCGGTTCGCTTCCTCCCACACCATGTGGACACGTGCATAGTGCATGCCACGCGAACACACGTGAGGCGCATGCGCAGTGCCGAAAACCCAGCTTCTGTGCATGCACAGAAGCAAAAAACAGCTTCTGTGCATGCGCAGAAGCGGAAAAAAAGATGGCGGTGCCTACGGCGGCACCGAGCCAGTTCAGGGGCATGGCCAGCTGGCCATCACTGCCGGTTCGGCGAGCAGGGGGGAATTCCCGCTACCAGTTCTATAGAACCGGTCCGAACTGGCAGGAACCCACCTCTGGCTAGGATATGCTTTAGTAGGACAAAATTACAAGTGCAAATCAGCACATTCCCCTGAGACTTTGTTTAATTTAATCTCAGTTTGCTGAAAGAGCTACAATGGTATATTTCTTATATTGTGCTAAGCCAAAACCCAGTAAATCACATTATGGCTTATTGTGATGTAAAAACTAGGTCTTGGTGTTATATTGACTCTAAAACCAAAAAGGAATCATATATCAACCCTGTGTGGCCTGTTGGCAATACATTATACATTAAGAAGCTATTTTCATATATTGATTAATACAAATCAATTTTGTTCTTTTTTTTTTTTGCAAAATAACAATTTTCAGGGAGATAAAAATCAAATAGGAAAATCTCAGGAGTTACTTTCCCAGTTGAAGAACTGCATACGTGTCCAAATCCATGCATATGAGATCAATGGAAGACCTTGCACATAGGTTTCAAGTTTAATTAAGCCAGAAAGCTTTTAATTTGCACGAGAGAGTACTGTTCTTTAACATCAAAAACATGCTTTCTCACACTGCTGTTTTAGCATCAGCCTTAGCTAATAATGATAGTTACTTTAAAGGCTAACCTCACTGATTTTATCATAGCTGAAAAGTTCTGCATTCTCTTGACTGCTTTCTAGAGGCAGGCAGACTTATTCCAAGGTTTCTGGTTACTTGCAATATTTTCTTGCAAAGTACTTACCCTGAGAATGATGATCAGTTTTTCATTCCAAGCAGCCCTTCATATTCATTCTTAGAAGCTTTCCATTTCTTTTCAAAACCCAATTGATGTTTACTACCCACCTTGGCTTCTCTCATCCACCAGATGGCTATACTGAGTTTTTCAAACCCCAGTGCTATAAATTCGTCCAATCCCAGCTTCACTCAATGCTTAAAACCCCAGAAGTGTTTCTTTCAGGGATCCACACTAACAAAAGGAAGTTTGAATAGCCATGATTTGAGGCTGGTAACTGTGGCATGAGTTTTTCATTTTAAAAAAGTAATAATAATATGCAGTTTGTTTTTCTGAAGTATGAAATTAGATTTCTGTAATGTATTACACATAGAGCAGCTTTTGAAGCATATTACATTACAACTTACCGTAGCAGATACATAGGAGTAAAGTATACAGTATGGAGTTCCTTCATCAGTTTTTCATCAATGCCATTGTCTTCCAGTCTAGTTTAACGCCACCGTTTCAAGCACTGGTGCTGAACTCCAGTATAAAACTCAAGATTCATCTGCCCAAATGTTCTGTTCACCATAGAAATGTTCTGTTCACCTCTCTGACACCTTCAAATATTTAAAGTAAAGAGGTCTAGTACAGGGGTGGGCAAATTGGCTCTTTGAGGACCTGTGGACTGCAACTCCTGCGAGTTGAAGTCCACAGGTCCTCAAAGAGCCATAGTTTGCCCACCCCTGGTTAGTAAAAAGAGGTGGTCCCCCCCCCTGGTTACTCAGAGATGGAATATCCTCCTCAAAGTAGCATGCATGATATGATTCTAGAATTATCTAGAGAAGACATTTTATTTCATCAGAATTGTTAGCCTGTTCCCTATTGATTTTTCATTGATTTTTTTGTAAAGAAATGTTTTATATTTTGCTGTATGTCACCTTGATAGCTTTATTGAGGGGAGATTTAAAACGTTTTCCTCACTTTAAGATAAAACAAACGAGTAGGTAAGATCTCCCCCAAACACACTGATCCACTCTGATTTTTACTGCAGACTCTGGCTCATAGCATAAACCTAAATGAATTACTCAGAAGTTAGATCCCGCTGGCTCAGTTTTGTAAGTGTGCACCAGGGGCGGGTTCCTAATTTTTTTACTACCACTCTGTGGGCATGGCTTATTTTGTGGGTGTGGCTTGCCAGCCATGTGACTGGGTGGGTGTGGCTTCTCAGACTGCTGAAGGGAGGGGAACTGAGATAGGTCCTGCCACCCATTCCCATTCCCATCAGCAGCTCGAGAAGCCTCGAATGTGCAAAAATGCCTGGGATCATCACCGCGTGTTCGTGGCTTCTCGGACTGCTGAAGGGAGGGGAATGGAGATAGCTCCTGTCGCCTGTTCTTTCAGCATCTCACACGCTCCCTCAGCCATCCTCCCCTGCTTGGACTCACTGTGGGTAGGAAGGCAGCGCATGAGCAGTGCCGGAAACTCGACTTCTGGGCATGCGCAGAAGAAAAATTAAAAACAAATGTAAAAAAATTTTTTTTAAAAAAAATGGCGGCGCCCAGGCACCGGCAACCGACCGCACTGGTACTGTGACATCACCAGCGGGCCGCTACCGGTGCTATAGAGTGGACCGCACTGGTAGGAACCCACCACTGGTGTGCACTGCACTGTAACCTAACTGAGGAATACATTATAGTATTACGTGTTACAGTATTAGGCTGAAGTGACCATTATAAAACCTCAGCAGATGGCAACTTGTAGTTGATTTTCCTTGGACTCAAGTATTAAGCAAGTATTAATATTTTTACTCTTTCTTCATTTACTCTTTCTTCATTCAGCTGTTCAAATCTCACCGGCTCAAGGTTGACTCAGCCTTCCATCCTTCCGAGGTGGGTAAAATGAGGACCCAGATTGTTGGGGGCAATATGCTGAAGTCTGTAAACCGCTTAGAGAGGGCTGTAAAGCACTATGAAGCGGTATATAAGTCTAAGTGCTATTGCTATTGCTATTGCTATTGTACTCAGAGCATGGTGGCTCACATGGTTAAGATGCTGGGTTGGAGGTTAGCAAGCCCACGTTCAAAACCCAAATGCTGCAGCATGGCAGGGTGACTCCCGTCACTTGCTCCAGCTCCTTGATGGGGACATGAAAGGAGCCCCCATGGCCTAATCCTTCCAACTGGAAAGCACCTTGAACGCTGCTTCCGACATGAACAGAATGGGGATTCATTGCACTAGAAAGTACAAGGGAGAAAACACACCATTACCAGGTAGTCCTCAACTTACAACTGGTCATTTATTGACTGTTAGAAGTTATGACAGACTCACCTCCCTTTATATCCCTGTTCTGAAGTTCCGATGGCTGACCCACTGCAGATCACATTTTGGACACTTGGCAATCAGACTCCATTTATGACTATTTGCAGGGTCCATGGTCATTTGATCACATGACTGCGATTTACTTTACCGTTAACTTTTGGTTGTCAGCAAAAGCATCCCATAGCTAACAATGGGTTTGCTAAACAACTGCTGTGTTCATTTAACAACCATAGAGATTGCCTTAATTACCGCTGCAAGAAAAAAGGTTCCATTATGGTCGCAAGTCAAGAGCTACCTGTATTTTTATTTTCCACCTTGCCATGTTATCTCTTTTAAGGAGCATCTAGAATTTTGTAGTAGGATGGTTGTGGTATATCGGATGTCAAACTCAATTTCATTGAAGGCTGCATCAGGGTTGTGTTTGACCGGGGTGGGGGGCTGAGGGGGCGTGGCTGGGGGGGGCGTGGCCAGCTCAATGTCATTTATGTGATCAAATTCCACTTTTGTTAGTAGTTTGTTTTGCTAGCACTCTGACAGCGAAAACGGGGCTTGAGAGGGCTGTACACAGCCCCTCCTGGGCTCCATTTTGGGCTGCGATGGCCTCCTGCAGCCCTCTGCCAGTGAAACAGAGCTGGGGCTGCAAGAGGCCATCGCAGCCAAAAACTTGAGCTCTGTTTTTGCTGGCAGAGGCACCACGGGCCAGACTTCACTTTTTCCAGGGCGGCCCCGCAGGCCAGATCTAAGCACCCTGCGGGACGGATGCAGCCCGCGGGCCTTGAATTTGACACCCCTGTGGTATATTATAGAAAATTTTCTGGTCAAAATATAATCAGATTTACAAATATAATTCCCAGTACTTACATTTTGTGTAATTAAGTCTATTATTGTATATACATTTCTTTTGACAGCAAGCTCTGAATGCATTCTGATTTCTATATAAATATAGATGAGTTCATTCAGGAAGTGATCTATACAAGACAGATTAAGGACAGAGGCTGCTTGTATTAGAGATTTCAAGGACTCTGGTAGACATAATGTGTATTATTCTGGATGATCACACAGTTAGCCAGATATTTAGTTAATATTTGGAAATTTTATTTACCTATTGACTGGGATCTGCGATTGGCAGGACCTGGGATAGGCAGATGTTGTTCAATAGCATTAAAGGTATTGTTGCAGGATGTAAGCTGTTCCAAATAAAACTGCCTTTTGAAATTGACTGATGTGATTTTGTTAATGTTGATGGTGTTCAGCATTTTTACAAATATCTTTAATATCTGGCAAAAAAAAAAAGATTTGAAAGACATCCGAGATGGTTTTGGGAACCCTTGAACCACACTTTAAAAACACTGCTGGTAATCATAATAAACACTGAATTGCAGAACCCAGCATGGTTAGTGGTAAGTCTTCGTTAGCAATATCTAGAGCAGACATGGGCATTTTACGTCCCCAGGTTACATCCAGCCATTCAGTTGTCTCTGTCTGGCCCATGTGAGGTCAATCAGAAATTAGAAATTAAATGTAAACAAATGCACTGGTTTAGCCTGGTTTCTTAGAAAAATTAATTGCCCAGCCCTGATCAAGAGAACCAAAGGCTTCCTCCTCTGTTTTAAGACAGTCCTAAGCTTTCTGATCAACCCACTCTATTTCCTTGCTATGTAAGTTCAACTCTTGGAGACTCATGAATGTGCAGAACGAATTGTTAGGCACAAAGCTTAAATAATTCATGAATAGAAAAATATTCTTATTTTAAAAGGTGGGAAAGAGTCCTGGATAAATTTAGAGTAAAGCCAGGCTCGCTGCAAATTCATTACGGCTGCTCACTTAAAAGGAGAAACAGTTTGAAAGCAAGAACTAAGTTGTCAGAGATAAAGATTGTCTCGTTCTCAGGATTTTCCTGGGTAGAGAGAAATGGATTCCAGATGAGCTTCTCTTCCCATTGAAACCATCTGCATTTCCCTAGCATTTTCTTTTTTTCTCTTTTATGCACAAAAAGTTGAAGGAAAGGCAGAAAAGATCTACAATATTTTTGCTAGGTTAGAGGTGATGCTGAAGATATCTACTGTATTTTTATCCTTTACCAGTCTTATTTGATAAATAGAAAAGAAACTGCTTTTACTTCCTCAATAGACAGGAATATTTTGAA
This sequence comes from Diadophis punctatus similis, assembly GCA_023053685.1. Taxonomy (NCBI): domain Eukaryota; kingdom Metazoa; phylum Chordata; class Lepidosauria; order Squamata; family Dipsadidae; genus Diadophis; species Diadophis punctatus. Next base: position 2,644,385 of record JALIGW010000049.1, on the reverse strand, counting down.
AGATTCTTATGGCTGATAGGGGATTCTTATACTTAACAGAATAACAGAGTTGGAAGGAACCTTGTAGGTCATCTAGTCCAACCACCCCCCAAGTACATACTTAATACTTAATCAGATACTTAAATCAGTTAGCTGATGGAGGTGTGTGAATATCCAGTTTTTCCACTGTGAAAATCTCTCATCTCGTTTTTCAGGACCCAAAGAAAAAACTTTTTCCATTTCACTCCTAAATTAGAAATTGTGGGCAGAGGCTTTCAAAGGGAGGCAATAATGTATAAGATAAAAGAACATCACTTTTTGTAATATCCTCTGTACACTATAGTCTTCCTCAATCTGGTGTACATCAAATCAGGGGTGGATTCTAACTTACCTCGCCGCCGGTTTGCTTCCTCCTGTGCTGCGTGGGCGCACGCACATGCGCAGTCCCAAAAACTCAAACAAGATGGTGGTGCCCACAGACCAGCACTGACAGAACCGGCTCCATGACGTCACCACCGGTTTACTAAAGGTTCTAAAGAACCGGTTAGAACCGGTAGGAACCCACCTCTGCATCAAATGTTTTGTACGCTGTATTGATGAAAGCTAAGCTGTCCTGAAATTACAAGCGGGCTTTCATGTATTTTGCACTGAGGAGAGGCTTCCGTCTAGCCATTCTGCCATAAAGCCCACATCGGTGGAGGGCTGCAGTGATGGTTGTCCTTCTGGAATTCTGTCCCATCTCCACGCAGGATCTTTGGAGCTCAGTCAGAGTGACATCAGGTTCTTGGTCACCTCTCTTACTAAGGCCCTTCTCCCCCATTTTGTTTGACCAGACAACCAGCCCTTGGAAGAGTCCTGGTTGTGCCAAACTTCTTCCATTTGAGAATTATGGAGGCTACTGTGCTTTTAGGAACCTTCAATGCAGAAGAAATTTTATTGTAGCCTTCCCTAGATCTGTGCCTTGCAATAATCCTGTCTCTGAGCTCTGCAGGCAGTTCCTTTGACCTTGTGGCTTTTGCTCTGCTACAGTATGCATTGTCAGATGTGAGGCCTTCTATAGAGAGGTGTGTGCCTTTCCGAATCATGTCCAATCGATTTAATTTACCACAGGTAGATTCCAATCAGGTGTGGAAACATGGCAGCAATGATCAAGAGAAATTGGGGGGGCACCAGAGCTAAATTTCAAGTGTTGTTGCAAAGGGTCTGAATACCTATGCTTTCACTTTGTTTCATAAGGTACTGTGTATAGATTAATGAGAAAAAAATGAAATTCAACAACTGTAGAATAAAGCTGCAGCATGATTATCTAATCTATATATCTCGAGATAGATAGATAGATAGATAGATAGATAGATAGATAGATAGATAGATAGATAGATAGATAGATAGACAGACAGACAGATAGATAGATAGATATTTCACATACACATACCTGTATACTACATACGTTTACACTACTGGTAGGTTTATACCCCCTTATATCTTTATGTTAAGCACTATTTATCACCTTGAAAAAGATCTATAATTCAACTTTGGCATTTTTTGCTATTTTTAGTACTTATGCAATATCTAAATGAAAAGACATTTTAGGGGAAATTTTGCTTTACTATTGAACATATGTAAGTGTAGATTAGTAATAGCATCAGGAAGTTTCAAAATGGGCATATAGATTATAAAAAATTGCAGCAGTTAAAGAATACCTGCCACAGAATGCAGAGAGAATGTATAAAAGGGAATTTTAACTATGGTAGAGCAGCAATCTCGAACTACAATACCCTAAATAAATACAGATTTATTGCAAAAGAAATAAAGATCTATGAAGATTTCAACGCAGTGCATTTGATATCAATAAAGAGCTTTCATTTTTTAAAGTATATTTTGCCCTTTCTAAAATGTCGCTTTAGAAAGAATTTCTGATCTCTTGATTGAGCTAAAAAATTAATGTGCTCTAGTTTCCTGAATGTATTATATTAATAGTATGCCAATGTATGTAAATGAGCCTAAATTCAGTGAGATGGATGTATTTAAATATTCATAATCACCAGGCAGCCTATGCAAACTAAGTTCTTAGCTGAATTGTAATATGATGTCTGAAAACCAGCTGTATCAGAGTAGAGGCATTTTACCATAATGGATTCAGTTGTTACTGAAAATGTTGACAATGTTACTTGGGTATAAATTACAGAAAAAGAACATGAATAATATTAATGTTCTTGTGCTTCATGGATCTGGATGCAGACAACCATTTTTTCCCCCTAAACATTTGCTTTGATGGAAAATGTGGTTTAGTTTCATGCTTAAAAAAGCAGTAGCTGGCTATATATGGCAAACGGGACTACATTTCTGGAAGCTATAAATTCAGCTCTATTATTACCGTAATTTGTTTCCATTAAATGCTCATCTCCTTTCTTCATTCATTTACTCAGAGCGCAGCTTTGATCTGGTGTGTTTATCCAATGTAAAACAGACTCTTTGGCTCAAAGAAGCCAACGACGATTTGTACTCTCACATGCCAAAGTACATTATAATTTTTAGAGGTTGACCAATGTACATTTGCTGTCATTTCTTTGACAGAATGCAGCCTGCAACTGGGTGTTTTGCAAAGGTCCCAGATTTAGTCTCAGGATGGACACTGCCACTAAGCAGTTATAGTACAATACTGAATTAGGCGAATCAAAGGTCTTGCTGGATAGGAAATGATAACTTAAATTACAGACATCCTTAACTTATGACCACAATTGGACCAGAATTTCCATTGCTCAGTGTTGTTGTTAAGTGAGTTGGACTCAATTTTATGACCTTTCTCCCCCAATGATAGCTAAGTGAATCACTGTAATTGTTAGAGAGAATCATGTGCCTGTTAAGTGAATCAGGCTTCCCCAATTGACTTTGCTTGTCTGAAGCTGGCTAGGAAGGTCGTCACATGATCTTGGGATGCTGCCACCGTGATAAATGCATGCCAGGTGCCAAGGACCCGATTTTGATCACATGACCGCAGGGCAGAGGTAGGTTGCTCCCGTTCGGACCAGTTCTATAGAACCGGTAGCGGGAATCCCCCCCACTCGCCAAACCTGGAGCGATTGCTGGTTGGCCATGCCCCCGAACCGGCTCTAATGGCGGTGCCGTAGGCGCCACCATCTTGTTTTTGGCTTCTGCACACGTGCATAAGCTGTTTTTGGTTTTCGCCACTGCCTGGGAGGAAGCGAACCGGCAGCAAGATAAGTTAGAACCCACCCCTGCCGCGGGGATGTTGCAATGGTCATAAATGCAAGGACTGGTCATATGTCACTTTTTTCAGCCCCGCTGTGCCTTTGAACAGTCACTAAAGCAGTGGTTCCCAACCTGTGGTACGTGTACCACTAGTGGTACGCGAGGGCCTTCCAGGTTGTACGCGAACACTTTCGGGGTCATGAACGATTTTTAGTTATTTTTTACTTCACAAAAATGTTTACTGCCTAACACAACTGTTGCCACACGCCACCCACCTGGTCCCAGCGGCCCGAGAATCCAGTTGCTGGATGCGCGGGGCCAAAAAAGGAACGGTACAATTATGGAAATAAAGTGATATCTGATCGAATTTAGTTTCTTTGGAACCAGGTGGTACGCGGCGACTGTACGGGACCTCCAAGTGGTACTCGATCACAAAAAGGTTGGGAACCACTGCACTAAAGGAATGGTTGTAAGTCATAAGTCAAGGACTACTTGCATATGCAAATACTTTTATTCATGTGATATTTTCTCTATCCTGATTGAAATATTTTGTAGAAAGGTTCTCTGTTAAGCTAGCCCTCCCATGATGACCTCTTTCTGGGTCATATCCGGAATATAAAATCCTAATCAAGTTTTTACTGCAAGTTATCATCATATTGTCTCTTTTGCTGATTTACAAAATTATCTTTTCTTGCCACTAAATTCCAAAATAAAGTTTATGATTTAAGTCCTTTAGAATCACAGAATGATAAGATAGATAAGCAGTGTAAAAAAATAACATGAATTGTGGTCTCCGTGGGTAGAAGTGTGAAGGAATGTAGACCTGACCTTGGGAATGAGGAAGAAATGAGCCAACCCTTAAGAGGGAATTTGGAGAAAATATGACTCCATTCTGAGAGAGGAAAGCACAAGAAAAGAAACTCAAAATAACCCTGCCTTGATTTTGTTCAATATAAAGTGTGGAAGAGGAAATCTCTGAAGGATTTCCAAACTTGTGTTATTCTACCTTACTGTTATACTGGTAGTCCTCGATTTACAACAGTACATTTAGCGGCCATTCAAAATTACAAAGGCACTGAAAAGTGACTTGTGGCCATTTTTCATACTTACAACCATTGTAGCATCCCCATGGTCATTGAAATCCGGGCACTTGGCAAATGACTCATATTTAGGATGGCTGCAGTGTTTCCAGGGTCATGTGATCACCTTTTGCAACCTTCTGACAAGGAAGTCAGTGTGAAAGCCAGATTTACTTAACAATTGTGGCAAGAGAAGTCATAAGATGGGGAAAAATTCACTTAACAATTGTTTTGCTTAACACCAGAAATTAGTTGTAAGTCAAGGACTACCTGTAAATGTAGTTGTAAGTCAAAGCTACCTGTAAAGCACATTCTTGGAATCACTGCCAAATCTGTCCCTTGACTTGGCCTACTGTTATAAGGAAATATCCTTTTAGGTTCAGTTCCAAGTGGGGAAAAAGACACTGGATTCATGAAGGTTGCTTGGAAGGAAGGTTTAATGGTGGACAGGAGCACATGGCAGGAGCCCCTGTACAGAAAAGGTAACTTACATGGTTGTGTGGTGAAGAGAAAAAAAAGAGAAGAATGCTGAGTTCCTGGTTTTTATAGTCTAAGTTGGGTCCCACCTCTTAGATTTCCTTTTCCTGTATAGAAATGTATCCCATTGGCTCTCAGACCCCCCAGGGGCATGCTGGGGTGGCTCTTGGCTTTTGTCTAATCCAGCTTTGGCTGAATGAAAGGGCCTTGGGCAAATCCTATTATGGTTTTGTTATGCAGAAGACTTTCAGCCAGGTGAGAGGAATATGTGAGCTTAGCAGGGGTGGGGGTTTCCAAGAGGAGTCTTTTGTCTGTTTAAAAAGCATGTTTCCAGATGTTTCCAAAGAATATTTTCTACCTTTTAATATCTCCTAGGATATCTCATTTCCTAGGAGAGGGGTGGGTGCTAACTTCCTACAATCCCTCATTTTTTTTTTTCAAAACATGTGAGTGCAACACATGTTTTGACACAAGCTTCAAATTGATCAGGTCAAGGAGATTTTATGGGTGCTTTCAATTTTCTTTGATGCAGAGGGGAAGACATTGAAAGAGGCAGTTGAAAGAGGCAGCAGCAGGATTCCTTCAGTGGCTCCCAAAAGGAGAGCTTTCAACCATGATGGTCAATGGCCAGGGCAAAAGTTCTGGAAATAAATTTACAGTATCCAATTTTCCATGCCAATTATGTTCAGATGTTTGATAACACTTTCGATGAGCTCCCAGACAGGTTTCAAGCAAGCACAGGCCCCACAATATTCCCACAGCCATGGTTTACCTTGAAATCACAGGCTGCCCATTTCCAAGGGATGGTTCTTGAATCTGCCCTAGCTCTTACTTTAGTGCATCTAGGATTTGTGAGTCCAAATTGAAGTTAGCCAGTGTGCAATCTAGGCTTTTCCTTTTTTTTTTTTTTTTTTTAGAATGAGCCCTGGGACTCTTACTCCTGAGACCACCAGTGCAAAATACCCTGCTTTACTGGGCAGCAGTCAGGCCTTGGGTTTTCGAAGATCCTTTCTGCTAGCTCTTCAAGTGGGGAAATTGCCTGAGGGGACCTTTCCCCTTCCCCCATGGAATTAACAGGGAGATATGACTGCCTGGGCTTTAATGCCACAAACCAGGAGTCAAAACAACAACAACAAAAAAAACAGCAAGCTAAAAGCAGCTTTGGGTGGAGGTAGGTGAAAAAAGGGATAACCTCAGTCTAATTCTGAATGGCGTGTCTCTGTGTGTTTGTGTATGCAGCTACAAATTTACCTCCCACTAGACAGAAATCTAAAGTGTACAGAACTCACTGTGGCAACCACTCCCAATACAATTCTTACATGAGTACATTAAACTGATTACAATATAGATGAGACAAGAAAGAGAAACGTTACACTGAATTTCAGTGAATGAAGCAAGGAAAGAAAGAAAACAAAGAAAAAAACTTTACAATGAATTTCTGTGACTGAAGCAAAGAAAGAAAACTTTACAATGAATTTCTGTGACTGAAGCAAAGAAAGAAAGAAAAACTTTACAATGAAGTTCCGTGACTGAAGCAAAGAAAGAAAACTTTACAATGAAGTTCCCCCCTCCCCCCTAGTCTTTTCAGCTGTCTTCTGGGGATTGAAAATAGATGTTTGGTCTTTATTTGTCCATCTCAGGGTCCTTTCATTCATGTCTGCTGGGTGGCCTTAGGTGTTGGTGGTAAGGCTGGTCAGCCAGGCTTGGAAAGATCTGCTCCACTCTGGTTGCTGTGATGACTAGAGGACTAGATTCCAACCCAATTCTGGCTCAAATGGATGGAATGTCTTTACTGGAGGCAGTTTCTGAGCCCATTTGGTCTGCTTCCATAGGCTTCAGGATCATGTGTGCAGGGCTGAAAGACATAAGAACAGGGTCCCTTCCCCCTTTTGCTGGTAATTCTACCACGAGAGGCATTGTAAAAGGATTAGAGATTTGGGGGGGGGGGTAGATAGCTTGTAGGCAGGGTTTGAGGAAAACAAACAACACATCAGTATCGCAGTTAAATCAATTATAACAAAATGGAGACATCACTGGGGAAAAAATGAACAGACATTTCCATCTTAGCAGAGAATTGGCATCCATTAAACATCACAGAAGAGCAATATTAAAACTGTTTGCATGTACATACAGTAAATGTGAGAATGGAATTTTCCTGTAAATTAACTTAAAACATTGTCCCTTAAATTTTGGCTTTTCTTAAAAACACCGAGAGGAATAGGAAAAGTGAACTCTGTTCCTTGTCCCAGATCAGGTTGGCCAGTCCTAACTGGGCAAAGACATTTTCCTTTCTTTTCAGTGCTTTTAATTTTCTAACAATTTGAAATTCATATCTCTAGGAAACAGAGATATTTTACAGTTGCAATTACCTCGAGTGCGCACAAGACAAGACAAAGACGTACACAGACACAAAAACATGGACAAAGAGGATGACAGGACACACACACAAGTCCTTCCTGCCATAAATCTCAGTTAAAATTAGGGAAGGCACAAGTCTTAACAAACAAACCACGTGGTTACATATAAGAGAGAGAGAAGAAGAGAGAGAGAAGAAACAACAAACACCTCAACATTTTTCCTTTTCTGTTTTCTTAAGTACCTTTATTTAGCCAAATTGGCTGTTTTGTTGTGTTTTGTTTTTTCTGTGACATCCCTCAGCAAAGTCCATTTCCTACTTTTGCACATTCCTGTATTCCTGGCGTCCCAGGTTCCAAGCCCTCACAAGGGTACCCGCCACCCTCGAACTAGAGCTTCCCATGATCCTTTAAATGTAAGGTTCACTTTGGCTTAGCTAGTGACTCGCTCACTGTTTTCAGAGGCTAAAAAACTCTGGGAAGGACTTCCGATTCCCTCATGGAAGTAAGGGCCCCTTCCTTGGGGAGTCGTCCGCAGTTTTCAGAGGCTAAAAAACTCTGGGAAGGACTTCCGCTACCCCACAGAAGTATGGGCCCCTTCCTTGGGGAGTCGTCCGCAGTTTTCAGAGGCTAAAAAACTCTGGGAAGGACTTCCGCTACCCCACAGAAGTATGGGCCCCTTCCTTGGGGAATCTCCTTTAGGTTTATCAGATCCAAAAAGGGGATCTGCGAGGACGTAGTCACCCCTGTACGACTAGTACTAAGACCTCCACTTTCTATTCACGAGCTTCACATTTTAGAACCAAAAAATTATGGGGTTTGCTTTTGGGATGTGCACATAAAAACAACAACAACAACAACAAAATTTGCTTTCCCACCCTTCAATCACACACACACACACACACACACACACACACACACACACACACACACACACTCTTCCTCCTTCCCTAACAGAAGCTCCTGTGCTCTGTAAACGCTAAACAGAACTTACACAAATCAAAACAGAAAGAGAAGACATTGACACATAGGCTGGTAGATGAGAAAGAAACTCTATACTACCAAATGAGGATAAACAAAAATAATTCAATATTATGAAAAGCTGTATGAGCAAGAAGTTTCAGAAAATAAAATTAAAGAATATTTGAAAAAAAAATGGAATTGCCTAAAGTACCAGAAAAGGACAAAAACTATTAAATGAATGAATATCAATGATGGAATTATCAGAAGCAGATCAAGAGACAAAAGAACAACCAAACACCAGGACCAGGTGGGCCAGTGGCAGAATTTTACAAAGATTTTACATAATGAGGTGTTGATTGATGTAAAGGTACCACATTCCTGAATGGGAGCAAATATTACTTTGATTCCAAAATCAGATTCAGATTTAATGCAGATAAAACTATAGGCCCATCTCTTCACTGAATGCTGACTATAAAATATATACTTCAATAATGGCAGCAAACTAAAAGGTTCCTAAATGAATTTATACATTCAGCTCTCTTAAGCTTTTTCTAAGAGACAGATTAAAAACAAAATGAGAATGATTTTAAATACATTAAAAAAAAAAGGCACAAGAAAAGGATGCTATTGATTTTGATACTGGAAGTGCTAAATATAAATATTATGGCAGACACAGAAATTAAAGGCATGGAAACTTTGAAAACTAATTTTGCACCAAGTGAGAAATAAAATATGTTAATAACCAACCTTACTGACAATTTTGTTGTCCAAAAGGTAGAGAAGAGAACTAGAGGAGATAATTAAGTCCATACTTGACTTAATACTTACAAACAAAGAAGAAGTTGTAGAAGGATTTGAAACTGCATCATTAACATAACAAAAACGATTCAACACAATTGAACACACTAAAGTCTTAGATTTTAAAATAAAGCTGACCTTAATAAACTCAAGAGAAACTTGAGAAAGATTCCTTGGATGAAAGTCCTAAAGGAAAGAAGCAACTCAAGAAGCTTTGTAAACTCTGAAAAACTTGATTATAAAAGCCAATTGCACAAAAGCAATCAGGAAAAAAAACCAGAAATCCAAGAAACCAGCATGGCTGCACAAAGACCTCACTGACAAATTGAATGAATGAAGGACAGATACAAAAATGGAAACAGGGACACATAACTAAAGCAGAATATCAGCAGATAGCAAGAATCTGTAAAGAAAAATCAGGAAACAAAAGCCTTGAATGAACAACGACTTGCAACAAAGTGAAAGATAATATAAAAGATTCTTCCAATACATAAAAAAAAAACAAGAAGAAAAATCAAGGAAACAGTTGGACCACTAAGGAGAGAAGGCAACACAGAGAAAGCCATGAGTTGCTTAACTCATTCTTTGCATGTCTTCTTGCAAAAAGAAATGCAACCCAACTAACCAGAAATATAACTGGAAAGGAAAAAATAAAACAGACTGTAAACTAAAGTTAAAATAAGCAAAAACAGTAAGAGAACACCAGGTCCCAGAGTCCTAAAGGAGCTGGTAAATGAAATCTCAGAACCACTGCACATCTTAAAAAAAAAATCTTGGGACACGTGGACTACCTGAGAAACTGGGAAAAAGCTAATGTGGTTCCCATCTTCAAAAAGAAAGAAAAAAAATTTCCTGAGCCCTATCTAATGCAAAGAAAAGTAAAATCCTACACCTAGGTAAGGGAAACCAAAAATATAGATAACTATTATAAATTGGTGCAACAAATTAAAACAGATTTGGAGAAGTGGAAAAGAACCACCATAAAATGAGTATCCTGCAATGGCTAGCAGACAAAACAGGGCTGGGGGGGGGAGAAGGGGGGGAGAAGGGGGGGGAAGGAAATATCAAAGGATTTAGGAAGATACATTAACTTGGTTAAACAAAAAGCATGATTATTTTTTCCCTAAAATGATTTGTACCCAGACAACACACTATTCAATTGAAATTGGAATTTACATATGCCATAAAGTAAAATTAAAAGCAAAAATTACCCCCCCACACACATACAAACATGCAAACACACATTTCCCAGTTTTCTATGGTTTAAAGTAAAATTTAGAGGTAGGTACTCACCTTCTTTCCAAGCAGCCCTTGAATTTTGAACTCAAAACCCCTTTAAAACCTACTTCCCAATGGCCAAGGCCTAATAAATTTATTTAGGTCAGGATCATTGAAGAGGTTACTTGGAATCCATCTGGCTCGCCAATTGTTATAAGGAAATATCCTTTTAGGTTCAGTTCCAAGTGGGGAAAAAGACACTGGATTCATGAAGGTTGCTTGGAAGGAAGGTTTAATGGTGGACAGGAGCACATGGCAGGAGCCCCTGTACAGAAAAGGTAACTTACATGGTTGTGTGGTGAAGAGAAAAAAAGAGGGAGAAGAATGCTGAGTTCCTGGTTTTTATAGTCTAAGTTGGGTCCCACCTCTTAGATTTCCTTTTCCTGTATAGAAATGTATCCCATTGGCTCTCAGACCCCCCCAGGGGCATGCTGGGGTGGCTCTTGGCTTTTGTCTAATTCAGCTTTGGCTGAATGAAAGGGCCTTGGGCAAATCCTATTATGGTTTTGTTATGCAGAAGACTTTCAGCCAGGTGAGAGGAATATGTGAGCTTAGCAGGGGTGGGGGTTTCCAAGAGGAGTCTTTTGTCTGTTTAAAAAGCATGTTTCCAGATGTTTCCAAAGAATATTTTCTACCTTTTAATATCTCCTAGGATATCTCATTTCCTAGGAGAGGGGTGGGTGCTAACTTCCTACACTACCTTGAAGGGCTGACACGTCAGGTAAAAGACAAGTTGCCATTGAAAAAGAGAGATTACGGTAGTTTATTGTTTCCCTGGAGACACCAGAATTATCTACTTTTCTTATCAAGCAAACTTCAATACAGTTCTATATTGGTCTGTCTGTCTGTCTTTTTCTTTCCTTCCTTCCTTCCTTCTTTCCTTTCTTTCTCTTTCTCTTCTTTCTTTCTTCCTTCTTTTTCTTTCCTTTCTTTTTTCCTCTTCTCTTTTGCTGAACCTATAGGTATTTTTTTGTACTGAATTTCCAACCATCTCCCAATGTACATCAATCATATAGTCTATCTGTAGCAGTGGAAATGCTCAGGCATGGAAGAACTGAATTTTTGCTTAAGCTACAGCACAAACCTTTGCTGGAGAAAGAATACTGGCAGCATACTATCTGCATTCTTATTTTAAAAAAAAAAACTCCTGCAGAATGGGAGTTACTTTTAGACTAGGATACTGTACACCACGACTGGATTTCTGCTTTAATTCTCTAGTCTAGGACTAGGTCATTGCAGTTTGTTTACCTGTCCTTTGTCAGGCTGACTGACAAAGTTGAACTTTTTTTAAAAAAATCACCCAGACCTCCTCCAAAAGCATTTGGCAGGATTGGGAAAATCAGATCTGCCTTTATAGTATTTATTTATTTATTTATTTATTTATTTATTTGTTTGTTTGTTTGTTTTTGTCAAGTACGTGTTGGTAATATACATAGATATAACATTGTTTATATACATAAAATGAGTACTGATAAGAGGGAACATTAGGACAGGGACGGTAGGCACGCTGGTGCACTTATGCACGCCCCTTACTGACCTCTTAGGAATTGGGTGAGGTCAACAGTGGACAGTCTAAGGGTAAAGTTTTGGGGGGTTTGGTGACGAAACCACAATGTCAGGTAGTGAGTTTCAGGCATTTACCACTCTGTGGTAAATTTCAGTAGTACATTTCAGTCTGAAGCTGAGAGAAGAGATTTAGACAGCATTAAAACACACACACTACTGAAACACCTTCAGTTTGGGCAGCTTCCCACCTCCCTCTGACTTGATGAGAACGGAAGAGGGGAAAAAAGGAAAAGAGAAGGAATATATTATATATGCACAAGAAGCCATCCTCGCATTGAGAGTTGTGGGTGGGGAAATGGGACGGGCGGGAGGGGAAGCCGGCTGAAAAGGGGAGGGGGCTCTCTGCTCCACCTAGTGGCAACCTCGGGGGTATGCAGGATGCGGCAAAGGCCTTTGCATAAATTATGTTCATGACGCAGCAGCTAAAAAATCCCGAGTATCAAAATCTGCCCCTGCCTTCCAGCCCCCCTCCCCAGGCGGGGCAAGAGCTTCGCTGGCTGTACCTGGAGATGGGGAGGGGGCATCCCTGATGCAAACCTTCGGGGGCTGCGCTTCCAGCAGGATTTGAGGCCGGCTGGGCCTGGGAGGGAGCACTGCTCCCCCCCTTTTTGTGTGTGCAGCAACCTTCGCTCCAGCTGCTGTGAGATGAATTTTTAATCATTCCCAAGGAAAAAAAATACGTGTGGGGAGGGGGGAGATCGGCTCGGCGGAGCCCCAGCCCGGGCTGGGGGCAAGCGTTCTCTCCAGGCGGCACAGCGGTGAGTGGGGGTGCGGCGGGCCGGTATGGCGTGGATCGGGGGGCGGGGGGGGACCCGGTTCGGTGAATATGCAATGGTCTTAATTAGCATAATTTATATATTTATGATAAAGAGAGAGGGGAGAAAACAGGGAGCGGGGCGCAAGGGAACGGGGAAGACGGGGTTGGGACAACGTTGTATGTGGTCTGTGGAAAGATATATTTGGGGGGGGGTCCGATCGGGGAGGGGACTCACCCCAAATAATGGAGGGACTTAAGCCAAGGGAGTCCGATCGATTGAACGGGATATTTGGGAGACGGTCGGGAAGTTGGTGCTCAAACAGAAGTGGGTCTTGGGGGGAAGGGGAGTCTTCCCTTCCCAAATAATTGGGGGGGGGGGTTGAAATCGAGCTGTGAAAGACGATACGCCGCCTGGATGACGGAGCCTGGCGGGACCGGGACAGGCTGCTTAAGAGAGGGAGGTGGTGGGGGAGGGAGTCTTGGGAATCAGGCTGGTGGGGAAATCAGGGAAAGGAACAGGGTTAGTCCCAGGGGATGGCAACGGGCTGCAGGGGAGCGATTGGGGGGGGGGGGGAGGAGGCAAGGAAAAGGCGGTGTTTCTGGGTTTTCAGAAAACGGAACCGTCGGGAAAAGCAACCCACCTCGGGGCATCTCTTTGGGGCGAATGGGGAGGCGGGCGGGAAAAAGCTTTTGGTGGGGAGTAAGTGGGAACTGGATTGCGCTCCCTGTCAGGATCTGGGTCGGGGGAGCCACTTGAGGGAATACCGTTCATGCCATCCAGAGGAAGGCTGAGGCGCGGGATGAAGGGCTGTCGCCTGGGGGGCGCGTTTTTCCAGCTTCCTCTGGGAGTTGAAGAGTTGAGCCTTGGGGACGACGCCGGGGGATGGGTGGGCAGGAGGCGGTGGCAGCGGGCGAGGACTTGACCTGGGCAAAGGCGGCGGGCGGGGTAAGGAGGTGCGAAACGGGGGTTTCGCAGCCCGAAGGGGTGCACTGACGTTGAGGCAGGTGAAAAAGAACGGAACTTCCTCTCCAAGCAAGAAAGGAGAGCGAGGCTGAGCTGGGGTGCGGATGGGGTGGAGGCGCGGGCAGCGAACCGAAAGGAGAAATTCAGGGAGGTTCGCGAGTGCTCGGAGCGAACTGCGCGGGAAAGAAGAAACTCGCTGGAGCCCGAGCGCAGCCATGGAGCTTCTGTTCAGTGCCGGAGCTCGGCCCTAAATACATAATACTAATGAAAATTCGAGAAAGGCGAAAAGCTACTAGCAAAACCGAGACCTGCGCCGTGTGTGAAGGCAAAGGCGATCCCATTTATTGTGACTCGTATCTTTAAAATCCGACGCCAAGGGATCTTCTGTGCGCCCTTGGAGGTTATTGTGCAGACGGATGTGGTGGTTATTGCGGGGCATATATAAACAAGGGGACTTAAAGTTGGAAAAGCAACGGCGTCGCCCTGTTTCTAGTTTAGGAAAAAGTCTGTGCTTTCCTTCGGGCTATGTATAGATTTCGAATCCGAGCTCCAATTGTTTTATTAGCTGGAACAGAGCAATCGTGCATCTGTCTATTCAGGAAGCCCCATCGACTGCAATGGGAGACTTAGCTATGCGATTGTAGTCTTCAAAGCATCAGGGTAGCGGGAGAGAGGGAGTAGGGGGGATTGGAAAGTGACATCTGGTGATGTTTTTCAATTGTAGCACTGGGGCAAAAAAAAGGGGGTAACTGCTCCATATTTTATTTCCTTTTTCTCTCCAGTTTGTTGCTAATACAGTAAGTAGTAGCTTTTATCAGATGATCTACATTTGCAGCAAATAATCAGATATATCTGCTCCCATATTTATCCCTTCACCCACGAATGCCTAAAAATCTTTGAAAGCCATAGATCTTTCACTCAGTCACATAATGGTTAGCCTTGAAAACGTTGCTTAAATCCTGTGAAATCTGAAATTAAGGAATGAGGAGATCAAGGCCAAAGGACACAAATTCCACAACAGCTTCTCAACACCCTTTCCCTCCCTGCTTCCTCTACATTTTATAGATTTAGCAACAAACTAATGACCCGAATGTTAAATGTTAAAATGTAAAAGCCATATATGAACCATATTGCTTCTATCCATACTGTCATCAACAGCTTCATTCTAAAAATTGTGTTGCATAGCAATTCAGATTTGGAGAGAAACCTCCAATAACCTTCCCTCTGAAATACTGGTTCTCCTGTATTATTTACAATTTTGGGAGTGCCTGCCTGTAATCTCAAGAAGTACAAGGAAGATACTATCCTCTTAGTAAGAACTAGACTAGAGGATTGTAAAAAAGAATGTGCTTGAAAAGGATTGTTGTGTGAGCATGGGTTTAACGTGTACATTTTGACAGGTATCTCTGCTATCTAAAACATTATGCATAGAAAACCTTGTAAAATAAGATCAGGTAATACCGGTATAGCTGGGGGTGTCTTATATAGGAAATGTGGATGAATCATTGAGTTATTGTTGATGATGACAGTTTCTTGTCTTCACCCATGAACTATTCATAACAAATATATCAAACCAAAATCTTTATTTTGGTCATGGACCAACATAGCAACAAAATGTGATAATTAGAGCTAATCATTTTCAAATTTTATGTGATAACTGTTCTAAAAATAATCCTCCTGTTGAGCAGAAAATGAGATGTGGCAGCATTGCTTTAGTGCCTGCTGAATTATTCTGTCCACAGTCCTCTTGGCAGGATTTGAGAGGCACTGTTTGTGCAATAGATGTTCACACATGCTCAGATAGCTGGTGACAGACAGTACATTTCTGGTCATCTAGAGACTCCAGAATGAAGTGATGATGTAATATTATAATAAGTATATATGTAAATGCTATTGTGTAAGGCGGGGTCCCCAACCCCTGTTGGGAACTGGGCCACACAAGCAGGCGAGTGGGAAAAACTCCATTTGCACAAGCAGTGGGCGAGCACACACATGCACGCTGCTTGCACAGAACCATCTTATCTCTCTCTCTCTCTCTCACACACACACACACACCCCAGTGCTACTTCTGGCACCGGTCCCTAGAGCTGGAAAGGTTGGGGACTGCTGGTGTAAGGCAATATACAGGCTACGAAATACGATCCTAAAATTAAGGTGAATTTCATATAGAAAAGCAGGCAGAGTTGGAAGGGTGGAGTTAAGTGAGTCATCAGCCTAGAGTCCTTACATTCTCATAAATGATCTAGGTCCGACCCCTCTTGAATTCTGTTAACCTTATCTGGTGCCAATTTAGTATTGTATATTAGTTAACTAAATTCTTATGTACTGGCTTCAGCAATAAACCTTATGAACTGGAATTTATATGTAATCGAGATCCTTTGCACAGGAGTTTTCAGTTCAGATCCCCACAGCCATGTGAGATTGGACACCCTTTCTCATTCTGACTTCCCTCATGCTTCCTGGATTGATATGAAGGTCAGATTGAGAGATGGATGAGCCATGAGATGAATAGTTGGTCATGAGCTCCTTGTATAAGTAAGAGAGAGATGGAAGGAATCTTACTTATTTGTTTGTCCGATTTGTATTACACTGCTGGGGACGTTTGATGATTTAAAATCATAACTTGAGCCTTAAAACATCCATGGTACTGTAAGTAATAATCAGCCAGTTAAAAACTTCCACACTAATCACATTATTAACAAGTAAACAATATTATTGACCAATCAAATAACAGTAATATTGATATACATTTTCATTTGGGATGGATTCTTCTACAGGCTCCATTCATATGAAGATACTAAATTCTTTAAAACAGCTAAGTAATGCCAAAAAGGGAGAACTTGTGAGAAGCAAAAAATCATGGATCTGACAGTACTTTCAACACCTGTACTGCCATTCCATTTGTAGTTTATTATGTTTGTCTGGAGGTGCAATGCTGGAGGGGTTGCAAATGGTCTTGTATTTTATTTTATTTGCTTAGAGTAACTTGATAGATTTGCTTAGGATAGATAACCTGTCTAAAAATGAACTCATTTCACTTGGGTTAACTTAAAACAGCTCCAAGCTTTGGAAGATATCATCCCCCAAAATACTTGGCCCCATCCTTTCTTGCATTTGTAAACTGTTTTCCAAGCATGCCTTCAACCCAGTTGATTGTAGCCATCCAGCCTAGGCAGGTTTCTATTATGAGTCCATTGAAGTTATTAGATATTATACCAAGGATTATTTTACTTCTGTTTTGATGTTCACTGCCTGATATATGACCAGATTGGGGCACTCTACAGAATTATAAAACAAATGAGTAATGTATGCATCTGTTGCACTACACCTTATTTTAAAAATTTATGCGTACTCCATTTTTTAATTCACCGTTTTAGATATTAGGATAGGAGGGAAAGCTATTGGCCCTGTGCCTGCCTTTTTGAAAAATCTATGTTCTAACTATTGTTAAATGCATCATATTTCATTTATTTAAAGTGGAGGAAACGAATGTTTATCAATAAAAGATAATACTTGTAGCAGTGGTGGGATTCAAAACTTTACTACGGGTTCTGTGGGCTTGGCTTGGTGGGCGTGGTGTGGCTTGGTGGGCGTGGTGTGGCTTGGTGGGCGTGGCAGGGGAAGGATACTGTAAAATCTCCATTCTCTCCCCACTCCAGGGAAAGGTTACTACAAAATCCCCATTTCCTCCCAATCAGCTGGGACTCAGGAGGCAGAGAATAGATGTGGGTGGGGCCAGTCAGAGGTGGTATTTACTGGTTCTCCGAACTACTCAAAATTTCTGCTACCGGTTCTCCAGAACCGGTCAGAACCTGCTGAATACCACTGACTTGTAGCTCAGAGTTGAATTGTGGAGTCTTTGGTGCTTTCTGAGCTTGGTTCTTTTCTTGCAGACATTGGGTAGTTGTGTAATGAAACATTTGCAAGAAAACAAGCTCAGAGAGCACCAAGAATTCCACCAACAAATGTTCAGCAGATTGACCTACTATCATTGAAATTCTGTTAATCAGCAATAGCAGACTATATAGCAGTGATGGTGAACCTTTTTTCCCTCGGGTGCCAAAATAGTGCGTGCGCGTGCTATCGTGCGTGCGTGCGTGCCCACACCCATAATTTAAAGCCCCCCACTTGCCCCACCCCCCTGCACATGCATGAGCGACCCCACCCCCCATTTCCTGACTTCCAGTGGGTCTGGTAGGACCTTTTTTTGCCCTCCCCAGGTTCCAGAGGCTTTCTTGGAGCTTGGAGAGGGTGAAAACATTCCCCCTCGCCATCCCAGAGGCCCTCCGGAGGCCAAAATCGCCCTCCCAAAGCCTCTGTGTGAGTCAAAAATCAGCTGGTGGGCACACACATGCGTGCTGGAGCTGAGCTAGGGCAACAGCTCGCGTGCCGGCAGATATGGCTCCGCGTGCCACCTGTGGCACCCGTGCCATAGGTTCGCCATCACTGCTATATAGTATTACTAGATATCACCTTTTCCCTAACATGGAGTGTCAATACATTGCAAACATTTAATTCAATATTGTATTAATATGTTGTTGTTTTTTGCACTGCAGGCAAAAATATACCGGTACCTCTTCCCGTGTGCTGAGAGTTCAAGAAATAGCTTTTATCTTTTTATTCCTCTTGCCAAATTCATTGCAAAAGCGAGGCAATGTTTTATCTGAAATAATCTGAACAAAGCAGCTAGTTTCTTAAAAAAAAAAACCCACCTTACATTTATGTCTTGCTCTTGTGTTTGGTAGGGCAGGTTTCTCTTGCAAATCGAAAACGCCAGGAAAAAGCCTTTCGTTTTTATTTTAGTACATGATGGAGGGTAAATTATCACATTTCTCTGTTGTGCTGCAGGTATATAATATAATACAGTATTGTTCAAAAACAAAAAAGCCAGCAGATCCTGGATTCTGGAATTCATTCTGATCCCTTAATAGCAGGAGTGTCAAACTCAATTTCATTGAAGGCTGCATCAGGTTGTGTTTGACCTTGGGGGGGGTGCAGTTTGGGCGTGGCCAGGGTGGGCATGGCCAGCTCGACATCACTTGTGTCGGGGGCGCCTGTGGTGGCCCAAGCACTTTGCCAGTGAAAACGGGCTCCCGGGCTCCATTTTTGGCTGTGATGGCCTCCTGCAACCCTCTGCCAGCAAAAACGGAGCTCGGGAGGGCCACGCAGAGGCACCACGAGCCGGTCCTTCACTGTTTCCAGGGTGGCCCTGCGGGCCAGATCTAAGCATCCTGTGGGCCGGATCCAGCCCACGGGCCTTGAGTTTGACACCCCTGCTTAATAGCATCAGAACTCTGGGTCACATGACTAGGAGGGAGAAAAGCTTAGAATGAGACAGTCATCAGCATTCCAAGATACCACCCAGTTGCCTCTCCTTTAGAGAGGCACTGGAGAAATTTATTATTTTTTCCCCTCCTTGGTAGCTCTTGACCAGATCTGACTTATTTTAAAATCTGACACACACACACACACCCCGCCCCCCGACACACACACAAACATCAAATTTAGTCTTAATCTGTTCTGTGTTGTGAAAATTACCCTGCTGGCAGACAGACAGGCAGAGGCCCTTCATCTATTTTTAAAATATTCTGTTGGGTTGGGGGGAGGGGAAATACAACACAACATTGCCCTCCCTGTGAAACAATAATTACAGGAAACTTCTGAAATGGTAATTTTTGCTATTTGTTGGACCAGAAGCAAGCAAATAGTAAATATCTACTAAAGTAGATGATGTTCTTTATGCTTTACATCAAAGGGATGCAGCGTTACATCCTATTAAACAAATGTACACAATAAAACGGTAGTTTTATTTTGGTGTAGGAAGTTTCTTCTGTTCTTGACTAAATGTGAGTCATGTTTATGACAATCTCCAGATATAGCATTCATCACAATATTTCTGGCAGAATAATTTTTCCTCTTATATAGAACATTATTCTTTTCCCATTGCCATGTAGAATAAAGCAATAATTTTATACTGTATAAATATATTTAACTTTAATTGGAATCCCCTACCTCTATCTCTGATAACAGGATGGTACTCCAATTTTAAATTAAGTGGAATCACTTAATTCCACCTGATACAGTAGGTTCAGATTTTGGTAGTTGGACTGCTTTGCCTTGGATCTTAAGAAGTCAAAAACAGTAATAAGATAATTAGAAACAATCATTAACCTAACGCAGTATGTAATAGATAACATGATCGGTTTGATTTTAGTTTAATGTTTTATGCAAAGAAATCTACAATGGCTTATACTTGTAAGTGTTGGCGAATCCAGTTAATTCCAATTTAATATGCAAATCATGGTTAAGAAAACTATTGCTTAGTGTTATGTATGAGAAATTGCCACATCACTTGTACAGATAATGTTTTGAAGCTAGAATTTGAAACAGGGATGTGTTTTCTCATAGCTCATGACATACCTGCAAATTGGAACCCTTTGCCTACTGCAATTTCTTTGCATTTTCAGTGCGAACGTATTGGGCTATTGCCATAGATCATGCTGCACTAGGAGACCAGTAAGATGCTGCATCTTATTTTTATTTAGGATTGTTTTGCTGACTGCAGCTTAAAAATTATCTAGCTTAGATGTATAGTTCAGTGTGTGGCTGTCATTAGTAACTTGGTTTTCTTTTAGGAACAGCGTAATTGAACTAAGTCTCTAGATGAGACGACATCTTTATAGTTTGGGATGATATTCCTCCCACCCACCCCATGCCCTCCCAACAGTTTTAAGCAAATTCTCTGGTGTCTGTTTATTTTGTAAATGGATTGTTAGAGACTCCACCAGTAAAAGCTTTTCTAAGCTGGATATCCCAGCATAGTCTTTCCAGGGATAAGAATGAGTCACCTTAAATAATTATGGAAATTTGGGATATTGAGGGCAGCCAGATGTGTTCCAAAAGCTGCATCAGCAGGAGTCACTAAATTTCTCATTGCTTTCATGATTTTTAAAACCACCTATAACAAGCTTGAGGTTTTTTCCCCCCTTGTTTCTTGGTTTGTTTGTTTTTTCCACTCACATTCTGGATTCCAAGCATGAAATGCACAGTATCTGGTATGCTGTGCAGAGCACTTTTACAGGATAAATGTAGGTTTAAAATAATCCTCTCAGCTATCTCTCCCAAAAGCCTGCTGGGAAGTACCTGCCAATATTTTAAAATACAAGAAAGGCAAGATTTAGGGCACTTGCAGAGGGAGAATTTGAGAAATGGATACGTCAGCTTTCTGATCTCGGCTTTTCTGATTAAATATTAAAGCCACTGATTATCACATAAAACCAATCAAGCTGTTTAAAGGTTGCAGCCCTTCTGCCAATAATTTGTGGTCAATACCCACAAAGGTTTTTTTTTGTCTTATCCGGGAGAAACTGCATCGCCTCCTTGAGAAAAATGCCATCCGTGTTGTCTCCCTCTTTCTCTACACATTGTCACACTTGTCTAACCATATTGAGGAGGAGTGTTAAGCAAGTATACTCTTTCTCCCTTGTTCTGTGAGCGTTTCTGGTCTCAGGTGAACAAGCAGTAAAACAAGAACGAGGACAACTGAAGAATTAAGAGGCTCTGTGGTGGTTTTCCCAGCTGCAGGCCTTTTAGTTCAATTGGGACTATAAAGATGGCCATCCAGTTTGGAGGAGGCACAGAAATTATGGTCAATATCATTTGAAAGGTATCAGGCCCCAAACGCTTCTCTGTGGAGAGTCCCCATAAGAGCCCAAGATGTGGGAGTGGGAGGAAAACAAATATTTAAATGCAGTTGCAATACAGTTTTGTCCACATCTAGGCTTGAAGTTGGGACTTTACCCAACATGAAATTGGGAGTTTACCCAATTTAAATATAAATGCTGTAGATATCACTCTTGGCCCTCCAGGAAAAAAATGGATATTAGAACCTTCAAGATTTCCTAGATGTGCTTGGATACTATCAGCTAACTATGGCTTTTCCTGTTGCACAGAAAAGCCAAGGGGAAAAAATGCAAGGAACATTTGTTATTTCTTTCCTATCTTTATTATTTTTACAAATAACTCAAGGCAGCGAACATCTCCAGCACAGCTTCTTCCTCCTGTTTTCCCCACAACAACCACAATCCTGTGAGGTGAGTTGGGCTGAGAGAGAGTGACTGGCCCAACATCACCCAGCTGGTTTTCATGGCCAAGGTGGGACTTGAACTCATGGTATCTTGCTTTCTAGTCCGGTGTCTTAAATTGCTGGCTGTCGAAAAATATCCTCACTTGCAATTTACCGTAACTTGAAAAGAGATCCTTTCTGTACCTCCCCTACAGAGCACATTCCCCACATCTATAGCTTTTTTTTCCTCACAAGAAATATGTTTTAGAGTCTTCGGGCTCTGTATTGCTCTGGTGTTTTGCCTTGTTTCTGACAACATAATGTGTAAATAAATGTGCAACCAAAGTCAACATCCATTTCTCCTGCTTCATACGCTTTCAAGTTGGAGAACCATTTCTGTATAGGGATAGATATAAGGTCTCCTGCTTGGGCAGGGGGTTGGACTAGATGACCTGCAAGGTCCCTTCCAACTCTGTTAAGTTAAAGTTAATCTGCAATCTGCCTACAGGCCAGTTCTTTTAGGATGAGAGAACTAGGACACTAGGAAGTTTTCCAATGATATATTTCTTACCTATGGTGGAATAAAGATAAGATTCTCCCTGGGATGCTATCTGGGACAGTTTCATGTCTGACTCATCAGCACTTGTAATTAAACTTGGTAATTATGTTCACCATGAGATTTGGAGTGTTGCAAATCCATCCTCTCCCTCCCCCCCTCTCTCTCTCTTAATTTTGCACATTTTCAATTCTTTGTCACCATCTGCTGTGAAATGGCTGTGGTTTTTGTTGTTGTTTTGCAGTGCACACATAAAATTGCCATCTGGGCAAAATTGTTTGTCCCATTAATTGCAGAAATGTATGGAGAAGCAAATGAAAATGCTACTACATGTTAGTGGAATGTCGGCTAAATGAAATCCAGCCCACTTGTGAGCTACAGAACATGCACAGAGCTTGACATTATGAGATGTCTATTTTAATAGCCTCTCTTGCTAATTGGTCTCTGCATGGCATCGAAAAGAATAGCTCTCTGCTTGACTGTGTCCCACTGGGAGGACCTGAGAAGATCTCAGTTTCTTTGCAAATGATAAATACCTTGGCTTGAATGTTATCCTACCACGGCTGGCTTCAGACTTTTCATCATTTTTGCATGCAAAGAGAGTCTAAAAGTAACACTTTGATTTGACTTGTTACCACAGCTTTGTGTAATGAACCTTTTTGTAAAGCAGGGATAGGTGATCTTCAAACCCTACCACCACCACCACCTGAAACTTTCATGTGGAAACTACACATGCACTTATGCACCAGGGGTGGGTTCTAACTTACCTTGCTACCGGTTCGCTTCCTCCCGCGCCGTGTGGGCACACCGCACGCGCGCACATGCACAGTGCCGAAAAATCCAAGGAAAAAAAAAGCCAAAAACAAGATGGCGACCGCATGCACAGTGCCGGAAACTCGGCTTCTGCACATGCTCAGAAGAGAAATTTTTTTTAAAAAAAGATGGCGGCGCCCATGGACCAGCACTGACTGAAACGGGTCCGTGACATCACCAGTGGGTTGCAACCGGTCCGAACCCACCCGTTATTCACACATATACTGTAACTCCCTTGAGACCTTCACACCTTCCAGCAATTTTTTCCCTCTGTGGAGAGGAAATGAGGACATATCTGAATGCTTATTGACCTTAACAGAATGATTGAAGGCCTTTCACTGCTTTCCTCTTGGTTGATTTTCCCAGTGTTTAGGGGAGGCTACCTGCTCATCAGTTTCTGGGGGACTCTTATTGTAAGGAGACAGATGTATGCTTTTATTCCCCCCCCCCCGGGCCATGTCTCCCTCCCCCTGCCCCATCCATGTTTCCAATACAATCGTTTCTGCTTTGGAAGGAACTCTTACCAACTTCTAGTTCTTACTGATCTATACTGAAGCAATTGCATTGATCACCAGGCCGTGCTAAATATACGTATCTAGACTTTGCTCTGGAGTTGCTGGAAGTAGATGCATATCAACCTTGTTTTTGATTTTATTTGTTAGTTAAATTAATTACTGCACATGCAATTTCATTATCTCTTCCTCATATATTTAATGATCTTCTCCTTATCATATTAAAGATTGCACTTTGGAGGCAAATTCTGGAGTGGCTCTGAATACCACATATGTGGTTGCAAATCCTGCTTAGCTGCTGTTCAATAGTACAAGACATGGCACTTGGTGAGGAGTTACAAGCTTTTTATGGTGTGAGACAAGCCTTAAAAGCTGCCTCATCTTCCTCAGTTGAAAGGACTTCTAGTCCATTCGCTTGATGGACGTCTTATCTTTAGAAGAAAGAAAACGATGTAGACAACAAACTGAATTATTTCTAGATTCAAGAGATACTGTGGGTTGCAGTTTCTTCTGTTCATACTGAGCATAATGGACCGGAATCCATCATCCCCAGATTTTTAAAGGTTCCCTCAATTTGGATTCAACTTCTGATGTTTTGTTACCAAAATATATCCTTACACAGATAGTTCTTGATATACGACTATAACCGAGCCTTCCTATTATGATGGTATGTCATGACGGTCATAACTGAACCCATTTTTGCAGCAGTTAAGCAAATGCAGTGGTCCTAAAGTGAACCCCAGGTTAGAATGGTTGTTAAGTGAATGGTTTGCTGAGGGTGTGGTTTTGATGAACATATGAAGTTAGAATTGAATTGAATTGAATTGAATTTTATTGGTCAAGTGTGATTGGACACACAAGGAATTTGTCTTGGTGCATATGCTCTCAGTGTACATAAAAGAAAAGATAAGTTCGTCAAGAATCATAAGGTACAACACTTAATGATAGTCCGGGTACAAATAAGCAATCAAATCATATTAGGAATCAGTCAATATAAATTGTAAGGATACAAGCAACAAAGTTACAGTCATACAGTCATAAGTGGGAGGAGATGGGTGATGGGAACAATGAGAAGATTGATAGTAGTGCAGACTTAGTAAATAGTTTGACAGTGTTGAGGGAATTATTTGTTTAGCAGAGTGATGGTGTTCGGGGGAAAAACTGTTATTGTGTCTAGTTGTTCTGGTGTGCAGTGCTCTATAGCGTCGTTTTGAGGGTAGAGTTGAAACAATTTATGTCCAGGATGTGAGGGGTCTGTAAATATTTTCACAGCCCTCTTTTTGACTTGTATAGCATACAGGTCTTCAATGGAAGGCAGGTTGATAGCAATTGTTTTTTCTGCAGTTCTAATTATCCTCTGAAGTCTGTGTCTGTCTTGTTGGGTTGCAGAACCAAACCAGACAGTTATAGAGGTGCAGATGACAGACTCAATAATTCCTCTGTAGAACTGAATCAGCAGCTCTTTGGGCAGTTTGAGCTTCCTGAGTTGGCGCAGAAAGAACATTCTTTGTTGTGCTTTTTTGATGACGTTTTTGATGTTAGGTGACCATTTTAGGACTTGAGATATGATGGAACCTAGAAATTTGAAGGTCTCTACTGTTGATACTGTGTTGTCTAGTATTGTAAGAGGTGGTAGAATGGGAGGATTTCTCCTAAAGTCTACCACCATTTCTACGGGTTTGAGTGTATTCAGTTCCAGATTGTTCCGGTCACACCACAAGGTTATCATTGTCTCGAATGAGTCCGATCACTGTTGTGTCATCTGCGGATTTCAGTAGTTTAACAGATGGATTGTTAGAGATGCAGTTTACTGCCAGGTTGACAAAATCATTACAAAATATGACCATGGGGTCATACATTATAAATGGCTGTAAATGTTTTGCCAAGCACTCACAGTTCGGTCACATGACCATGGAGTGGGCCCAATGTCGGAATTTTGAATTCGGGTCATAAGACCTTTTTTCGAACAGTCACTGTTCGATTTCACTGTGGTGAAATCCAGCAGGTTCTGACAAATTCTGGAGAACCGGTAGCAGAAATTTTGAGTAGTTCGGAGAACTGGTAGCGGAAGTTTTTGGTTCAGAGACCTGGCAAATAGCACCTGTGGCTGGCCCCAGAGTGGGGTGGGAATGGGGATTTTGCAATATCCTTCCCCTGCCATGCCCACCAAGCCACACCACGCCCACAGAACTGGTAGTAAAAAAAATTGGATTTCACCACTTACACTTAAGAGTAAGTCCTGAATAATGTAGGTCTACCCTCAAGACTTCATATGCCTTGATATACAGGTAGTCCTCAACTTAACAACAGTTTATTTAGTGACCATTCAAAGTTAAAACTGCACTGGAAATAGTGACTTCTGACCATTTTTCACACTTAACGACCACTGCAGCACCCCCATGGTCACATGTTTTACACTTGGATGCTTGACAGCTGACTCACATTTATGACAGTTGCAGTGTCCTGAAGTCATGTGATCCTCTTTTGCGACCTTCTGACAAGCAAAGTCAATGGAGAAGCTGCCAGATTCCCTTATAACAACCGTGTTTACTAATTTAACAACCACAGTGATTCACTGAACAAATGTGGCAAGAAAAATTGTGAAATGGGGCAAAACTCACCTAACAGATTTCTCACTTAGTAACATAAATTTTGGCCTCAACTGTGGTTGTAAGTCGAGGTATTACCTATACTACAGATGAATTCCATAATTATTTGCCAAGCCAGTGTTAGGCAAGCCAATAAAAGAATGCAGTTCAGGACTTTCCATTATAACCACAGTGGAAATGCATTAATAGAGCGTTCTATATCAGGTACAAAGAATCAGGACCACCAGTTAGGTTGCAGCATAGGAGATTTATTCAAGCCTATACCCAAGAATCTGGTCAACTAAAGTTCAACAATAAATTGGTGTCAGATAAAGGGTCAACAGAATTTAGGAAGAGTTGGATTTGGAGCACTTTTGGGAATGCAACGACTCTAAGCTGATGACACATTTAACTCCACACACTCTCAAGCTTTGCCTGCTCTTCTCAATCCTATTCCTATTTGAATATTCTAAGTGGGCAAGTTCTCCATTCAGTTTCTGAGTAAAGTCATCTTCTTGTGTATAGGCTTGAATAAATCTTCCATGCTGCCACATAACTGGTGATCCTGATTCATTGATCTTGTGTATCAATGAAAACTCTTGCAGGCACAGCACCCACAATGCTGCAGCTTCCACACCTTTGAAACCATCAGGCATTTATTTGATATTGTTATTCTTTTTTGTTTTGTAATTTTAGTTTCTTTGGCTTTGGAGGACAAATAAATGATTGCATGCGTGATAATTTTTCATAGGTGAGGTGGCCCAAAGTGGTAAAATTATATGTAGACGTAATAGTAAGTGTGTAGGTCTGTCTACCAGTATCTGTGTAGTAAATCTAATTAAAATAAGGACCATTGTTCTAAGTTAACTAATGGTTTGAATTCTCCTTTCTTGTAAAGCAGAGCTTACAGGATAATTATCTCTGTGCATTAATCTTTTCCCGTTCTTTTTCTTCATCTGAAATCCACTGAAGGAAGATGACACCAAAGAGGCAGATAAGAGCAAGATGTTTCAGAAATGGAACATAGGAAAAGGGACAGCAAAGATGAGCTACAGAGCTGGCATGTGATTTTTTTATATATATAGTTTGCCTTGAGGGATTGTAGGTTGGCCTAAGTGAATCTGGAGGGGCTCTGCGGTTTTAATACATTCAAGTTATACATAAAGCTCTCGGCTATATCCCAGTTTTGTTTTTTGTTTTTTTAAAGACAGTATGATGTTTTCGTTTCTGCATTATAAGATTTCAAACTGCAGACAGTGGCAGATTTTCTGCACGTATAGCATAAGCAGATAGAAGTAGATATGATCGGGAAACAATGAAAATAGAATCTTAGTTGACAAAAAAAAATCTGACGTTAAATTAACTCAGGAAATGACCACAAATCAATCACTGTCTGAAGAATGTCCTAACACAACACAAGTCTCGGGGGCTTTGGAAAATGGGAGAAACCGAAGCTGGAAGTCTTAGAAATCTTCTGGGATGGTAGCTCTGCTCTCATAAACCTAAGTTAGCATCTCCGTTTCAAATTTTCCCGAGAACTGTGAAGCTCGGAAATTGGAATTTGTAACCTCCTATGTAGCTGTATTAAAAAAAAATTCAACTCCATGCATCAAGGAGTTGAATGCCATCCAGACAAACTAGATAAGTGCATTTTTATACTCCTTATAAAAAATGAATCAAGTCTTTTATAAAGACAATTACCTTTCCACAAGGCAGTATAGGGACTGTATGTGAGGTTATTAAAATATTTGCAATGGAGTTCTCAGTCCAAAACAAGTAAACAGATACAGAGCCTGACACGAATAAAAATAATCCAATACGGAGAGCCTTTGGATGAAAGGTAGATGATGACAAAAGAGATATTGAGTTGTCTTCCAGACAGTAACTTGAAGAGTTTAAAATTCTGCAGAAGGATTTGAAGATCAGTTTATATCAATGTTATTCAACCTTGACAACTTTAAGATATGTGGACTTCAACTCCCATAATTTCCCAGATGGCATTACAGGATGTATTCACATAACATGCTTAACCTGAATAAATTTAAGTGTACAATGGCTGCACAAGGAATCAAGTTCATCTTCAATAGAGGACTTCCGTAGATGGCCAATATGCATCTCGTATGGATGCTCCCATTCTGGGTTACCTGTATTATGAAGTGTTTGAGTTAAGTGACCTACAAAGCGCTTTCAAACTGTTTCATTTCTAGATAACCTATCTGTAGGCCCAAATTTGGCCCTATGGTACAAAGGACTTTTGGGTCCCTGTCATATTTCCTGAGCTAAGACACAAGAAAAATCTCTTTAAACTCTCCTCCCCAAGATGGTTGCTGAACAGTAAGGGGATATTTCTCTCTTGCTGACAATCTGCCGATTTTGCTGCCTAAGCTGGCTCTCTGATAGTGCTGCTCCCTGGATTTGAATGGGAGCACTTAGGAATGATCTAAGATGACTTTTGGACAGCCGTGGACCCATTTGAGAAGGGGAGTCTTGAAGACTCAAGTTCCTTTGGGAGCAGTCAGAAAGTCGTGGGCATCTATCTTCCTGTTGGCATTTCAGGTTTTTATAAGCATGCATGGCAGGGGTGGGTTCTACTTACCTTCCCCACCAGTTCGCATCGTGACATTTTGCGCGTGTCCCCTCGTGTAATTTTGCTTCCGCCTATGCTCAGTAGCTGGAATCAGTCAAACACAGCTGAGGAGCTGATCAGCTGTGCTTCGGACGAAGGAATAAAGGTCAGTATTAGCCCAGGGGTGGGTGGGAAGGCCCTTTTTCAAGCAGCTGAGGAGAAACCTTCCAAACAGGAAAAAAATTCAAAAAATTCAAAAAAAAAGATGGCGGTGCACATGGACCGGCACTGGTCGATCCAGTTCAGTGACGTCACCAGCGGGTCGCTACCGGTTCAGGCGATCTGGTCCGAACCGGGAGGAACCCACCTCTGATGCATGTGCTTTTTGAATTTTTACTTTGCTTTTTATCTTTAAAAGTAGATCAGCTGGCTGAATGCTGATTTATTTCAACTCCCTGCTGGACTTCAGCTGCTTTCTTTTTTCCTTTGATTTATAACTTTCATTTTCTGTATGGAAACGGCATGCTTGTGGATGGTGAAGTGCTTTCATTGGCTTTACATTGGACTCTCACCACAAGGTTTCTGCATCTTTTTAATTTGCAAAATACTTGGGAGTTCTATTTCTTTTTAATTTTAATTTTAATATCCAATTGAAATATCCAGAAAATACCTTTCCTGTTTCCTTCTGCTTCAGGCTCCTTATTCTCTGGTTGAGCTTCATAGAGCAACAGTGTTTCAGAGTACAGACAAGCAGTGGCTTAAATCTGAGAAAAGATCTTTTGGCTTTTTAAAAAAGTTTGATGACATGATAATAATCATGGAAAATATCCGGAGGCATGTAGCTTTGGAGAAATTTGATTTGAAAGCTGTAGTGTAGATCAGAGAGATATCAACTGTACAGACGGGGAACTAAGTTGATTCCATACATCTATCTGAGCTTCAAATCTGTACTTATTTACAATAGCAGAAGCCT
The DNA here is from genome assembly GCA_023053685.1 of Diadophis punctatus similis. NCBI lineage: Eukaryota > Metazoa > Chordata > Lepidosauria > Squamata > Dipsadidae > Diadophis > Diadophis punctatus. Next base: position 2,614,887 of record JALIGW010000049.1, on the reverse strand, counting down.
GAGATGGAGAAGTGACAAATTGGTTTTCCTTAGAGGACAGGAGAGATTGGGGAATAGATTTATTACTCTTAATTGCAGGCCACTTTTATCTGGACATTGTTGTAGAGATTGAATGTATTATATTTAATTAGACAACAACTGATAAGAAAAAGTATCAAAAAAACCAAATGTGGATATTTGATCCAGGTTGAATTACTTTTCACTTTTGGGAAGATTTGGGATATGCTGTGCTAAATTTTCTACCAGTTGATTACAGTAACATTTTGTTAACAGAGTTTTGAAACTCTAATCTTGTCCTTTTCATTCTTATTATTCTCCCTGTTAACTATTTTGTCCTTAATGTAGTATTTAGATGACAGGACAATAGTTTTATATAGTTTTATTAATTTCGCAAGGGGTGGGAACCAGGGGCGGGTTCCTCTTACCTGGCTACCGGTGCGCCGCCCGCGCATCATCATTTTTCACACACTCGCTACGCGTGCGCATCCCCTCACGCGATTTTATTTCCGCACATGCGCAGGAAGCAAAAAATCACCGAAATCTTGTGCGTGCGTCCCTTTGCAAGATTTTGCTTCCGCGAATGCGCAGGAAGCAAAAAAAGGCCAAAATTTCAGAAAAAAGATGGCGCCGCGCGACGGACCGGCAAAGACAGCACCGAAGCCGTCACACGCAAATTGCGCAATCAGCGGGTCCCTACCGGAACGGCGAACTGGACCGCACGGGTAGAAACCCACCACTGGTGGGAACTAATATTGTAGCATTGTATTAATGAGTATTCAACCAGGGGAAATTATATGTGTATATATGTTGGGGGTTTCTCTCTTTTCTTTTTTAATGTCTTTTCTTTGTTGTTGTTGTTTTTAAATTAATTTACATTTCTTGGAGTTTTGTATTTTAACTTTTTTAAAAATAAAATAAACATTTGCTAAGAAAAAAAATCTCTTTAAACTCTTCCCCTTTATTTTCAACAGTATGGGCAGAGGTGGGATTCAGCCGGTTCGGACTGGTTCATGCAAACTGGTTGTTAAAATTTTTTCCAGTACGGCGAACCGGCTAATTCCATCACTGGCTGCCCCTACCCATTTTTCAGGCCCATTTTTTGGGGCCGTTTTCGGGCCGGTTCAGTAGTAGTAAAAAAATAGAGAGGGAAATTGTACCTTATTGAGGCCTTTGCGGCGAGTGGCGGGGAGGCGAGCCTGGGTGTGATGAGTGACATTGGGTTGGCCACACCCACCCAGTCACGTGACCACCCAGCCACACCCACCCACCCAGTCATTAGGGCAGAGAACCAGTTGTTAAAATTATTTGAATCCGACCACTGAGTACGGGTTCTATCCACGATGCACACAAATATTCCTTTCACCTTAACTGTTTCCTTCTAAAAGCAAGCTTACCCAGGTTAATTAACGTTAGCAGCTGAAATGCAAATAATTATTTGGCAATCTACAATTGTCACAGTGCCAGGGAAAATTTGAAGGATGAAACAAGGTGTCAGGCCGAAGCCATTTTATTGGGATCTTAGGCCTGCCACACTTTATATTATTCTACTATGCATTTTCTACTGTGGGAAAATGGGAGGGGTGATTGTATGAGGTTGTTAGTATGTAGCCATAACAAATTCTTTCTAGAAAGCCAAGGTCATCCTTTGTCTCTGCACCTGCACGGAATGGTGGACTCTGCCAGCATGGCAATAGAAGATTGGACAACATGATGGATTTGTGGGTGTGGGGGCAAGGACTTCAACTTTCAACTGGGTGGTGAAACCCGGAGGACTTCAGATTCGGGTTTCACCCATATGTATGTACCAACATGGCTCTATTAATAAATTGGAACTTTGAGGAATACTTTGCTTTGGACTCTGATTTAATTTTGGATGCTATTTGGAACCTGACACAAGGCATATCTTGAGAATTATTATTTTTTGTAAAAAAAATTATTTTTTCATTCTCCACTTATAAACATCATTACATATACCATAACATCTTATCAGGTATTAACATACATTTATACATTATTATTATCAAATAAACAAACAAAGTGATCTTATATATATCATTGCCAAGTTATTCATCTGTTTCCCCCATATCATATCACTCCCCTCTCTCTCTTACCTCCCTCCCTTTTCTCTACCTTCCATCTCCTTCTCTCCCTTCTTCCTACTTCCCTCTTCTTCCTTCCTCTAACTTTCTCCTCTTTCTCAACCTCTCCTTACCTCTCTTTTCTCCTTCCCTCCTCCTCTTTCCTTCTAGCCTCCCTCTCTCCTCCTATGTCCTCTCTTCCTTCTCTCCTCTCTTCTCCTCTATCCCCTCTTTCTCCCTCTTATTTCACTCCAGAGTATATCCATTCATGTTTATTTTATGGGTAACATCCGAGCAGCTCATCTCACTAAATTTTCATAATTTATAATACTAATAATAGCCTTAACTCTCTTCTATGTTAATAATTATATACGTCTAATCATTCTAATATAGTTTTATGCTAATATAATACTTCCTCCCTGCATCAAATAATTTTGTCACCTGGGTCTCAAATTTTAACTTATCACCTTCCTTCCATTTCAGTTGGTATTAATTAACTTCTACCCATAATCATTTTCCATCCAATCATAACAATTCCCCCAAATATTATAATATTCTGAATCTTCCTTATCTTTAATTATCATTGTTAATCTATTCATCTCCGCACAATCCAATATCTTCCTGATTACCTCCCCTTCAGAAGGAGCTTTGACGCTTTCCAATTCTGTGCAAATACAATTCTAACTGCTGTAGTTATATGAATAATTTAATATGTATTTTCCTTGTTATATTTCTCTGGTAAAATACCCAACAGGAATATCTCTGGTCTCAACTCTATGTGTTGTTGCAACATCTTTTTTATCCACATTTGATCATATCTTGACAATTAAGAGCTGGCATCAAAATCTTTTGTCAGGTAGAGTTGGCCTGAATTTTTGCAGTGTAGCTACATTGCAAACCTGGACAACTTTGTATTGTGTGGACTTCGACTAGAATTCCCTAAGCCAACATGGCCATTGCTAAGAATTCTGGGAGCTGAAGTCCACACATCTCAAGGTTGTTCAGGTTGGGAAATGCATAGCATCACTCTACTGGGAGAGCTGTTGGGCTTATAGCAACCAACAGTTGGCATACTGCTCTTCAATGTCTCCTTTGACATATCCAATTCATAGAACTTAGACCAATGGGAACTCAAGTGCTACTTGGGAAAAGGGGCAGGGTCACCAGTTACTTTCTGTATCATATATATAAGCAGAGGAGTCAGGAGCTTTCCATATCATTCTTCAATAAATACACAACTATTTCATATTGCCTATATTTAGCTTTGGTTGAACGCTATCAAACACCTTACAAAAAGCAAGAAGCAAGATAATACTAGGAAGTGGCTCAGATAAACACTTCCCTTATTTACTGGCATATAAGAAACAAGGCTAGGGAAGCACAATCAGAGTTGCAAAATTATGTTGTTATTGCCTGTTTCAATACAGTACAGTTTTTGTCTTCCTGTGGAGTTAATTTTCTGGTTTGGTCTACCAAGTGGGCTAACACACAAGCAGATAACATAACCATGTGGGATGAGCATGTCAAGAAGAACTACATCAGGATGCCAGGATCAGAAGTGGATTTTCCTCATTGGGTTTTTCTTTTTTGTTACTATAGAGAGTCCATCCTTTCAGAAGTATGCTTACTTCTTAAAAAAGCAAAACATTTTGAACTTTCTTTAGCAGAAATGATGAGCAGAATCGGAGGGCGATGAAGGAGCCAGATAAAAGGGTTTTAAAAATGCTTTGACAGGGCTGGATAAATTCATAAACATGGAGAATAAGATGAGCTAAAGGAGAGTCTGACATACAAATATACTATTCTTTTGCTTTTCAGTATGTGACCCATCAGTGGTAGCACCCATTTTTCAGCACTGAATTATGGAGACTGAAACTGTGCCCTCACAGGAAGCTTCCCTGACTGTTAATGAACAGGTATGTGTCTCCCTGGCCTTCCAGGGATGTGGAAAAGGAGGAAAGAACTGCAGCAAGGCAGGGTATGAAGCAAAGGCATTGATTTGGTTCATTGTGGCCTTAGTGAGCGATCTCCACATATTATATGGAGAGAGTGTGTGTGGGTGTGCAAAAGGAGTGTTTAGCCATGTGCTGGATTTGTGGCTGCTAAAAGATTTTTATGGGTCCTACGTAGAAAAATACGAGGGTGAGTCAAAGCATAATGCCATTTTCTTTAGGACAGGTATAATTACCAACACAGGAATATGTAACATACATCAAAATGAAGCTGGTCCTCTGTGGATCACATCCCTACTTCTCAACATAGTCACCATTTCTCTCAATAGCAATGTTCCACCTTTGAATGAGAGCATGTATCCCTGCCTCGTAAAATTCTGTTGACTGTTCTTTGAGCCACTTCATTACTGCAGTTTTCACTTCCTCGTCACTGGAATAATGTTTGCCTCTCAAACCCTCTCATGGGGCCGAAGAGATGATAGTCTGAAGGCGCTAAATCTGGTGAGTATGGAGGATTATTATTCCAGTGACGAGGAAGTGAAAACTGCAATGAAGAAGTGGCTCAAAGAACAGTCACAAAATGTTACGAGACAGGGATACATGCTCTCATTCGAAGGTGGAACATTGCTATAGAGAGAAATGGTGACTATGTTGAGAAGTAGGGATGTGATCCACAGAGGACCAGCTTCATTTTGATGTATGCTACATGTTCCTGTGTTGGTAATTATACCTGTCCTAAAGAAAATGGCATTACTTTTTGACTCACCCTCGTAAAAAGTCATCTCCCTCCCTCCCTCCCTCCCTCCCTCCCTCCCTCCCTCCCTCCTTTCTTTCTTTCTTTCTTTCTTTCTTTCTTTCTTTCTTTCTTTCTTTCTTTCTTTCTTTCTTTCTTTCTTTCTTTCTTTCTTTCTTTCTTTCTTTCTTTCTTTCTTTCTTTCTTTCTTTCTTTCTTTCCTAAAATTTATATAGCCACAATCTCATGGTGTGTGTCTGGGGGCAGTGTACAGCAGTCCAATAATATAGTAGTTACATAAAACAATCATTACCTAAAACTGCTATATAAAAATTATTTTTAAAAATATTAAAAACCAGGAAGGAAAAAGTAATACAGAAAAAGAAAATTAATAGACGGAGGGGTGTTAATAATGACACCTCATTTATCCACATTACATCCGGTCTGACAGCTCATCACTGTCAACCAAGATCTGCAACCTGGTTTTCAGGCAGAAAGTTTTCCAAACCTCTCTGGGGGAGTTTTGGTCTGCATAGTCAGGGTTATTGCTGCCCCTGGCTTCCCTGTTGAAGAATGCAATGCATATCTCCCTAGTTAACTTCCCTTTGCCTATTGTATTGATTTGGAGCTCTGATGTCCCCTTATGCTTTGCTATCTTTTCTCAGGTGATTGTGATGTCAGGACATGAGACAATTAGGGTACTGGAAGTGGGAGTAGATGCTCCAGTCTCAATAAAAAATGATGGGAAAACACTGAAAGCAACAGATGCAGCAGCTGGAGGAGAGGATTCTGCAAACTGCCCTCCAGAATCAAGTAAAACAGGACAGGAAAGGGTACAACAAAACCCAGAGAAGGCATGCAGAGAATCAAGCGGTAAGTGGCACTTCGTATGTTTCCATTTTTTTTTTGGTCTTCTCCGTTCCCCACCTTGTTACCCAATCAGAAAATCAGAAAAGTAAAGATAGAAGCCATATGGGACAATTTCATAAGAAACATAGAACCAGACTTGTGTGAGGCTCTCACAAAGTTTAGCAAGGGTTATTTATGGGTATCTGTATTCAGGAGAAAAAAAACCCTCTTTGGTTGCTAAAATGATAGGTTGGAATAGGAGAATCTGTAGACCTCAAAAACACATAAGCTGAACCATGGAGGTCTCCTTAGGTCCTGCTTCCATCTACTGAAATTCCCTGTTTTATTTATTTATTTTATTTATTTTATTTATTTTATTTATTTTATTTATTTTATTTATTTTAATTTATTTTAATTTATTTTAATTTATTTTAATTTATTTTAATTTATTTATGTATGTATGTATATATGTATGTATGTATGTATGTATGTATGTATGTATGTATGTATGCCGCCCAACTCCCAGGGGACTCTTCTCCAATAGCCGAGGGATGCTTCCATATAGAGTAGTGGTTCTCAACCTTCCTAATGCTGCAACCCGCGCCCCCACCGCGCCCCACCCTGCCACTGCGCCCGCCGCCGCGATCCCCGCCCTGCTGCCGCCATTTAGGTTCTTTTACCCTCTGCGCATGCGCAAAGCGTTCTGCGCATGCGCAGAGGGTAAAAGAACCCAAATGGCGGCGTCTGGGCGAAGTCTCCCGACCCCTGTGAAAGGGTCGTTCGACCCCCAAAGGGGTCGCGACCCCCAGGTTTAGAACCGCTGATATAGAGGGCTCTGGGGCTAGCCATCAGCAAGCATTCTTCAGCTCTTCTTTTGCAATAAGACAGAGGTAATGAGAAAATGCGGAAGGGCTATAAATGTGAGACATCGGGATATCTTCTTCCCCAACCTTAAATTATATGACTGAGGCAGGGAGATTACAGAATAAAAACTTCATCTGGAACAATCCAGAGATTCATCATGAGAGGCAGGAAAAAACACAGATAAGATGAATAGAGGATGGTGTACCTAAAGCCTGTGGTCAGGTGTCCCATTTCTGGGCCTTTGCATGTATTAAGTGTGCAGAAAATAATAATGGATGGAGCCTGGTAGCTGCAGTTATTGGACGGTCCAAATTTCAAACCTCAAATAACAATTTATAGGCAGAGCAGAGCAGAGAGGTTGAAGAAATGACAGGTGGGCAAATGAAGGAAGACAGCTGTTTGGCAGCGAGGCAGGACCAGTCGAGTGACATTTTTGGCAATAAGAAGTTACTCGGATTAGAAAATGGTAGTGGAGGATGGTGTGTTTATTTCATGACGTGATTTCTTGACTACAAATATTCTATTCAAAGTGTTCAGTTACTGGACTGAATTCTGGTTTCTACTTCTGAAGTCAGATGGATACGAGATGGAGGGCGAGATGTCAACTTCCTGGGTAATTGGGCTTGCATGTTGTGTTAGGATCTGTGGCTCTGACAAGTGTTATGTTCCTTAATCTGCTGCTGGCCTTAGCAAGAGTCCCCTTGGAAATTCTGTGATCCATTTTTGTGTGTAAATATTGCATGTTCTTAAAAACCATTTAACACTCTCTGAAGGAGAAACAGCATCAGATTTATTTTAAGCAACCCATCTAGTTCAGAACCTATCCAGTTTGCAATAGGAAAAAATCACGATCACAAATAACTCTGAGAAATTTGAGCGTTAAAATTAGGGGCTTCTTTCCTTTTTAACAGGTAAAACATTTTCCAGACCAAAATCAAGATAGGAAATAGAGAGTAGGGAAGGAGTGATTGATGTAATTTTATTTGTGGAGTCCTTGACAGTCTAGGAGCCTGGTTGCTTGCTTGCAGACATTTCATTACCCAATTAGGTTACATCATCAGTGCCTCTTGTTATGCATGCTTTCTGAAATGTTTGATGCCCATATGTGGTTCCAATGGAAGAGAATATCTATAGGTCAGAGTTGAACTATAAAGGTTTTTGTGCTCTCTGAACTTGGTTGCTTGCTTGCAAATGATCATGATACCTACAGAAAAATCATGATACCTACAGAAAACAAGATATTCTCTTCTATTGGTCACGTAGTCCTTTTTCTGTCTGTCACTTTCCTTGTTCAAGTAGTTCTTGTAAGAATTTCCTTCTTGAAGGATCGTTTCACATCACGCTTGCTAATTATATATACTCTTGCACATGTGTACCCATCATGCTGTACCCTTTTGGAGTATGCAGTGCTATAAAAAGCACCAAAAAACTAGTAATAAACAAGAAGAAAAAGAAGAGTGATGTGGTGTGGTGTGGTGTGATGTGGTAGCCTAGAGATGAAGACAGCTGCCTCAAACTCAGGAGATTGAGAGTTCAATTCTAGGCAGCAACAGATGTTTCTCTATCAGGGCACAAAGAGAAAATATCTGCTGCAAACTCCACAGAGGCATCAGGAAGGGCACCTGGCCAGTAAACACTCAGCTCCATTCAGTCACCCCAACTCCGCCCCAATAAAAAGGATTACAGGGTTGTGAAAATAAAAAAGAAGAAGAAAAAGAAATTAAAGGTATGAGATTAGAAAATAAAATCTAAATAAATCTAGTTCATAGCTATATCATTATAATTTCCAGACTTTTCCATGACACAGTGTCGAATTGTTTATTAAGCCTTCTCTCTATACTTAAGATTTTATTTCTATTATTTTACTCATTAACCCCTATTAATTTCATGTTTATATAAAACATATTTCAAGCCTACCCACTTAGCTATATGCGTTCTCTAAATCAACAAATGCACAGTTAACTTTCATTCATAATATTCCTTCAAAACCTGCTAAACAACAAAATTTATGTATCAATTTATTGACACATACAAACACACATGCATAGTTTAGAGACCGCCAAACTCCCAACACCTCTGACCAACATACAATTTAAAAAATTTAAAATACAAAACTCAAGAAGGAATCATGAACAGCCCCAAAGCGACATAATAATAAACATTGAAAATAAACATAAAACAGCAATTTAAAAAAAACATCCAGCAGGGGTTCAACCATAATTCTGCTCTAATGCCTGGGAAAATAATCAGGACTTCAGTAGCTTCCTCAGCATTATTAGGGTAGATAAATCAAAATGGTTGCATAATACATGTAATTAGAGAAAGAAGAGCTAGACCAGGGGTGTCAAACTGGCAACCCACGGGCCGGATGCGTCACGCGCAGGCCACGCCCACCCCAGCTCCATGAAGGGAAAAAACGTTGCAATAAGTCACGTGACGGCAACATGATGCGGCGAGTTTGACACCCATGGGCTAGATCAGCCGTAGTCATAGTAGCATTCTTTATTAATAGTGGTAGTTTGGAAACATTTTGGCCAGCACGCCATAACAGCAACCAAAGGCCAGCTTTGCCTAAATCATGCCCATGCTTTCCTACATAAGCATTCTATGGATCTCTAATCCAAGATACTACTTGCCAGCAGACAATACAGTGACAGTAACTGTTACGTACTGACGTACGGAGCACAGATTTGCATGGCCTCCGCTGATTGGATAATCTACCGGCGAGAAAAATAAACCGCTGTGAGTGGCCAGCTAGGCTGCTGAGATCCCCATAAAAGATGGATCTCAGCAGCCTGCCGGCAGATCGTACTTAGTGGCTAGGTAAATAAAGGTGTTAAAGGTTTCCTGTGTCCGTCTCTTCTTCGCTGCGCCCCCTATCTAACACTGGTGATGAAAGGTGGGATCATGAAGAAGACAAGATGGGACAAAGGAACTGACCAGCCATCTCATGGCATCCACGGCCATCTTCACAGCAAGGACCGATCCTGCTCTGGCCAACCTGAGGATGACTACCCAGACCTCCCCCGCACCAGCGTTGTTTGACCCACAAGCAGAAGAATGGCACACATACATGAGCCGGTTCAGAATGTTCCTGGAAGCCAACAACTACCAGGATTTACCGGACAACTGCGAGAGAGCCCTGTTCCTAACCTATTGCGGGAGAAAGATATACAAGATGGCCCAAACCCTTGTCGCACCCGCGAACATAGAAGCAATCTTGTGGACAATGTTGCAGAACACCCTCAAAGGTCACTATGCCCCAACGGCGACCCCCATGGTGAGCCGGAACGAGTTTTATCAGAGGCGCCAACGAGAAGAAAAGACCATAAATGACTTTGTGGCGAAACTGAAGGAAATCGCGACAAAATGTGAGTTCGTAAACCCGAGGAAATGATGTGGGATCGGGTCATCCTGGGCATGAGGGACCTAATCCTCCAAAAACAGCTGCTGGTGCGACGAGGGGTGACTTTTAAAGACACGGTCGAGGAAGCAAGGACGGCGGAATCCTCCGATAACTCCACCGCGGACATCAGGAAGACCAGCGGGGTCCATCACAACCATAGAGAACCCGACTGGACCACAGAGGTCCCCGAATACGGGGACGAATGGGAAGAAGACGAAGAAGCCGTCCACCGAGTTTATCCGGATAAACTGATAAGCCACAGGGACAATGACTTTAAGCAACCCTGTTGCTCCAGATGAATGGGGCTTCATGCCAGAGCGGCTTGCCAGTTTAAAGAGGCCATCTGCCGACGGTGCCAATGCCAATGCCACATAGCGGAGTTCTGTAGGGCCACACAGCCAACCCCATATCAACCCAAGCCATCATTGGGCCCCAGGAGGCAAGGACAAACGAGACCCGGGTTTCAATGGGCTAAGCGCAGGGAAAATCACTATCCCGACACCGGGGGATCAACCAAACCACTGTGGGCCACTCGGATGCATGCGATGGGGACAAATACCAAGTCACCATCACCATCGAAGGGAACCCCTGCGAAATGGAGCTGGACACCGGGTCATTTTTTACCATTGTGTCCTGGAGGATGCTCCAACACCTCAAGCCAACAATGTCCCACAGACAACTCAAGCCGCAGAATATAAAGTTAAATGATTTCCAGGGAAACATCATCCCTGTGTGGGGCCGGATTGAAGTAAAAGTGCAATTCAAAGACTTCGATGGCCGACTCCCCCTGACTGTCATCGCAAGCGACCGCCCTACATTGCTCGGCATCGAATGGTTCAAGCCGTTAGGACTTGGCATCACGGGCATAAACCAAGTCCGAGGAAACGAGCTTGACCAGCTGCTGGCAAACTTCGGGGACGTGTTCAACGGGAGCCTAGGTAAATATACCCGGAAAACCTATCTCATTTAACCTAGACTCCACTGTTACCGCAATCAGGCTCAAGCCACGTAGGGTTCCATTTGCTTTATGGTCCAAGGTAGATGAGCAATTGGATAAACTCATTGCCCAAGGAATCCTGGAGCCGATCGATCAAGCCACGTGGGAGATCCCAATAGTCACCCCTATAAAGCCAGATGGCTCCATTCTCATCTGCGCGGATTATAAAGGGACATTAAATAAAGTGTTGCAGAAAAGTGCATATCCTCTACCCATAGTGCAACATCTATTACACTCCCTGGGAAATGGGAACATATTCACCAAATTGGACTTGGCTCAGGCCTATCAACAATTATCAATGGATGCAGCCACTGCAGAGGCCAATACGATTGTGATGCATAGAGGGGCATTCAAATGCAAACAGCTGCAATTTGGGGTAAGCGTCGCCCCAGGGCTATTCCAAAGCCTGATGGAGGGCCTACTGCACGGCATTCCGGGAGTAGTACCATACTTTGACGATATCCTCATATCAGGCGAATCAAAAGAGCAACTCTTGGACCGATTAAAAGAAACATTGGGGGGTTCCAGAAAAAGGGACTCAAAGTAAAAAAAGGAAAAGTGTAAAATCGGTGTAAACCAAGTTGAATTCCTAGGCTATTTAATCGATGGGTCTGGCATCCACCCACAGACAGTAAAATAAAAGCCATATAAGAGGCCCCAACCCCTAGAAATAAAACAGAACTACAAGCCTTCTTGGAGGATGGCAGTACCAGGCCGGGGACTGCCACGCTGCCAGTAAGGTTCGAGGTGGTTCCATTGGTAAATCCCAGAGAGACAGCAGGCCTGACTGCACAGGCCGTCACCCCAGACTCGACTGAACCGCACAGGTGCAGTAGAAACAGTAAACGCCCCGCCTACTTGTGGGATTATGTGATTCGTATACATCACCAATTGGACAAGCCTCAAGCTAGAAGGGGAGGGATGTTACGTACTGATGGAAGGAGCACGGATTTGCATGGCTGCCGCTGAGTGGATAATCTAGCGGCGGGAAAAATAAACCGCTGTCAGTGGCCGGCTAGGCTGCCGAGATTCCCATAAAAGAGGGATCTCAGCAGCCTGCTGGCAGATCGTACTTAGCGGCTAGCTAAATAAAGGTGTTAATCCTGCATCCGTCTCTTCTTCACTGCGCCCCCTAACAGTAACAGAATTGGGAGGGACGTTGGAGGTCATCCAACCTCCTGCTCTTTATACTATACTCTACTGTACTGTACTGTACTGTACTGTACTGTACTGTACTGTACTGTACTGTACTGTACTATACTATACTATACTATACTATACTATACTATACTATACTATACTATACTATACTATACTATACTATACTATACTATTGACGGATAGGAAATTATTCCCATCAAGAGGTGATATAGGATCTTGCTTCCTTGAAGTCATTCTTACTTAGAAAATAAAACCGAGATTTAATTCTAATTAACAAAATATTTATTTCAGTATAAAAGTAACAAAATATAAACCTTAATAAGCTACATTTTCTCAGCTAAGAATTCACGTCTGCCTCGGGTGAGGCTCACAAGAGAAGAAGGAAGGAGGAGACTCCTGGAATGCACACATGCGCAATAATACATGTCACATGTCTGCTTGATTAGAAAATACAATAAACCGAGATGGCGCAGCGGTTAGAGGCAGGTACTGCAGGCCACTTTAGCTGACTGTGATCCCCAGGTCAGTGGTTCAAATCTCACCGGCTCAAGGTTGACTCAGCTTTCCATCCTTCCGAGGTAGGTAAAATGAGGACCCAGATTGTTGGGGGCAATGTAAATATACATTGCTTACTGGTGTAAACCGCTTAGAGAGTGCTTGCACTGTGAGGCGGTATATAAATCTCACAAATAAATAAATAAATAAACCTAGAAATATTGCAGAGGTGCTCAACTGGCAATATTCACATCGTGACAACTATACTATACTATACTAAATACCTATACTAATACTAATACTATTTTTGATAAACGGCTATCCAATTTCTTCTTAAAATCCTCCAGTGATGGGGCACCCACAACTTCCGAAGGCAAGCCGTTCCTCTGGTTAATTGTTCTCACTGTTAGGAATGTTCTCCTTAATTCTAGGTTGCTTCTCTCCTTGGTTAGTTTCCATCCAGATATGGGTCTCCCCCCCCTGGTTATGAATGTTAGATGCTCTTTTTAATTTTTGTAAGTTTTAATTATTGTGTCTTTTTTATATTGTTGAATGGATTTTGACATGTTGTGAGCCGCCCAGAGTCCCCTGGGAGTTGGGCGGCATATAAATCCATTTAAATAAATAAAATAAATAAAATCCATTGTTTCTTGTCCTGCCCTCTGGTGCTTTGGTAAATGAGTTGGCCCCCTCTTCCTTGTGGAGCCTTGGAAGACTTCAAGTATTGAAAGATGTAGTAGACTGTTGCCTACATCCCACCAATTTGAGATGCATGCAGTCTATTGACCCATGTTCAGGATGTCCTCTTCGGTCAATGAAAGTAACTTGGTTTGATATACAATATCCAGGTTGATAGCTGAAGAGGTTAACAGAGTAACATGTTTTCTCTTTTTTAAGGTGAAGTCAAGGCATTGCCTGAAATAACATCTGTGCCTATCCCAGGAATTGTGCCATTTAGCCAAGTGACAAGCCAACCAACACCAACTTTAACTCCTGTCACAGTGCAAGCAGCACCACAGGTAACTACCCTACTATAGTAGTTTTAATAAACAGGAGGGAACCTCTTGTTCAATGAACAAAGGAAATACTGTAGTGCATTCAATTTCTCTAATGGAGTTGAGAGTTCCCAGTGCCCTGTGGAGCAGCTGAATATGGGCAGGATAATTAGGCAGAAGAAGAATCTTTACTAAAAGCCCACAGCAACATTCCCCAGATTGTTATGGAACTTAGAGGTTCTCACATTTAAGATACTTCTTGATGTTATAGATCAAGGGTCTCCAACCTTGGCAAGTCTAAGACTTGTAGACTTCAACTCCAATAATACTTCAGCCAGACATGCTGGCTGAGGAATTCTGGGAGTTGAAGTCCACAAATCTTAAAGTTGCCAAGATTGGAGAGCCCTGTTACAGATAGCTTTGGTGCTCTGGAATGTGCTCTCATTTTTTTTAAAGGATGCAGTTGACAAAGCTTTGTAGAAATCAAATGCACCCTTCCAGTGTTTTCTTGGCAGGCATTTGGGTGGCTTTTTTTTAGAGTGTTGCAAGATACACAAATGCAACTTGACATCTGATTAATCCAGCGGTGGGTTGCTCTCTTACCTTGCTGCTGGTGCGCTGCGCGCGCAACTCCACATTTCGCGTGTGTGTGATTTGGGTGACTTTTTTGCTTCTACGCATGCGATTCTGAAAAAAAGATGGCGACCAGTGAAGACGACGGACCGGTGTCGCTCGCGAATTGCATAATCGGCCGGCTGCTACCCGTGCGGTAGAGTGGACCGCACCGGTAGGAACCCACCACTGGATTAATCCCTTATATGAGAGCTCCACCCAACAAAACTAAGGAGTGAAAGAGAGACTTGCCTTGTTTATCTTCTATAAAACCTGCATACCTTTTATTCCATACAAGCTCTCATAGAGCAACAGCTGTTTAAGAAAATTAGTGTAAATTGCCTCACAGTTTAGAAATAAGAGAACCGCCTTAGTTCAGTGATAAAAAAAAAGAGGAAAATATCCAAATGTGCTGTAGACTATTAGTTTCATTTTCAAAAATAACACATTTAAGAGTGTCAAATACATGAGGTAATGTCCTTTTTTAGCTCTTGGAATGGGATGTAGAATTTCTTCTCTTATTTTGCGGTTCTCCAGAAGAACAAAATTATCCCAGAAAAGGGCTGAAAGGTTGAACATATTGAGACACATATAGAGAATAAAACTGATTTTCTAAGGTATATTTTGATTTTTTCTTCTTCTTCTCTCTCCTGCATCTTATCCTTGTTGGAGAACAAGGCAGAACAAGGCAGGTCATTGAGAACAAGGCGGATCATTTACCTGTTGGAGGTTTTGATACTATTTGTATGGCTTTGGAACTTAAAGGAATGGATAACATGCCATTGAGTTCTGATTCATTTAATTGTGATGCAAACACTGTTATTTCCACACCTTCATACAAAGTAATCCTTTTCCCTACGCTAGAAAATCTCACTTGTTTAGAAAATAATGTATAGGATATCAACAGTGAGATTAAGAATGAGGACAGAGGCAATGGGAACGAATGTTTCCCCATTCAGGTGATGCACACAGTTTCACAGGCGCTACAATAAAATCACCTATCACTGCTTGCCAAGATGGGAAGATTTCTCCTTCCTCGTGCCTCCTCTTGTCAAAATATTTTAAAATGCGGTTGGCAGCTGCAAAGAGAAATCGTATTTTCATTGTCAAATAAGTTTATCAGCTTTGCTCTGAAATAACAGATTGGAATACATCCTAGAACACTTGGCCTTTGAGAAATTGCTGAACAAAAACACCCAGCTTTTCTTATCATTGGCCAAGGCTGCTGGGATTTGTAGTTCAGCTAGGAAGGAAGGAAGGAAGGAAGGAAGGAAGGAAGGAAGGAAGGAAGGAAGGAAGGAAGGAAGGAAGGAAGGAAGGAAGGAAATAAGGAAGACTGTAGCTTTTATCATGAAATGATTTCCCAGCAGGAAGATTCCCACCTTTATGGGAAACAAAGCCAGTACTGTTTGCAGCATGTATTTTAGATAGCTGGTGAACATTGCAAGAAAATTATTTCCGCCTCCCTCTCAGTCTACACCAGGGGTATCAAACACGATTTCATTGAGGGCCGCATCAGGGTTGTGTTTGACCTTGGCGGGGGCGGGGGGCGTGGCCAGGGTGGGTGTGGCCACCTTGACGTCACTCGTGTTGGGGCGCCTGTAGTGGCCCAAGCGCTCTGCCAGCGAAAACACGCTCCTGAGCTCCATTTTCGGCCGCAACGGCGTCCTGCAGCCCTCTGCCAGCAAAAATGTAGCTCGGGGGCGGCGGTCCTTCGCTATTTCCAGGGCGGCCCCACGGGCCAGATCTAAGCACCCCGCGGGCCGAATCTATCCCCTTGGCCTCGAGTTTGACACCCCTGGTCTACACTGACCTGTGGGATGGCCATGCACCCCAGGATGCAGTACAGTAGTGCCAGTTTTCTGAAGGAGATATCCCTGGCTAAAACTGGCCTGATAACTAATAAACTAAAATAACTAGGGTTTACTGTGCTATGCTATGGACTTTGCATTTCGAGCCAAAAGGGGTTGGGCGAACAGACAGCAAAGACTAATCGATCAGGGCTGGGAATTTTTTTTAAAAAAAAGATATGTCCCAGGTTCTTTTATAGTTGACTTTGAACCAGCCCCCCCATTGGAGTGTTACAGAGCTGGGTCACCCAGCTGCTGGCCGCGGGGGGGCCAAGCCGCACCCAGCACATCCCAGTCAGGCATCTCCTGGCTGGGCTGGGCCTCCGGTGGGCTGGCTGACGTGACTGCTGCACTGATGCTGTCTGCAGTGGCGTTGATTTTGTTTTCCCTTTTTTCTTTTTTACATCTCGTTTGCTTTTGCAGGTCTTGACTCAGGAAAACTTAGCAACAGTTGTGACAGGCGTAATGGTTCCAGCAGGGGCAGTTACTCAACCTCTTCTTATCCCCATCAGTATTGCAGGTCAAGTGGCAAGTCAGCAGGGGCTGGCTGTGTGGACATTTCCTGCAGCAACGGTGGCTGCCCTCCCAGGACTGACGGCTGCCTCTCCTACTGGGGGAATTTTCAAATCACCTATAGCCAATTTGCAAGGTAACCACTGTTTCTTGGAAGGTCACATAGGAGAGCAAGAGTCCGCGGCACTTGGGCCCTAACTAGAATCGGTCTTAATCTGGGAGGGAGCATGTTGAGAGGCCGATAACCTTTTTGAATTTGAATTGGAGGGAGGGAGGGCTAGCTCTTTTGCTCTAGGTCAGGGGTCAGCAACCCGCAGCTCTGGAGCCGCATGTGGATCTTTCATCCCTCTGCTGCGGTTCCCTGTTGCCAGACGGTAAAAGGGAAAGATGCCGTGCTAGGAGAAGACTCTATGGTGGGGGAACCGGACTTCCAGTCAGCAGAGGAAAAAGTATGCCACGCTAGGAGGAGACTCTATGGTGTGGGAACCGGACTTCCAGTCAGCAGAGGAAAAAGTATGCCACGCTAGGAGGAGACTCTATGGTGTGGGAACCGGACTTCCGGTCGGCTCCAGAATTGAATGGGGAGCTTCCGGTTAGGATTTTTGTGGCTCTTTGAGTGTTTAAGGTTGCCGACCCCTGCTCTAGGTCAAAGGCCAAGGTGTTGTGGTCCAAAATGGCATGCATCAGACTCCCCCCCCCCATTAACTTGAGTGCAGGAACCAGATCCATTGATGGAAAGGGTCTGCTTCCTTCTCTTAAATGAATGGGGGACATTTTTCTAAGTTTCATGCATGCATCAAAGCCCCCAGCCCCCAGGATGTTCCCTTGCAGACCAGCAGTTTCTTGGCTAAATAATGTCACTAAATTCCTAGTCCGCCTGACAGCAGAAAATACGGTGCGGTTTGGTTTCAGGGGCCTGTTATTTATAAAGGAAACCGTGGTTCCAGTCGGTAATCTCTGCAAATAACTTTCATTTTCTGAAGACTGCTAGGATAGCAATGCTTAATTAAAAAGGTAGCGCTAGGATTAATTCCCCAGGCGCATCTTCTTGCTAGCAGTTAATTCACACAAGGAGCCAGTGATGCAAAGTATCCAGGTAGCTGTGGTTACTCTGAGTTGCAACAGCTGTTTCGGCAATGATGGAGCCCTGAGCTGCTGGCTACTTGTTGAGGTGGCTCCTGATTTCATCTTGAATTAGAGAGAGAATTTCTAGCACGAGTAGAGAGAATTCCACGGAACTCAAAACCTTCCCTCAATATAATTGCTTTGTGTGTGGGTGTGTCTTTTAACTCCAGCTGGTACAGCAGTTCCTCTGAATATGAAATACAGGTAGTCCTCGACTTACAACAGTTCATTTAGTGACCGTTCAAAGTAACCTGACTGGAAAAAAGTGATTTATGGCTGTTTTTCATGCTTAACGACCATCGCAGCCTCCCCCCATGGTCACGTGATCAAAATTCAGCTGCTTGGCAAACTGACCCATATTTACGACGGTTGCAGTGTCCAGCGGGTCACCTCTTGCGACTTTCTGACAAGCAAAATCGATGGGGAAACCAGTTTCACGTAACAACCGGGTTACTCATTTATCAACTGCAGGGATTCGCTTCAACAACTGTTGGCAAAAAAAGTTGTAAAATGGGGGGAAAAACTCACTTAGCAAACGTTTCACTTAGCAACAGAAATTCTGGGCTCAACTGCGGTCGTGCGTTGAGGACTACCTGTATCCGCTCCTCTGTTTTATCTTTTTGTTCTTGGCTCATTAGGTCCCATACATGCTGAGAAGTAATTCTTCCCATTGCTTTCCCAGGGATCAAACCTAGAACTTACGTGACAAACCTGGAGACTGTCCCTCCCCTTCAAAAAGTACATTTTGCGATGACCCAATATTTAACGCATCTCTTTCTGTCTTGCTCTTGCAGCCACTGCAGTGCTGAACACGGCAGTACAAGCCCCTTTGCAGCCAGCCCAACCTTTCCAGGCACAGCCAACAGCCCAACCCCGGCCATCCATCCAAACACAGACTGTGTTCCAACCACCAGCTCAGACAACTCTTTTGTCACAGCCAGCCACAACAGCCACTCCACCTGCCGCCAAGCCACTGGAAACTCCGGCACAGATCACGGTTCAACCGGCAGGATTTGCAGGAATAGTAAGACGTTGGAAAACCCCTTCCCTTGAAGACGACTTTTGAGCTACATGGAAAGCAGGGTTGGGAGCAGACAAACCTCCTATAAATACATTTCTGACCCAACTCAAGGCCTTCCACATCACTTTGGTCCTTTCTGGTTTTGCCAAAGATGAAAATCTCATGTACATTTCTGTGATGAATTCAATACTGAATAAGTTCAACAAATCTAGTAAATGTGTAGAATAAACCTCTGCGCCGATAATGAGAAATCTATTTCTTTGATACATAAAAATTGATTTCCGTGTCCCTGATATAAAATCTGAACCACAATCTATATTCAGTCTTCATTTCAAATTAGGGTATGAAACACTAAGGTGTTTCCCCCAAAATAAGACTCAACCAAAAAATAAGCCCTAGCATGATTTTTCAGGATGCTCATAATATAAGCCCTAGCCCAAAAATAAGCCCCAGTTAAGGTCGTCGCGTTTAGTCTCGTATGTCCCTGAAAATAAGCCCCAACTGGAAAATAAGCCCTAATGCGTCTTTTGGAGCAAAAATTAATATAAGACCAAGTCTTATTTTCAGAGAAACGCGGGTATCCATTTAATGCATATATGAATGAGAGCCAGGGTGGTATACCATAGTGGTTAAAGTGCTAGACTAGGTTATAGTCCAGGTTCCCAAGCCCAAGGCTTTAGTCCTCCCTCCAGTTTAGAAGTCAGCTTGGGTGACCTTCTCAGCTCTAATCCGCGTCAGGCTCTACAACACGGTGGCTGAAAAACAAAAACTCTCGTTACATCATGCATTGATAGCTTTGCTGTGTCGACTACAGTGTGCAGTGCAAAACAAGCAGATGCTGCACCAAAGTGAGAGAAATGCTAAAAATAAGAAAAAGAAGAATCCAGCCACTCTTTTCTTACTGAAGGAAGCATTGACCTTTGCAAATAACAAATCACTCGTTAGTCATATTTGAAGATTGATGCCAAAAATGGCAATCATTATCTATGTATTAACTTGGAGAGAGGTTAATCCAATTGCATATTTTCAAAGATAATTTTATTATTTAGATCATGGCACAGGGCAAACTGACCTCCTCGGGAGTGATCAGGCTCCTTAATACAATAAAACATGTCATAATCTACAGAGAGTGACAAATGTATATATAATTATGCCTTGTGGAAGAAAGTATGGAGGCAGTTGAGGCAGAGATGATCTCACTTTGCATGAAAATGAAGAATCCTAATCTTTGATCTTTGTTTTTATTTATTGTTCTGTTTTATTTGTAATCTTTTGCAGATCAGTGCAGCATCTCTTGGAGCCCCAACCCAACTGCTTAGCTCACTAGCTGCCACGCCTGTCATTGCAAGCACCATTCCTAGTGTGCAAGGAATAACTGGACAAATCTTGACTAATGCTCAAGGACAAGTAAGTGCTGCACCATTCCAGAACCAGAATTAATGTATTAGTAGGCCGTGCTTAAAGGACACAAGAATGTTTTTTTAGTTGCCAAACAAAACATCTATGCAATTTATTCATTAATGTTATATGTATAGCCTGCCTTTCCTCCAAAGCTTAAGGCGCATTAGAAAGCATTTTGTTCTCCTGTTTTGATATAGATTGGGCATAGAGATAATTATTAAACCAAAGTCATCCAGTGAATTTTCATAGTCATGGATGGACTCCAATGGGACTCTGCCTGGTCCCAGTCCTATACCCTAAACATTATACTATCTTGGCTCTGCTACAGAAATCCTCAAATAATAAAGGATTATAAGTTGAACAAGCAAACAATGGAAGATTTCAATTTAGCATACATGTTTGTACTATTATTAGAATTATATAAGCTTGTTAAAAGTAATAAATATGATTAATAATATTCTATTTGTATTAAAAGGTATGACACTTAGAATTGGGTGATTGGCATAGAAATACATTGAAAGATTGAATGATTAAATAATGAAAGTTTATAATTTAATAAAAATATGTGTATGATTACAAGGATTATATAAGCTTGTTAAATGAAACAAATATTATTAATACTGCGGTATTTTATTTGTATTAAAATGTATGACACTCAGGTGCCACACTGTTCACGCATTGACATGTTTGTAAAAAAAAACACCTTATTTAAAAAAAAAGAAATCTTAATGGGAAAACTAAATCCGTGTGGTTTTGATAGGAAAATTTCAGAAGATTAACACACTGCAACCTTGTTGCTTTCCCTTGCCTTTGTTCTCCAGGTTATTGGAACTCTTCCATGGGTAGTGAACCCAACCGGAATTGCAACGGCAACTCCTGCCCCTGCCACATTGCCGGCACAAAATCTACAAGTACAGGCGGTGACACCCCAGCTGCTTTTAAATGCCCAAGGTCAGGTCATTGCCACCTTGGCTAGCACCATCCAGACAGCAACCACTGTCAGGAAACCAACCCCCCCAGAATCTCCTGCCAAGAGCGAGGTGAGTCCAACTAGCAAAGCTGCTGAGAAAATCACCAGAGGATCTTAATAGCAAAATTATCAAGATGCCCAAAGAGGCACCTATATAGAGAGAGGAAAGAGGATTAAATAAAAATGGGGAGCCTACTGCTTTTGATAGATTGTTGAACTAGGAGAAGTCATGAAAGAGCTCCAAATTATTTATTTAACAGAATAACTGATGTGGAAGGGACCTTGGAGGTCTTCTAGTCCAGCCCCCTGTTCAAGCAGGAAACCCTATACCATTTCAGACAAAAAGGTTGTCCAATCTCTTCTTAAAAATCTCCGGTGTTGGAGCACCCACAAGTTCTGGAGGCAAGCCGTTCCACTGGTTAATTGTTCTGTCAGGAAAGCTTTCCTTAGTTCTAGGTTGGTTCTCTCCTTGTTTAGTTTCCACCCATTGTTTCTATTTCTACCCTCAGGTGCTTTGGAGAATAGCTTGACCACCTCTTCTTTGTGGCAGCCCCTTAGATATTGGAACCCTGCTATCATGTCGCTCCTAGTCCTTCTTTTCATTAAACTAGATATACCCAAGTCCTTCAACCATTTTTCATATAGATTAATAAATTAGTTTATTTAGATTAATAAACTGGTTTATCAATCACATTTATATAGCCGCCTGTCTCACAAAAAGCCACTCTGGGTGGCATACCTCAATAAGAATAACAATATTTGTTTGTTTGTTTGTTTATTTGTTTATTTATTTATTTATTTATTTATTTATTTATTTATTTATTTATTTATTTATTTATTTATTTATTTATTTATTTATTTATTAGTTGCATTTGTATGCCGTCCACTCCACAGAGACTCTGGGCGGCTCACAACAATTATATAAATACAATCCTTATAAAAATATAAAACAACCAATATGAAAAATTAACATATATTAAAAAGTAAGGCATAGTACGAGGCACTTTATTATTTCTACTGCCGAGGAAGAGGAGGCAGACCGGCCAGTGGGATTTTGCATCTCACCTGTCAAATTAGTTAATCAAGCCTGAGGTGTTACAAAATTGGCTGGAAGCAGGAGTAGCATTTCCTGTTTTGCCTCAGGCTGCAAAACATCTTCGCTTGGTCCTGATCCTTGATGACTTGGTAGCTGAATGTGTGAAATACTCCTCTTGTCAAGGGTTGCTTGAGGCATGAAATAGGTTATATATGTGTCAGGGTGATCAGCAGGATTTTTATGCTAGATATAGCAACACTGGTGCTCAGGTTAGCAACTAAGGCTCATATTTATTTATTTATTATTTATTTATTTGTCAAACATGTACAAGATAACAGGTATAAGTATACACATGGACATGAACATAGAAAATGATTACAAATAAATGGGGACAGTAGGATGGGGATGATAGGCACGCTGGTGCGCTTATGCACACCCCACCTGAGGGTCGGACAAGAAGCAATGGATGGAAACTAATCAAGGAGAGAAGCAACTTAGAACTAAGGAGAAATTTCCTGACAGTTAGAACAATTAATCAGTGGAACAGCTTGCCTCCAGAAATTGTGAATGCTCCAACACTGGAAGTTTTTAAGAAGATGTTGGATAACCATTTGTCTGAAGTGGTGTAGGGTTTCCTGCCTAAGCAGGGGGTTGGACTAGAAGACCTCCAAGGTCCCTTCCAACTCTGTTATTCTATTTCTATATGCAGAGAATCCCGGTTGAAATAATATCATCCTGGATTGAGATGAAGACAGAAGTAGTGTTTTGAGAACCAGCAGACCTAAAATGTCCTTCCTCCAATCCATTTTCATTTCCAGCACCAAGTTCTGGAAAACCTGATCCTATTCCTTTTGCAGCTGAAGTTAGTGATGCCTAGCAGAGACTAGCTGGGTACCTATGGACCATTACTTTATAAGGCTGACAGGCGTGTCCTGCAGCTGAGCGAGAATCTAATTGGCTGACCTGATGGCTGGTATTTCAGTTGGGAAGTGAGATGTAAGAGCCGAGGTGGCGCAGTAGTTAGAGGCAGTACTGCAGGCCACTTGAGCTGAGTGTGATCCGCAGGTCAGCGGTTCAAATCTCACCGGCTCAAGGTTGACTCAGCCTTCCATCCTTCCGAGGTAGGTAAAATGAGGACCCAGATTGTTGGGGACAATATAAATATACATTGCTTACTGGTGTAAACTGCTTAGAGAGTGCTTGCACTGTGAGGCGGTATATAAATCTCACAAATAAATAAATAAATAAATAAATAAATAAATAAAATAAATAAATAAATAAATAAATAAATAAATAAATAAATAAATAAATAAGGCTGGCACTGATACTTGAACTAAGAGCTCTTGTAGCATGCACTTGAGAGTCAAGATACATTAACTTTATTCAAACAGCATAACTCACATAAAATAAACAAAGGTAAATGTAGTTCCTACCTGGCACAATTCTCATTGGCTAATGCACCTTCTAGTGACCCTGATTGCAACCGGCATAATGGCTCATTAGGCCATTCTTCATTCGTAGTTCATTTCATTTATTATTTATTTATTCATTCATTCATCCAATTTATCTCAATTCATCTCAAACAGGCATCTCTGGGTGGCTTGCAACAATTTGAAAAAAAAACTCTCAATAAAACTACAAACGATGCAAAATTAATACAGGTAGTCCTTGATTTAAGACCACAGCTGAGCCCAGCATTTCTGTTGCTAAGTGAGATAGTTGTTAAGTGCCTTCTGCTCCATTTTACAAGCTTTTTTTTGCCACGGTTGTTAAGCGGATGACTGCAGTTATTAAGTTGTTAGCACTATTGTTAAGTGAAACTGGCTTCCTCATTGACTTTGCTTATCAGGAGACCCAAAAAGGGATCACATGACCCCAGGACACTGCAGCCGTCATAAATATGAGCCAGTTGCCAAGCGTCTGAATTTTGATCACGTGACCATGGGGGGAGGCTGCGATGGTCATGGGGGAAAGAAGTCATAAGTCTCGTTTTTTTCAGTGCCGTTGTAATGTTGAATGGTCACTAAATGAACTGTTGTAAGTCAAGGGCTACCTGTAGAAAATTGGCAGCCAAGCTAAATCAACAAAAGCAGTATGAAACTGTTTTGGTCTGAATATTGCTTTCTTCTGCTCCGTTGGCAGGTCCAGCCAATTCAGCCCGCCCCAGCTCTCTCCCAGCCAACTGTGGTCATTGCAAGTCCTCCCCCAGCATCCAAACTAGCTTCCACTCCTGTCCCCATCACCTGCTCAGAGACACCAACTGTCAGCCAGCTGGTTTCAAGTAAGCATGTTGGTATCCCTGTGATTCTTGCAGTAGGCAGAGCTGCCAGTAATGGAGGCTGGTTCATGATCACGTGCATGGAGCATTTATGGTAGAAAACCATGAAGTGGGGGGTTGCCTGGTTTCTGTATTAAAGGGGCATTGTTATACACCCTACAGCTGCTGAGAAAAAGGCTGGCGGTGGGGACGCCTGCAAGTGTTAATCCAAACAAAAAAACAACCCCACGTACAGTATTACTTTATTTAATGTGTCACTCTACTTCTAATAACAAATAGCAGCATACACAGAAAAACAGGATTAGAACAACACAACATTAATAAACAAATATACCGTATTTTTCGGAGTATAAGATGCACCGGAGTATAAGACGCACCTTAGTTTTGGGGGAGGAAAATAGGGGGGGAAATCTACCTACCAGGTATTCATCTGGCAAGCATCCTTAGTCTGGTCAGCTTCAGCACATTATTTTATCCCCTGGTTAGGGCTGAAAAAATCTTCGGAGGGAATAGCAATGAAAACAAGCCTGCAAAGACTTAGGGCTGGAAAAAAACTTCTTCGGAGGGACGTTCGTTAGCACCTCATTAGGGCTGAAAAAACCTTTTTCTGAGGGAGTAGCAATGAAAACAAGCCTGCAAGCAGGAAAGAGCTGGGAAGATCGTTAGCACCTCGTTAGGGCTGGGAAAAAAGCTTCGGAAAAGCTACATTCGGAGTATAAGACGCACCCAAATTTTCAGCCTCTTTTAGGGGGGGGAAAGGTGCATCTTATACTCCGAAAAATACGATAGGTTGTAATGACACTGACCAACAGAGTGAATATCAAAATCTAACATCTTGTAAATTCTCTCTCCCAGAGCCAGGTTTTATTGCTTTACTCATTATTTATGAAGGCAACCTGCTCGGTAAGATATCTGGGCACCCCTCAGCAGCTTCATATAGATATTAAATAAAAAGTGGGAAAGCGCTGAGCCCTGTGGCACCCTGGCATGGAGTAACTGTAGGCTGAACCTCTTCAACTGACTGGAACCAACCACTCAGTCAGGAAGGAGACTCACCAGCACCTAATCCAAGGAGACCCAGTGTGAGATCTAAAGGGATTGATGGAAATGTCCCCCATTTTCAGATCACAACTCAACTGCTGTGAAATAAAAACTACTTCCTGCCCGGTGGCATGAAAGATGCATGTGGCTGCAGGAGAAAAGGATTTATAGTGCAATTTAGTCAGAAACTGCAAAATGGAACAAGGGTGTCTTTTTCATTCTTTCTCCTACCAGAGCCTCAACCTTCAAATAGTGGAAATGATGAAGATGGCATAAACCTGGAGGAGATCAGAGAGTTTGCCAAGAACTTTAAGATCCGACGTCTTTCTCTGGGTCTCACCCAAACCCAGGTGGGGCAGGCATTAACTGCCACTGAAGGACCTGCATACAGCCAGTCTGCTATATGCAGGTAAGCGAGTCTGTTTCCCTGTGCAGATGACTCTGGGTGGAATGCAGCCCCCAATACAAAAACAGGTTGCCCAGTCTTCTTTTAAACCAACACTAGGCCTTCCTCCTTCCCAGCTATTTAGCTCAATATCATCAAAACAATAAGATGAGACGATCATATCTAGGATGCAAAATCCAGATGACCACTACATGGCAGCAAAAGAGATATAATTGTTTGTATCTCTTGATTATCATCTAGTGCAGGGGTCAGCAACCCGTGGCTCTGGAGCCGCATGTGGCTCTTTCATCCCTCTGCTGCGGCTCCCTGTCGCTCAGAATATGCGTCACAACCGCCAATGTGTGATACCCGCTGGCACGCAATTTATTGAGCTTTTCAATCTCCGGTAGGCCAACCATGGATAAATCCAAGAAAAGAAACGTTTCAGAAGAAAACAGAACGTTTAATTCAACTACATATGATAGCTCAGGAAATAATCAGGCAAGGGAAAGGTTTTGTGGCTCCTGGTGTTTTCTTTTCTGTGGGAAATGGGTCCAAATGGCTCTTTGAGTGTTTAAGGTTGCAGACCCCTGATCTATTGGATATCTGAATAATTGCAGCCCAAACGGAATACCATAGCCCTAAATAGGTGTTAGGCCCAAGCCCAGAGATGAGACACTGAGGTCCAATTGAGTTCAATCCTTTACTTGCTTTGGCAAGGTTCTGCCGATGGACAGAACCTTGCCAAACTAAAGCTATAACTTTCTGACTACTAGGTATTTCTTGACAGATTCTAGGGTGGCTACATTGAACCTGTTCGCCCTTCCCACATCCACCTCGGAACTGCGAGGTCTCTTACTCTGGCTGGGCCCCTTTCTGGGAAAGCTCTGTGTTGCCAAATCTCTCCCCCTCTGCTCCTCCAGGTGCACGTTCTATCACAGTAGGGTTCCATATCAGTTTCTAATCCTGAATTAAGTAGATTGCTGTTATGATGGCAGTTACTTCTAAGCCTTAGAAGTAACTGCCATCATAACAACAATCTACTTAATTCAGGATTCTAAGGGATCATGTGGAGCCCACTCATTTTGAGCTCTGCCCTGCCTTAAATGACTAATGAATCAAACCAGAACATTGAGATATTTATTTCCTCAGGGCTGGGTAGCAAACAGTAGTGACAAGAAGTCCACCTTGCCTTCCTCAAATGGTTCCTGCTGATTTTGCAGATTCGAAAAGTTGGACATCACCCCCAAGAGTGCCCAGAAGCTAAAGCCCGTGCTGGAGAGGTGGCTGAGCGAAGCTGAGCTTCGGAATCAGGAAGGCCAGCAGAACCTGATGGAGTTTGTGGGTGGGGAGCCTTCCAAGAAGCGGAAACGCCGCACTTCTTTCACCCCACAGGCCATTGAGGCCCTCAACGCCTATTTTGAGAAAAACACCCTCCCCACCGGCCATGAAATCACCGAGATCGCCAAGGAGCTCAATTATGACCGGGAAGTGGTCCGGGTTTGGTTCTGCAACCGGCGACAGACACTCAAAAACACCAGCAAACTCAACGTCTTTCAGATCCCTTGAGGGCTGGAGCTCAAAGTGAGAATCTCCCCTTTCCCTACCTGGCTGCCGTGAGCACTTTGTGGCTAAGTCTCCCCTGCCCCTGCCACCTGTTTATAGTGGTGACTGAAATGAAAGAGGGGAGATCTCCTCCTGTTTTATTGTGCCCCAGCCTGCTGCTTCCTCCCTCCCTCCCTGATGTTGCACCGAGCTGTGAAGGCTTAGGAGTCCATTGGCGTTTAACTTCCTTCTGTGTCAGACAAATCATGGTCAGTTAAAAGGAAAAAGACTCTCCTCGCCTAGTTTGTGTGCGTTTTTCTTTTCGAAGGTGGCATTAGGATTGCCACCAGCATAGCATCCACCAGGAATGATGGGGGCGGGGGGAACCCTGTTTTATCTGAGCCACTTTTCATAGCGATTTCCTATCCAGCAACAAAATCTGCTAATTGTATCTAAGCAGAACTGTGGCATAATTTATATCTCCCTTTCCATATGAATATGACTGTGATGACAGAGCACTAATTAAACTGAAAAGGTTTTTTTCCCCACCTACCAAGATCTTGAAGTTTAGTATCCTGGTTCCCTGTTGATTCTTTTATTTTAAGACTGATTTGCCAGCTAGTTTTCCTTGCAGAAGAAATGCTGAGAAGAAGGAGGCGGCAGGTGCAATTGTTTATATCTCGGGATATTGTATGTCTTGGCAATCTCATGCCAGCAGAGCACCACTACAAGTAATAAGTAGTCCTGGGCCTAGCTTACTACAGGGGCAAGGAGGATCTAGCTGAGCAGTAACAAGAGAGGAACACAAAAAACTGCCTTACACTGATCCATCTGTTGTATTAATGTCAGCTTTGCATGGCTTCAACTCAACCTAGAGTTTTTAAGCAGTTTGTCCAACACTACCTGGCAATATAGGTAGTCCTCATTTAGTGACTGCACTTACAACATTGATGAAAAAGCAGCTTTATGACCAATCCTCACACTTAACCATCTTTACAACAGTCATGATTTCACTAAGCAAGGGCTTTGCTTAACAGTAGAGTTGGTGGTTCCAGTCATGATTAAATGAGGACTATCTGTACTAGGGATTCAGCTGGGCACCCTCCTGCATACAGGTAATTCTTGACTTAGGATCACAGTTGAGCCCAAAATTTCTATTGCTAAGCGAGACAGTTGTTAAGTGAGTTTTGCCCCATTTTATGGACTTTCTTGCCACAGTTGTTAAGTGGATCGCTGGAGTTATTAAGTTAGTAACACAGTTGTTAGGTGAATCTGGCTTCCCCATTGATTCGGCTTGTCAGAAGGCCGCAAAAGGTGATCACATGACCTTGGGACACAGCAGCGGTCGTAACTGAACAAGTTGGCAAGCATCTCAATTTTGATCACATGCTCATGGGAATGCTGGAAAGGTCGTAACTGTGAAAAACGATCATAAGTCACTTTTTTCAGTGCCGCTGTAACTGAACGGTCACTAAACGAACTGTTGCAAGTCAAAGATTACTTCTATAAGGCTAGTATTCTACCACTGAGCCCCTTCTTTGCAGTGAAGAAACCCTTTTGATGATGGCTTTCCAAAATCCAGCAAGATTGTTGGCTGTTCAACCCCTTGAGCAGATGGTCCTGATTTGGAACAAATCAGAGCTTGGAGAACTAGGACAGGTGGGAGTCACGGTATTGCTGGCCTTCCAGCAATACTTGAATACAGTTCTTGCTTCATGGAAGGACTCCATTGAAAAGAACGTAAAAATGCTATCTTCTATACCAGGGGTCAGCAACCCGCAGCTCTGGAGCCACATGTGGCTCTTTCATCCCTCTGCTGCGGCTCCCTGTCGCCAGTCGGCACAACAATTTTGAGAGGAGCTTCCGGTTAGAGTGGGGGGGGAAACGACGCACCAGGAGGAGACTCTATGGCAAGGGGCGGGTTTTCCGGTCAGCTCCACAATTGATAGGGCTTTCGGTTATGACAGGTAGAGGAAAAAGGATGCCGCGCTAGGAGGAGACTATGGTGGGGAAACCGGACTTCCGGTCGGCTCCAGAATTGAATGGGGGGCTTCTAGTTAGGACCTTTGTGGCTCTTTGAGTGTTTAAGGTTGCCGACCCGTTCTATACAGTAAAGCTATTGATTAAAGAGGGTGGGAGGAATATGGCTGTGTCCTTGAAATGGGGACTATGTTAGCCTGACTTGGTAGACCAGATGGGGAAATCAACTGTGTAGGAAAACCAGAATTAACTTTATTGAGATTGGCTACTATAAAAAGAAACTTGCAAGTCCGATTGTGTTGTACCTTCCTCCCCACCGTACTACTTATACTCCAGTACATCAGAGGCTACTTCCTAATATTTCTCAGATCTTAAAAGATATTTCAGCCCCCTCTGCGTAGGCAAGAGTTTTTACTTATTTCTTTCAAAGTCATCTTCCCAATTCTCTACACAGGTATCGACAAAAATTAAAACAGCGTTTAAAACCTGAGTTAATCTTGCCCCGTTGAATCCCTCAGTCTGGTTCCTCTTCCTGCCTCACCAACATTTTTGAGACAATTCAACACATTTCATCTTTAACTTTTAAAAATACGTGAACGGAATTGCACACTGTAGCACAGAGCTCATTTCTTAGGGAGAAACAATCATTTTCTCTCTTTTTTAGTAGTGATCTTGCATCAAGAAGGAAGACTGCTGATGGGTAATTCATGACATAACGCCCTTCCAAAACATGCACAATTGATGTGGCATTACAAATAATGCAAAAATTTTATTATTACTTATTGTGCATATAAAAAGTAAGTGTCTGGGGAGGTTTGTTAAAGGAAAAACAAAAATGATTTTTATTCAACATTGCATTAAATAAAGTCATGTTTTTTCCTACCAGAACCGAAGTTTTTTTTTTCCTGAAAGGGGTATGTGTTTTCCACTTCACTCTTCCCCCCAAAAATTGTTTTTTGTTTTTAATTTAAACCACTCAATTTGGGAATATTAAGGTGAGGGAAGGGATGTAAAAAGTTGCATTCAGCAAGCTGTGGTTTTGATTGCCTTAAAAGTAATATTTTAAGTTTACATTAAAAAGGATTGTCAAAATCAAATTTTGAAAGTGAGATTTTAAAATTTTCTCAAATTCATTTACCTCCTGCAGATTTTTGACATTTTTCACCTCCAGCACATCTCGACCAAGTTTTAGACTTCTTTGGTATATGTAAAGTGCATGGCAGCTTTATAGTGTGGAAGGACATTCTTGGAAAAAATATGGAACTGGATCTGCTCCAATGAATTTGATCAATGCAATGATAGTCTTTCAATTACTATCTAAGCATATGTTGACAAACCATCATCTTTATTTTACCTCTGCAATCATTTTTCTACATTTGTATCTACAAGTTTTTCCCTTCCTAAAATTGCATGTAAAAATGTGTGGGTTACCAATAAATAAATTATGGGATTATGATGTGATGGTAAAGAGTAAGATGGAAGAAGGAAAAAGTGAAGAGGGTTTGAACTTTAAAGGAATGTTGACAGGAGGCACTTGATATTTGCATCTCTTTCTTTTTTAAAAATAATCTTTATTTGGTTTTTCTCTTTAAAAACAACATACAAAAACATACAACAAAACTAACATAGAAAATAATGTTCAGGTGGTGAGTTCCAGAGGGCATGCTAATAACAACGTTAGAGAAGAGATTTAGAATAGGCTCCATAGAAGAAGCAAGAGTCTCTTATGAACAATATATAAGGAGTGTAGAAGAACAAGACAGCAAAGAAGAATGGGAAAAAGGAAGTCTAGAGGAGCAAAGATCAGAGGAGAAAATGATAGAACAAGAGAGAAGAGAGAAGACGATAAGGAACCCCCAAAGTGATAAAAGAGATGAAGGAGAAATTAATGTGATATCACTGAATATAAATGGTTTGAACTCCCCAATTAAAAGGAAGAAAATATTGAGTAGACTCCAAAAACTTAATGCAGATATCACATGCTTACAGGAAGTTCATATCAAAAGAGAACATGGTAACATTTTGGAATACTCAAAATTAGGTAAACTATACCTGGCTCTGGCAACAGTTAAAAAAAGAGGTGTGGCAGTGTATATAAAAAAATGGGTAAATCCAAATCTCATATATACTGATGAGGAAGGCAGAATACTAATTATAGAAATAATATCGGGATATAGGAAAATATTTGTCAGGCCGAAGCCATTTATTTGGACTCTGACCTGCCGCACTATATACTACTATATTATGCATTTTCTATTGTGGGAAAATGGGAGGGGGGATAGTATGAGGTTGTTAGCATGTAGCCATAACAAATTCCTTTCTAGAAAGCCAAGGTCATCCTTTGTCTCTGCGCTTCTGCACCTGCACGGAAGGAGATGGGTGGAATATGCCTGCATGGCACTTGGAGATTGGAGAATGTGATGAACTTGTGGGTGTGGGGACAAGGGCTTGAACTTTCAATTGGGTGGTAAAACCCCTGTTTGAGTTCCGAAGCCCCCAGATGGAGCTTGGCCCAGCCAACATTCTCCTTCCCAGGGTGAACCCCTTCAGCTCAGTGGAGTGGAGACTCAAGCTCCTTCCACACTGCGGAGTGAAACCCCTGCGAGCCTTGCCGCCGGGGCAAGACCTGCGTGGACACCCCCCCACGGGGAACCACTGATGTATCAACAGCCTGGGGCCTGGGCCCCGCTGGCCCAGCATGGGGGATGCAGCCCCCTGGCCCACAACAGAGAACCGAACTGATGCCACCAGTCCAAGCCCCAGCTGGGTGGATTTTCTTCCCAGGCATGGGATGGGCACAATGTCAGTGGGCACCGGGAGTCCTGCAGCAGTTCAGCTCCATGCCGATGTTCAACCCCGGTCAGCCCCCCGCGATGTTCGGCCCCGCGGCGCAAGCCCAACTGCAGCCACAGGGCTAACCTCAAGCCGCCAGGATACACCTGGGGCTTGCCCAACAGCCGTTGCAGCAAGGGCTGCAGCAAGCCCGCCCCTGCAGCAAGCGATTGTCCCATCGGCCACGCAAGTTCAGGCCACCGGCCAACCGGCCCCTGCGCAGCCTCCCCGATTTCAAGCTACGTTTGATGGGGACCTTGGGAAGCTAGCCTACTTCCTAAGCCGAGTCTAGGCGTATGTGGACCAGTTCGGGAATCAATTCCCCTCAGACCGAGAATTGATCACGGCAATCTGGAAGGGATGAATGAGGGGGAAGTGGCTGAATGGGTGGCAGAGCTGTACAATGAAGCGGCTTCAGAACTCGATGACGCTGATGAGTGTGTACGCTTGATGAGGGTCCGGTTTAACAATGTGGCCCGACAAGTGGAAGCTGAAGAACAGATCCAGGGGCTAAAACAAGCAGGCCGCCCTGTCAAAGAATTAGTATGGGAATTCAGACGGGCGGCAGGAAAAGTGCGGGACTGGCCTGAGCATCTTTTGGTGCACACATTTAAAGCGGTCCTAGACCCAGAGTTGAGAAAATCCTGCAGCATTTGAGGGGTACCCAACAGAATCCAAGAATGGTACTCCACTGCCATTGTCCTGGACCACGAGATCCAGGGCCCCATAAAAACCCCAGCCGAAAGACCGGCCAGGAGGCCTCTTGGCCACCGATCCCAAATGAAGCCAGCAGCGCCTCCTCTCCCACCAGCAACGAGAGCAGTAAAGTGTTATCGGTGCGGCCAACATGGACACCGCACTTCTGAATGCCTGGCGCCAGCCCCAGTCCCACAGCCAAAGACCCGGGAAGTTGCTGGAGCCAAAAAAGGGCCCCCGAGAGCCTCTGAGGAGTCGCCTCGCCCAACAAGCAGAAAGCGACCCTCCCCCATCCAATGAAGCCGAGGAACCGGCCGGAGAAGAAACTCCTCCACGCTCCGACGGAGAGAGCACGGGCAAAGACGACCCAATGGTGAGTGGAGCCATTCGCCCCTTTGTCATCAAAGCCAAATTGACAGTGCGACAAAAGGGGGAGGAAGGAGTGGTTGAGGCTATTGTGGACACGGGCTGCTCGTGATGCTTGATTAGCAAGGCGGTCATAGAAAAATTGGGAATCTGCACTAGGGCCCTAACCAACCCCATCCAGTTCCAACAAGTAGATGGGACGCTAATTGGGGGGTCCCCTGCCATGCACATCACCAAAGTAGTAGACCTGCAAATAGGGCGTCACCGTGAATTCATTAGGTTTATTGTCTCCCCAAAAATGTATGATGACCCTGAATGCACACTGGGACAATGGTTGGATTCACAACTGCCTCAGCCCAACTTCCTTTTAGTCTTTTAGTCTTTTTTGATATTGCCAACGTTGGAAAGAGCTGTGCTGTGAAGCTCTCAGGATGGTTGGTAGGAACAGATTTCCAGGGCTGCATTGCCTCTATCAGGATGTGAACTAGTCAGATTCTGAAAGAAAATTCAGAAAAATCCTGAGGTCTTCGGGACATCTGCCTGGAAACTATAGAACTACAGCCATTTTATACACTGAGAGTATATAACAGATGATTGAGGAACCAAAAAGAAGCATACAAAGATCCCTTCGCAGACATGCACACCATAAGTAACTTCTTCATCTTTCTCTCTCCCATTTCCCCACATACCAATGATTTGATGCAGATCGCTGGGTTCCTATTGTCAATAGCAAAGAGACAGCAGTATTACAGTCTCTTCCAGGCAATAAACAAGCTGGTCTTCAACAGCCACACCATAGACTTGTCACTAATGGCAGCAGGAATTTGGTGATCCATTTCCTTATGATCCACCCACTATGGTGATCAGCTAGGCCTAGGCAGTGGGAAAAGGATTGCATTTATGGATCTCAAGCTCATACATTTTATACTTAAGATACTTCGAGATGAAGTGGTTCCGCTCAGCCACCCCAAAGTCCCCTGGGAATAAATTCTACTGGATTCAGTATTGCTGATTTTTAAATGGACATATTTCAGATTAAGCTATCAAATCTTTGGAAATTTATAATGGGGTGGGTATAAGAGAGGTGACAGATTACTACCAACTCCCAAAATATATCAGGTCAGGAAATGTGCTGCACAAAAAATACTAGAATTCTATTTCATTGACCAAGGCTATAATACCAGAATCTTGAAACCCTGTGAAGGTTTTCCCTTCCCTCAGTTTTATATCAAAGTGAGTCAGAGCAGGGTCACTTCACTTTATCTTGTTTTCTGGGCTGAGTTCATGTTTTGCTAATTGACTTTGCATGCCTTCTCCAAGGTCATCTCTGCAATTCTCTACAACTACAGTCTTCAACCCTGTTCCCTGTGAGTGGTATAGAAAAAAAAGCATTTCCCCCTTCCTTTTCTTTGTATAGTAATTCCAATATTTACAACTATCAGTATTTACAATTAAATGGCAATTCGTTTGAGGTCATCAAAAAAGTACATTTTTATAATTAATAGAAAGCATTCACTACTACCGTACTACAAGGAAGTTTATGGAAATGTTTATGGAAACTATTGCATTAGGGGGGAAAACACTCAAGCCTTTTGACAGGATGCTCTCTGATTAATTAGCAATTAATAAAAAATAGCCAAGCATTGTAACTTAAAAGCAATACCAAAATGAAACCAGCAGAAACAAAGTTTGGTGTAGGAAAAAAATATAAAAGGACGTTCAACTGCTATTCTAACAGAAGCTAGGGGTCGGGTGGGTGGCAGAAAAGGAAAAAGAAATACTTAAAAGGTGTTAGGTTAGGTTCCCCAAAGAGCATTCTAGGAATGGGAAGAAGAGAATAAAGCAGAAAAGTTATTCTTAGTCACACCATATCTAACCTCTTGCATTTTTTTTTACAATATTAGATAAATTATATATAGGGTATCAGCTATACCAGTGATGGTGAACCTTTTCGGCACCGAGTGCCCAAACCGGAACATGTGCGCGCTCGTGCACTGGAGCACCAAAAATCCAAAGACCAGCAGGCCGGTGCGCACGTACGCCATCACCAGCTGCTCTTCAGGTTTCCAGCATGCATATGCGCATTGGCCAGCTGGTCTTCACATGGGCCGGAGCACCGGAAACCCGAAGACCAGCTGGCCGGCGCACGCATGCACACCGGCCAGCTGGTCTTTAGGTTTCCGGCGTTCCGGCGTGTGCGAAGACCAGCTGGCCGGCACGCATGTATGCGCCGGAAATCAGAAGAGCAGCTGGTGATGATGCACGTGCCCACAGAGAGGGCTCTGCGTGCCACCCCTGGCAAACGTGCCATAGGTTCGCCATCACGGAGCTATACAGTACATTTGAGTAGATTAGTCTATATTCAGTAGAGAGCTACAAATACAGGTAGTCCTCGACTGAAGTTAGCCACACGGTTGTTAAGTGAATCTGGCTTCCCCATTGACTTTGTTTGTCAGAAGGTTGCAAAAGGGGATCGTGTGATTCCGGGACAATGCAACCATAATAAATATGAGTCAGTTGCCAAGTGTCTGAATTTGGATCACTGACCATAGGGATGCTGCAACGGTTGTAAATATGAAAAATTATCATAAATGCTTTTTTCAGTGCTGTTGTAACTTCAAATGGTCACTAAATGAACTTTGTAAGTCAAGGACTGCCTATATTAGATACTAATGCCTGTTGACTATTCTTTTTGCTAGTCACTATTAAAAAATAATATTATTTGCTCTGATCCAATAATGCATTTTTTCCAGGTGCTATACTGTATGTCAGGGGCGGGTTGCTCACTTACCTCGCTGCCGGAGCCATGCGCGCGCATCTCCACGCTTCGGGGGGGCGCTCACTATGCGCATGCACCCCCTCGTGCGATTTTGCTTCTGCGCATGTGCGGAAGCAAAATTGCGCCGAAATCTTGTGAGGGGACGTGCGTGCGTGAGATTTCGTCGCGATTTTGCTTTCACGAAAGTGCAGAAACAAAATCTCGCTAAAATCTTGCACACGCGCATGTCCCCTCGCGAGATTTCGGTGCGATTTTGCTTCTGCGCATGCGCAGAAGCAAAATCGACCCAAAATCACCGGGAAAAAATGGTGACACGCCGGGTGGACCGGCAGAGAGGGCTCTGGAGCCGTTATGAAATCGGCCGCCCCCTACTGGAGCTGCACACTGGGCAGCTCCGGCAGGAACCCTCCTCTGCTGTATGTTGCTTTTCTGATGCTCTTATTGATTATATTTGGCATAATCAATATGGGTGACATAGGGGTGTGTAACTTGACCCAAAAACACAACACAACCCAGAGAAGGCTAATAAATGAGCTGTATTGGGTGAAGAGGGAAGAAGAAGAGAAGATTGCAATTGTTCCTACCGAAACATTGCACAAAACACCATGTATTCTCACAACTGGGAAGAATAAAGGATTATAAGTGCCACATTTCTGCTTATCATGAGTATCTGATTTGGAACTTTTTGAAACCCAGTTCTCAATATTTTGAAACCCAGTTCTCAGTATTTTCTCCCAATACTATATGTATATATACTATGTATATATCTATTACCAAAGACAAATTCCTTGTGTGTCCAATCACACTTGGCCAATAAAGAATTCTATTCTATTCTATAAAGAATTCTATATATATATATCTCCTTTTGCCTTCACCAAGGACTAATGAAGATGGGACCACACTGCAACCTGGTGGTGGCAGCATTGTGTCAATGACCATGGAAGAACAAGTTTAAGATTGATGAAGGAGATGCCAAACCATCAAAAGACCCACATTTGGAAACAAGCCACTTATCTCTCATTTCATCTCAGTGACTGACGTTATCAATATAATAGTACAATTGGTGTAACATAAAATTGAGAACAGTGTCTTGCCAGAAACTCCATGCCCTCAAGCAAGCAATCCTCTCTGTTTCAGTTCTCTGACTCAAGGAATTGTCGCAAGGACAAACCTTATCTGATGTGTGCAAAATGCTTTGAACACCTGAAAGCAGCAGTGCTGTTAGGAAAGCTCTGAGCATAAGTCCAGGGGTGTGTTTAGAGCAGTGTTTCCCAACCTTGGCAACTTGAAGATGTCTGGACTTCAACTCCCAGAATTCCCCAGCCAGCGAATGCTGGCTGGGGAATTCTGGGAGTTGAAGTCCAGATATCTTCAAGTTGCCAAGGTTGGGAAACACTGGTTTAGAGAGAACTTTCCTATACATAAGAGCAGCACAAAAACAACTTTTCAATAAACATTTCAGAATTCTATCTGGTTGGCTCGCACACCTACATCTGAGCTGAATTTCTCTCTAACCGTCCTTTAGTCAGTTGAAAACTATGCTGTTATGAAACCCACTGTCCCATTGCTGATATATATCCCCTTCTCTAAGAGAAGATTTAAGGAACCTCCTTCCCAAATAATAGGTGACAGATTTCATACGGCTGGAGAGTGCTGTTGGATGTTGTCAAAACAAGCATAAAAATGCAACTTTATACTGGTACAGCGAAACACAGCTTAAGGCTGTTTAGCCTTCTATATGATGGGGGTGGGACAAAGGCACAGTCATGGGGATGTGGCAGAAGAGATTTTATCACAGCATAAATGCTTTGGTTAGGCATAAATGGGGAAGAGCTTTTCAACAATTTTAAAAGCAACAAAAATTGAGAACCTATATATTGCACGAGTCAAAAAGAGGGCGGTGAAATATTTACAGACCCCTCGCATCCTGGACATAAATTGTTTCAACTCCTACCCTCAGAACGACGCTATAGAGCAGTGGTGGCCAACCTGAAGCATCCCATGCGCCAATTGGCCCAGGCGTCCTGGGTGGGCGGGCCCGCCTGGATGCCGCCATTTGAGTTTTGCCCTCTGCGCATGCGCAAAACGCTGTGCGCATGCGCAGAGGGCAAAAGAACGCAAATGACAGCATCCAGGTGGGCGGGGGGAGGCGGGAGGGAGGCTCTGCCGGCCGCCTCCTTTCCTTGCCTCCCACTGCTTTTCGGCTCTGCCGCCGCTGCTGCCTCCTCCTTTCCTCGCCTCCCGCCGCAGGAGGCGAGGAAAGGAGGAGGCAGCAGCGGCGGCTGCAGAGCCGAAAAGCGATGGGAGCCGAAGGGGAGGCTCCGTCGCCGCAACAGCCCCGGACTTATGACAAAGAACGAGGCAATAGCAATAGCAATAGCACTTTACTTATATACCGCTTCATAGTGCTTTACAGCACTCTCTAAGCGGTTTACAGAGTTCAGCATATTGCCCCCAACAATCTGGGTCCTCATTTTACCCACCTCAGAAGGATGGAAGGCTGAGTCAACCTTGAGCCTAGTGAGATTTGAACAGCTGAACTGCTGAACTAGCAATCAGCTGAAGGTCGCAATGCTGCTTTTAACCACTGCGCTATCTCAGCTCCGCACTCACGAAGGGCCCGCCTGCACCGCATTCACCTCCGGGACTGGGAATCCCCCGCTTTGGCTCTTCACACAAACCTGGTGTTGCCAGAGAACCCCAAAGCTCCCCATTTGGCAGGGCTCCGTTCCCGAGCTTGGCTCCCTCCATCGGAGGGAGGCTGGCCGGCCGGGCGAGCGAGGCTTTGGGCGGGGGGCGGGCGGGCAGGGGCGGGCGAGCGAGGCTTCGGGCAGCGGGCAGGCGGCGGCCGCATCCGGCCAAGCGCTCGCTCGCTCCCCCCGCCGGCCCTCCCAGAGCAGCTCCGGGGACATAAAGGAGGCGGATGGACATCTTGGAAAGCTGCAGGCGGGGGAAGGGCGCCGAAGGAAGCACTACTTACGGTTGCTGAAGCCGCCTGGCAGAAAGTGCGCCCGGGGAGGCGGGCATGGAGGAGCGGCGAAGGCGAGGCGCTCCGGCCCGGGCGAGGGACGGTCGCCGAGGAGGAAGGCCTGCGCCTCCGCCTGCGGAACTTGGCCCCAGCCCGCCGCTCCCCAAAGCCCAGCGCTGCAGGTGCCTTCAGGAGCCCTGAAGCTCTGCCGGCCGCCTCCTTTCCTTACCTCCCGCCTCCCCTTCGGCTCTGCCGGCAGAGCTTCAGGGCTCCTGAAGGCACCTGCGGCGCTGGGCTTTGGGGAGCGGCGGGCTGGGGCCAAGTTCCGCACGCGGGAGGCGAGGAAAGGAGGAGGCAGCAGCAGAGCCGAAAAGCGGTGGGAGGCAAGGAAAGGAGGCGGCTGGCAGAGCCTCCCCTTCGGCTCTGCCGGTCGCTTCCTTTCCTCACCTCCCACCGCCCCTTCGGCTCTGCGCGCGGCGGGGAGAGCTGCATGACGCGTGTCCTA
This sequence comes from Diadophis punctatus similis, assembly GCA_023053685.1. NCBI lineage: Eukaryota > Metazoa > Chordata > Lepidosauria > Squamata > Dipsadidae > Diadophis > Diadophis punctatus. Next base: position 2,575,454 of record JALIGW010000049.1, on the reverse strand, counting down.
CCTGGGACTTGTTCCGTCGCGTTCCTCGGTAGTGTGTCCAGGGCAGCCCATTCTAAAAGAGAAAGTCTCGCGAGTTCAAACTTCTCAAACTCGCGAGACGATCTCTTTTAGACCGGGCTGCCCTGGACACAATACTGAGGAACGCGACGGTGGATGCACCACTTGAAATCGTGGAATGCGCCACGTTTGGCGCATGCGCCACGGTTTGGCCACCCCTGCTATAGAGTACTGCACACCAAGACAACTAGACACAAGAACAGTTTTTTCCCCAACGCCATCACTCTGCTAAACAAATAATTCCCTCACCACTGTCAAACTATTCACTAAGGCTGCATTACTATTACTATTAGTCTTCTCATTGTTCCTATCACCCATCTCCTCCCACTTATGACTGTATGACTGTAACTTGTTGCTTGTATCTTTACGATTTATATTAATATTGTTTCTTGATTGCTTATTTGTACCCTATGACAATCGTTAAGTGTTGTACCTCATGATTCTTGACAAATGTATCTTTTCTTTTATGTACACTGAGAGCATATGCACCAAAGACAAATTCCTTGTGTGTCCAATCACACTTGGCCCATAAAGAATTCTATTCTATTCTATAAAAATTATGGCATGACTTTCTGAAAACTGCACCTCACAAAAGCATATGCCTTTTTCCTCACTTTTTTTTAAAAAAAATTACAGAATGAATATTCAAACGCAAATCAAATCAACCAATGAATATACCAAACAAGCAAGATACACATGAATGGACATTACCCATGGGTACTGCTTGCCAAAAAAAAAAACCCTCCCCGTAATTTAAATAGAACTTTCTCTAGTCTAAAATAAATGTGCCTAAAATTGTAAGCCTTAAGCCTAAGGATGAGCTTTTATTCTTGGGAGGTGGTCCCTTCAATCTTGATTCCAGGCGAGTGCCTAGACAAGTCGCTGCAGTTTTCTAGGCGAGATTTCAAAAGTAGTTTGCCATTGTCTCCTTTCTAAGGGGCTGAAAAAAGTGGCTGGCCCAAGATCACCCAGCTGGCTTCATGCCTCGGGCAGAAGTAGAACTCAAGTCTCCTGGTTTCTAGGCCAGTGTCTTTATCCGCTACACCAAACTTAGCTTTCGAGTTTTCTTTGGATTGCTTAATTAAACATACTTAAGATCCACTATACTTGAGGCTCTGTAATCGTAAGCTAAGCTTAGGGAACTATTCCCACCGAACCCTCTCCGTCTGACTGCTTTGACTGACTTTCGCCTAATGCAGGATATCTCCAGTAATATCTCCCATAATATCACACTACTAACCAGAGCATACAAAGCATCCAATCCTTGAATACAGCTCATCTGTCTGGAACCCACACCGCATATCGGATATAAATACATTAGAAAGTGTCCAGAGATACTTTACAAGAAGAGTCCTCCACTCCTCTACTTGCAACAGAATACCTTACGCAACCAGACTTCAAATCCTAGGCTTAGAAAGCTTAGAACTAGGTCGCTTTCGGCACGACCTAAGCATAACTCATAAAATTATCTGCTACAACGTCCTTCCTGTCAACGACTACTTCAGCTTCAACCACAACAATACACGAGCACACAACAGATACAAACTCAAAGTGAACCGCTCCAAACTTGACTGTAGAAAATACGACTTTAGCAACAGAGTGGTAAATGCCTGGAACTCACTACCTGACTCTGTGGTTTCGTCACCAAACCCCCAAAACTTTACCCTTAGACTGTCCACTGTTGACCTCACCCGATTCCTAAGAGGTCAGTAAGGGGCGTGCATAAGTGCACCAGCGTGCCTACCGTCCCTGTCCTAATGTTCCCTCTTATCAGTACCCATCTTATGTATAAAAACAATGTTATATCTATGTATATTACCAACACGTACTTGACAAAAATAAATAAATAAATAAATAAATTAAAATAATAAAATAAAATAAAATAAAATAAAATAAAATAAAATAAAGGATGCCGCTGCCCCATCAACCTCGCCTATTCCCACCCCACCCGCCCTCTTCAATCAACCCTGCCCAGGCTTCTAAAACCAGCACCTAAGGAACCACGGCAAGTCCCGCCCCTTCTCTTTACTTCATCCCCGCAAGGCTCTGGCTCGGCCTGGAAAGGGGGGGGGGAACGGAGCTTCACTCTCACGATTCGATTGGTCAAGCGGAAGAAGGGGCGGGAAGGAGAGCCCCGATTGGCTTCGGAAGCCGAAGGAGGGGGCGGGGACCGGCGCGGTAGCCCGGCTCGGCTGCTGCATGTAGCGGCGTCCTCTTCTTCTTTTTTTTCCCCCCGTCTGCCTCCATGTTGAGTGGATCTCGGGGCTGTGGGAGAGAAGGTGCCTAGTTTGCTTGGGGGCTGCCAGGCTGGAGGGAGGCCGTTTCCACGCTCCTTTAGAGCGGGATTTTGCTGCGCTCGGGTTTTTTTTTTTTTTGCTGGGCTGGAACACTAGAGGAGCCTGGGCAGAATAGGTGCATGCAAAGGCAGGGATCGGATGGATAGCAATAGTGCTGCCCGGAAGCGTGGGTGGTTTTGGGGCCTCGGGAGTAGGAAGGGTCTGTTTGCGGGAGTTCCGGCATGGCTGGTAATCCAGATCACCGGGCTGGCTGTGGAGACTGGGGTGGGACGTATGATCGATGGGACCTCCTCCACGTTGGTGCGTGGCTCCTCTTGAGTAGAACCGGGCAAGATCCGCCGGGGTGGCCGACTTGGGAGGGAGAGTTGTCAAAAGAGGTCCCGGTGCCTTTGCTTACTTGGGGTGGGTAGGTGGGGGTTCTCTCTTTATGGAGGGCTGCGGCCGCTTTGCAATCCAAGAGAAGCGGAAATCTGGAGGAGGGCGATTGGAGAGCAAATCTGGCTCACCGTCCTTATTGGAAGCAGAATGAGCCCTTGCAAAAACTTTTTAAAAAGAGTTTTTGCGGAGTAAGGGGGTGTTAGTAGAGCTTACAAACAGCTCGATAAGGGGCAGTTGCACCTAAGGGAACTGCATGTGTTGGTGAAGGAAGAGAGAGGTCTCCCACGCCTTCTGCATCTTAACTGGTTTTGTTTTTTGTTTTTGTTTTGTCTTAAAGAGGTGGTTCTGGAGTGGGCATGGTGGCCGGACCCCCGACGGCGGCATCCTAGTGTGCCTTGGGAGATTCTGGAAGAGTTGCTTCTCTATCCTTAGCTAGCCAGCTGCTGAAACCTCTTCAAAAATGGCTTGGGCTCTGAAGCTGCCCTTAGCGGATGAAGTCATCGAGTCAGGCCTAGTTCAGGATTTTGATGCCAGCCTTTCTGGCATTGGCCAAGAGCTAGGTGCTGGTGCGTACAGTATGAGGTAAGTCAAGGAGGTGCTTTTGCCCATTTTTTTCCAGAGAGCTTTTAACGATGGGGAAATGCTGCACCCAAAAAGATTGAGCTGGGAATGTTCTGAGTGAGGTCACGTGGAGGAGGTGTGGTTAGAGCAAATATGCATCTACATCCTATAATCCAGGGGTCCCCAAACTTGGCAACTTTAAGACTTGTGGACTTCAACTCCCAGAATTCTCCAGCCAGCTATGCTGGCTGGAGAATTCTGGGAGTTGAAGTCCACAAGTCTTAAAGTTGCCAAGTTTGAAGACCTCTGCTATAATCAACTGGATCAGATACTTCACACTTAGCAATACAAAGTGTGAAGTATCTGATCTAGTTGGTTATAAGATGTAGAACCCATGGCATTTCCTGTGTGCACCATGTAGTGATTGGTGGATGTGTGGAAAGTGATAGCTGCATGCCCTTTAAAATGGTGGGTGAGTTGCACGTTGCATTCACTGATGTGCCTCAAAGTTGACCCTGCCAAAATGTTTGTAGCATGATAGGGCTTCTTGCAGTAAAGTGGTCCCCAACCTTTCCAGCTTCGTGGACCGGTGGGGGGAGGAGATGTTAGAGGAAATGGTTCTGTGCAAGCGGCAGGTGCGCGTGTGTGCAGCTCCATTTGTGCAAGTGGCGGGCAAATGGAGCTGTTTGCGCGGCCCTGTTCCAAATGGGCTGTAGCCCATTACTGGACTGTGGCCCGGGGACTGGGGATCCCTGTTGTAGTATGTATAGATTTGTAATATGGTATTCTAGGAGATGAAAAAATTACTATGTTATATGATGAATAAACTTGGAAACTTTAGTCTTGATTCGAGTTCAGCCTCATATTTGAAGTAATTAAACATATTGGCAATAAATCTGGTTGAAAAACAAACTTGCTTTAAAAGTACTGGTGAAAGTTTTATGGAGCATGTAACAAAGTAAACCTGCTCTTTCCTACATACTTTCATTGTGTAAATAACCAAATTAAAATGTTTCGTAACTAAAGGAGTTCTTATTTAATTTAGTATATGGCTTCCTAACTTTTTTGTAAATAGAGGAAACCTGCAGTCCTGCAGGCTATCAGTTTGAGCAAAACTATTTAAAGAAGGGAGAACATGTCAGCTGTTTCTTTATTATGAAGTAATATCCACATTTAAACCTCATAAGTCGGGTTTTTTTTGTTCACTTAATTTATATTTATAGGATTTGTTTCCTTTCCACGAATAAAACAATCTCAGAGTGAACTAGAATGTTAATATAAAAATGTTAACAGTAAAAAAAGAAGTGAAACCATTAACTGTAAATATAGGAGGAAAAACATAATAAACATTATAGTGTTAATATTGAATGGTGTGCTAATTTATTGCACATAATCAAAAGCTTAATGTCCCTTTGATTGTTGGTGTGTTGGTAATAAAACTGTTGTGAACACAACTATCTCTATTGGTTGGATGCACATATTGTGCTGAGCCATAATATGGTTTGTTTGGTTGAATAAGCCATTTATTTTAGGTCAGTAACTATATTGGCTTATAATTCTAAAATCAATAAGACGACAAGCCATTATTTCAAATTTTGCTTTATTGTCCTAAAAATGTAATTCAATTAGTGAATGGGAATGGATGTTCACTGTTTATTCCTAGATTTAACTGAACATGTTTGTGCCTTTTTCAAAAAGTGTTTTTGCATTGGGCAAAACTTTTTATTTAAATAAATCCATTATTGTCCCACAAAAAATAAGCTGCAGACATAGAACTCTGTAAACCTGACATTCCATCTCTCAGTTTTTTGCATATCCGCAAGGTCAAGTCTTAGGTTGTTGTCATGATCTACCCTGGTTGATTAGATAATTCATGCCATGTACTTGCACTGAATCCAGGAAAAATAAAGATGAAAGTTCCACTCACATAACCTAAAAAAAAAGGAGTTTCCTAAGTACTGAGGAAGGTGTAAGCATTGTGGTATCTACAGATGCCATCCTGCACTTGCATATCTGCAGTTTTACAACAGAAATCGGGCTGCTTCCAAAATACTATAAAAGTTCCTGTGTAACTGGTTTATGCCATGTGATATATATGACACTGCCAAGAAGGACATAGACTTTGAAAAAGTCTGATTTTATTACAGTATATGTCCATGTAAGAATTTGCTTGTATAGGCTGGTCTTTAGATTAATAACTGTAAAAGAAAGTCTTTCAAAATGTATTCCCTTGGAAAAGCTATGCTGTTGTGGATTCAGTCTGAAGGATGAGTACAACATTGAGAAGATCCATGTTTATTGCAACAATTATTGGATGCCTGCTTTACAAGAAAGAGAGACCCTGCTCAATGGAAAACCCTAACTCTTGCCAGGTGCCAAGGGCACTCACAATGGCAGCAAATCGCATCCCGGTACTTGCAGGTCGCCCTTAGGTGTTGTCCTCTGCAACTGGAGATGGCTTGAGTCTCTGTCAGTTCCCCGGCGTCGTTCCGTTCGGAAGACCTCCTCCTCGCTGTCATCCGAGCGGTTGTCCTGGCACCGATTTTCATGTACAGCCGGTGCCACTTTTTGAGGTGCTGATGATGATGCCGATGCAGTGTGTCCGCCTCCTTGTTCGATGCTTCGGTGGCTCTTGCTTCGTCCAGGGCTATTTGCAGTGTCAAGTTGGACTTGGCAAGCAATCGCTGCCGTAAGCGCAGGTCAGTTGATCTAGTAGTGTGTCATTGAGGTCTCGGAACTCGCAATGGGTGGCGGCCTTCCGGAGTGCTGCTAGGTATTGGTTAATAGACTCGCCCTCCTTCTGCAGTCTTTGGTGGAATTCATGCCGTCTGACCACTTTGGAGGGCACCGGAGCGTAGTGAGCCTGCAGCATGTTCTGTAGTGCCTGCCAGGGAACCGTCTCCACTGGCGTTGGCTCTGACAGGGACTCGGCCATGTCGAAGACTTCATGGCCGCAGTGGCTGAGGAAGAAGGCTCTCTTCCTATTGTCTGTCAGGCCGCTGAGGTCGTTTGCCTCCAGAAAACATCTGAACCGGGCCATGTAGGACCCCCAGTTCTCTTTTGCCGGGTTGAAGGGTGTCGGCGGGTGGAACGCTGACATCTTGGCTTATGCGGTTTGAATTTTGCCGCGCAAAATGGCCGCCGTTCTTCTCTGCCACCGGGCTGGATCTTCGGGGTCTTCTTTCAGCTCTTTTTGCTCAGCCTTCTTCAGAATTCCATCTTCGTCGCCAGTTGCAATGTCCTGGGACTGAAGAGGCTTGAGACAGGCTTAAGACAACATCTCTTTATTTCAACTATGTAACAAGATCCAGCAGAGAGCCAGTCTGACAGCTAGCCTTTATATAGGGAGCTGTCAGATGGCTTAACCAATCAGCAGCCTCCATTTTCCTGCTTGAATGGAGGACCTGGTTGTAAACATGCAGTCTGGATATCTAACAAAAAGCAAAGATGTTTATAGGGCTACAAGGTGGGAAATCCAGGGATTTGGCTTGCTAGCTAATTTGGAGTAGCTAGGCAGATTTTTGTTAGTATATTTGGGACGAGTTGTGTTGTTTGGCAAAATGGGCCTTTTCAGGAGGGCAGCAGAAGTTCATTGTGTGAAGGAGATGGAATCTTGAAGTCATCGGTTGATGGAAGATGGAATGATTGCTATGTTGCAGGTTCCTTGCAAGGGCTGCCCTAGCTCTATGATGGGGTTGATGTCCAATGTAAATTCAACTACATCCAGAAATAAGTGTCATGCAGTTTACTGTATCATTTTTGTTATTGAAAGAATGGTAGGTTGTGATTATTGGATATGTCATTTCATTCTTCAAGAAAATCAATATTTCTTTTAAAAACAGCATTCCTTTTAAGATAGGAAAGTTGATGTACTTTACAAGAGATGGGGAGATACAGGCAACAGCCAAGATTCAATCCTTAAAGCTCCATGTGAAAAGGTTGAGACATGTGGTTTGTTAGCTTTGGATTAGATCAGGTGAGAAGCAGCCTCACAGTTGACATTGAATCCTGTTTTGACAACCTCCAAGGTTTCTTCAAATGCACCCTCAAACTTTGATTTACGATTGTTTCAAAAAGTTTTAATATAAGGCTTAACATAGTTAAAACTAAATAAAGAAGTACTCCAGTTCCCAGAAAGAAGAGAAAGAGACTAGATTATTTGCATGGTAGGGTCTTAACTACTTAGTATCATTGTCCTACCTGAAGTGAGCTTTACTATGCTCAAAAGATTAAATATAGACTCTGGTCACTTAACGCTGTGTGGTCCAACCATTATGTCTTGGGGAACATATTTACTTAATGGGTTTGCTTGTAGAGTTAATACAGTCACTGATTTATTTGTAAACTATGAGTAAATGATGGTTTAGCCCAGTGCTTCTCAATTATTTTCTGTTACGTCCCCCCTAGGAAGAAGTAAACATTTCGCGCGCCCCCCCAACTCTCCGATCTGGGCCCCAATGGAATTTTAGTGTTAATATTTATTATTTTACTTATTATAAGCTGAAAGCAAACTATTGGCTGGGGAAGGCTGCTCTACCCACTTACCTGGGAGTAAGTCACACTGAATTCAGTGGAGCCTGCTTTCGGTTAGACAGGCATAGGCTACCGTGGTTAGGGCCCTCTTTTGACATGGGGCCAGGCCAGCTTAATCAAGCCAATGTTTTCGGGTCGCCGGCCTGGCCCATAAGCGCCGCCTCTGCTGGGCACTCACAGCAAATGGTGTGAAAGGAGGCTTTAGGGTGCCATTTGAAGCTTTTGCCCAGCTGCAGAGGATGCTCCTCGTCCAGCAGCAGGTTCGCCACGCTGTTCATGGCTACCGCGGCGCCCGCTGAGAATAACAAGAACCCACACAGCCACCCTGCCCCGCCTGGCCGCCTTCTCTTCCGGGCTCGGTGCAGCATGCAACTGGGAAAACACTCCCCGTCCGGGGAAATCGATCGAGAGGGACCTCACATGTTTCCCGGGTTCACACGCGCCCTCCCTGGCATCGGTCCGAGCCCCCCCAGGGGGAGGCGCCCCACTATTTGTGAAGGACTGGTTTAGCCTAACATGCCATCTCAAACTTCAAGCATCTGGGCATTTTAAACAGTAACATAGCAGATATGTATTCCATTCAATCATGATTAATGGGAAAATATGCACCTGCACATTTAATTATTTATTTATTTATTTATTATTTATTTATTTTTGTCAAATACGTGTTGGTAATATACATAGATATAACATTGTTTATATACATAAGATGGGTACTGATAAGAGGGAACATTAGGACAGGGACGGTAGGCACGCTGGTGCACTTATCCACACCCCTTACTGACCTCTTCGGAATCGGGTGAGGTCAACAGTGGACAGTCTAAGGGTAAAGTTTTGGGGGTTTGGTGACAAAACCACAGAGTCAGGTAGTGAGTTCCAGGCATTTGCTACTCTGTTCCTAAAGTCGTATTTTCTACAGTCAAGTTTGGAGCAGTTCACTTTGAGTTTGTATCTGTTGTGTGCTCGTGTATTGTTGTGGTTGAAGCTGAAGTAGTCGTTGACAGGAAGGACGTTGTAACAGATAATTTTATGAGCTATGCTTAGGTTGTGCCGAAGGCGATGTAGTTCTAAGCTTTCTAAGCCCAGGATTTTAAGTCTGGTTGCGTAAGGTATTCTGTTGCGAGTAGAGAAGTGGAGGATTCTTCTTGTAAAGTATCTCTGGACTCTTTCTAATGTATTTATGTCCGATATGCGTGTGGCTTCCAGACAGATGAGCTGTATTCAAGGGTTGGTCTGACGAATGTTTTGTATGCTCTGGTTAGTCGTGTGATATTACCGGAGAAGAAGCTACGTAAGATTAGGTTAACAGTTCTTGAAGCCTTTTTGGCGATGTTGTTGCAATGGGTTCTGGCACTTAGGTCATTTGATATGAGTATTCCAAGGTCTTTGACAGGGTGAGAGTCGTCTGCAAGGTCTTGTCTGTTCAGCTTGTATTTGGTGTTCTGGTTTTTTTTTGTTTTTTTTTTGCTAATGTGTAGGACAGAGCATTTGTTGGTTGAGATTTAGAGTTGCCAGATGTTTGACCCTTCTGACACAAAGTCTAGGTCTTTTTGGAGGATAGCAGTGTTGTCGGTGGTGTTGAAGAGTTTTACATCATCGGCGAAGAGAACGCAGTCACTTGTAATGTGATCGCAAAGGTCATTTATATAAAGTATAAAGAGTGTTGGTCCTAGTATGCTGCCTTGGGGAACACCGCTGTTAACAGGTACGGGATTTGATAGGGCACTCCCTATTTTGACCACTTGTTGTCTGTTTGATTTGATTTAATTTAGTTTAATTTAGTTTAATTTAGTTAATTTAGTTAAATTTAGTTTAATTTAGAAATTAGACCTACAAAAGTAGGTCCTACCAGAAGAATAGTAGAGGGAACTACTTTTCTTCCAGGAGATCCTGCCCCTCAAAATATTCTGTCCTAGGGATAGCATTTGAGAGAGTAACCGATTTTTATGTTTGTATTTAGCTTGAATGGCAAAGCCCAGAGAGGAGGCATCTTGCTTTTGTGTGTACTGAGCCAAGACTTCCTGCATGCCAGCAAGGAAAGAGAGCGTTGTGTGAGAAATAAACAGTAACTCTTAATGAAGGTTTAGATACTAGGAAGCATTAGTGGTTTGCACTAGATCTACCCAAAATTGCCTCTCCTACAAAAGTAAATGAAAATGTTTCTAGGTAAGTCTTTTGTGACTTTCTACCACCCATTTTTTAGAACTTTATTGCATTTGACTCTGAGAAGGAATAAAGAGCAGGAAAAAAAGAATTAATTTCGTTAGTTTTTAATGTTCCCCTCCTCAACCTCATCCCTCATAGCTTCCCGGTGGAGTGGATGCCCGGTTTTTCCTTTGTGTTGATTTCTAGCTTGTGTGGGAAGTTATCCCAGAAGTTTTTACCCTAAATATGCACATGTGCTTGCTTTTTTTCCAGTTCATTGTTTCAATATAACTTGATCATCCGTATAAACATAAGTACTTGGGAATTCAGATTGCTCATACATGTATTTGTGAAAATGGTTCTGCTTTCTTGATCCCTTACTTTTTGTAGTGGATGCTGATGCTTGGAACAAATTATAGTATTATGCTGGGATTCTAAAGGCAGATGGCAGAGAAAAAATGAGGTTTCTTTCACTATTAGTAGTAGGGAAATTGTGGATGGGACTGTTTCAAAGTACATTTGGAACACAAACACCCATAGTTACTATGGTGAAGAAATAATGAGTCTTAACAAATTCCTAGTAATCCGCATTAATTTCCTGAAGGGTAGGAAGGATTTTATATTATGTTTTTTAGCAGCATCAACATTGGAGCATCATTCTCAGGTCACACAAGTTGCTATGCCTTACTCAGAATAAAAACATAAATGTTCATGGATATGCAGCATTTAGTTAGACGTTTTATGAAAAAACATCTTTTGACTAATGACTCTATCCTAAGAGGTTGTCAAATGTATTGTTTATTTGAAATGATGTCTCAACATGTCTGTAGCATTAAAATCTCATAGGTTAAAAAATTAGTCCTTGTTTGAATGAGTATCTCCTCTGGATTCATAACAAAAGTGCTGTGCCATTTTATAAAACCACATTTGCCTTTTGTGGGGATGGTAGATTGCCAACCTACCTACCATTGCTTCTGTTTTCTCTAAATCAGGGGTTCCTAACCGGGGGTGCGAGACGATATTCCAGGGGGTGCGAAAACTTGGGTTTAGAAGTTTCAAAATTATAGTTATATGCATAATTATATGCATATAATTATTTATTTTTGTAAGGGGTGCGAGTATATCAGAAGCGTTCTAGGGGTGCAGGGTATAACCCATTTTTGGGAGCCTAAGTTCAAAAAGAAGGGGACGACAGAGAAGGAGGTGGCTGGATGGAATCACTGAAGCAGTCAGCGTGAGCTTAAATGGACTCCAGAGGATGGTAGAGGACAGGAAGACCTGGAGGAACATCCATGGGGTTGTGATGGGTCGGACAGGACTTCGCAACTAACAACAAAGGCCTCCGGAGGCCAGAAATGGCCCGTTTCACAACCTCTTCAAGTTGGGAAACAGGCCATTTCTGGCCGCCTGGGGGGGGAAGCCGTTTTCGCCCTCCCCAGACTCCTAGAAAGGCTCTAAAGCCTGGGGAGAGCAAAAAAACGGAACTTCCGGTTCAACCAGAAGTCGGCAAACGGAACATTTCCAGCCTCCGAAGGACCTCTGCGCTGGGGTGGGGAAGGCCGTTTTCGCCTTTCCCCAGGCTCCTAGAAAGGCTCTGGGAAGAGCAAAAAACGGGCCTTCCCCATCCCTTCCAGAGGTTGAAAACAGGCTGTTTCCTTACTCCCAGTGGGCCCAGAAGGCCTGAAAATCGTGCACGCCGGACCTGAGCTTGTGTGCCCACCGATATGGCTCCACGTGCCACTTGTGGCACACGTGCCATAGGTTCGCCATCACGGATCTAGAGTTTAGATATATTGGACTTAGGCTCCCAAAAATGCTGGCTGGAGGTTATAGGAATTGAAAGTTGATGTAGAAGTAGTGCATCAACTTGGGGAAGAGTGGATAAGAGTGCTCTCAAAGTTGTTTAAGAAACTCAAACATCTCACCCAGAGAACCTTTTCTTTGAAATCTAAGAAAGGTTTAGCCTTAACATTGGCTAGTAATATGCTCAACCTTCAGTTTAGCAATTCTAAAGCAAGCATAGTTTCTGGATTTCCAACTAATATTATTTTCATTTTAAAACCCATACATCCTTCCCGAAAGCATTTATTTGATAGGGAAGTTGTCCATGGTAAACTTAGATACTGTATGTAACAGCATACAGTATTCCTTTTGTTCTCTTATTCTGCTGAAGAAATTCTTATTTTAATGTGCTAAATCATTTATTTGTTTGTTTGTTTGTTTGTTTGTTTGTTTGTTTGTGAGATTTATATACCGCCTCACAGTGCAAGCACACTCTAAGTGGTCTACACCAGTAAGCAATGTATATTTATATTGCCCCCAACAATCTGGGTCCTCATTTTACTTACCTCGGAAGGATGGAAGGCTGAGTCAACCTTGAGCCGGTGAGATTTGAACCGCTGACCTGCGGATCACAGTCAGCTCAAGTGGCCTGCAGTACTGCCTCTAACCGCTGCGCCACCTCTGCTCATTAATTGTCAACTAAAGAGATTTACTGTAATTTTAAAGGCTTTCAGTAAAACAAACTAAAATAGTTAGTCTGACCACGCATTTGTTTTGTAGCGATGTCCTTGCCTTGCCCATCTTTAAGCAAGAAGAATCCAGCTTGCCTACTGACAATGAGAACAAAATTCTGCCCTTTCAGTATGTATTGTGTGCTGCCACTTCTCCTGCTGTAAAACTTCATGATGAAACACTCACCTATCTCAATCAAGGTAAGCTACATTTCTCTTTTGCTGGAATATGAGGTGGGCAAAAGTCTGCTTTGTAGTTCTGGGTTCATATCAGTGTAAATTGGCTGCTGAAACTAACGTTAATAAAAGCTAAAATTCCAACAGGAAGGGCAAACAACAAACAGTAGGGTTTTTTTTAATTGAATTGAAATTCTTATATGCAGTTGTCCAGTAAAACTCTCAAAACATTTTACAGTAAAGCTTTAAAAAAATAGTTGGAAATACAAGAATCCTAGGCATGAATATTTGATGTGATTCATGGGCTTGGAAATACCTGACAAAGCAGTGCAATTGCCTAACAATGTGCAATTTATAATCTCTCAGTCAGTTTAGCCTTGGTTACTGTCAAATGAATCTCAACTTTGATAAACCTTAATTTATGTGGTACTTTGTGTATTCATCTAACTTTTGACACTCCCCACATATTTATGCAGCTAATTTGAAAAAGGTTGGTGATAATTCTGGCAGGTGAAAAATGTCATTGGCATATTAGCTGTATACGGACTTTATTGGAAGTGTCATTCAGTTAACATGACTTGGAACTGAGCTGCATCAATCTATAGTATCTTGTAATTGGATCAGTGTAACTGAAGAAGTAAAAGATTAGTTGATATCCCTGTTTTTACATTTTTCGTAGTTTAATACAGTTCAGTGGAACATAACTGACCACCATATTTCAAGTCATTTCTGGTTTAATCAAGTTCAGACCTAACGAAACGTAGATTATTCTAACAGGAGTATATACTGATACAGATATACTTTCACACAAAACGGCCCTTTTTCATTGCTTCCTATACATTCTGGGGATAGTCAGTTGCTTACTTTTTCTTACTGAGACAGCCAATCCTTTTTTGTTTAAAGCATAACTGCAAATATATTTTCTTTTTCAGGTCAGTCTTATGAAATCAGAATGCTGGATAACAGGAAAATGGGGGAATTGCCTGAACTAAATGGGAAGCTTGTAAAGGTATGTAATAATCTGTCTTCTCCCAAAATATGTGAGAGAAAACTTAATCAGATTTCCATAAACATGTTTGCCAGGTAATAAATGATAGTAAATTATGCAAAGTGATGCAGTCACTTACACCATTCCAACAAATCTTGGTGTTGATGTTAGAAATGGCAATTTTCTGAGCAGCAAAATGAAAGAAAGATTAGCGGGCGATAAATTATGTGCGTAGGCCACTGATGAATGAGAAGCCCTTGCTACTCAAAGCATACATATCACAAAGTTAATAAATAAGGCAGAGGAAATTTGTATCTCTTAGAATGTTAGATTTCACTGAATCTTCCAAAGACATATCAGTTAAAAAGATTGTCAGATGATCTTGAATCGTGAATGTGTGGCTTTCCACAGTTTAGTAATATAGTAAGTATAGTAGTATAGTAAGAGATGATCTTTAAGAGGGATGGCAAAATAGCATAAAACACAAGTGGGACACTTTTTTTTCAATATCTCACTATTTTTGCTTTGCATGAAGCTCAGGAGACAGTAGAAGATTCAGCATCAAAGTAAGATAGAAGAATAACTTCTGTTGTAAGCTTGCTTTATGTTTACTCAAACATATGCAGGAAAACTTAGCAATGTTTAGACAGCAGAAATGGCAGGAACAAATGTTCTTTTTTATCTACTGCTGGAAGACAAACTGAAGTAATACACAAAGTAGGAAAATCTCTCCATTGCAACCCCCATAGTTTTAGATTCAGGTTCCTTGAGCTAAAACATACACTACTTTAGATAGCAAAAGTATTTATTTAACTAAGTAAATTTCTGACCTTTGCTGTCTCTTGGCAGTTAACAATTAAAATAGATTTAAAATCAATGTATTAAAATAGTTAAAATAGCAATGTCAATTTATCATTCTAAATAATGATTAATTTTATAATATTATTTATAAAAATAATTATAAGTAAAATGTGTTATAAGGGTTTTACAAAAGCTAATGGAATTGATAGGTCCCTGAACCTTTTGAGAAGTATACTTGAAAGAACTGATGTGGTAACAGAAAAGGCTTGATCCCAGGACCTCCAAATCAGCTTGCAGCAACTGCAGAGGAAGTTCAATAAGGTTACTATAGAAAAAAAAGATTCCTCAGATAGCTTGTACCTAATCTACATAAGGCTTTTAAAATAATATCCAGCTCATTATATTTTTTTTCTGGGTAGCAACCGGCAGCCAGTTCAATACTTTTCAACCCAAGTGTAATATGATCTCTGCATTTTTATTAATGCCAGCCTAGTTATTGGTTATTCCATGTTGTGGGACTTATAACATTAACCTGGAAATTTTTCTAAGATAGAATGATATTCTGAACAAAACACACTAGCATGGAAGGTACATGAATATTTTCAGTGGCTGTAAACCATTTCTTAAATCTCGTACTTAGGTAATCATGGCTTTGTTTTAAATTATATAAGTAACTGTCTTTTGCGCTCTGGCTATAGCTTATACTTGAATATGTTTATTAATATAAAAATCTGTATATAAAATGTTGTTATTGTTAGTTGCGAAGTCGTGTCCGACCCATTGCGGCCCCATGGACAACGTCTCTCCAGGCCTTCCTGTTCTCTACCATCCTCTGGAGTCCATTTAAGCTCACGCCTACTGCTTCAGAGACTCCATCCAGCCACCTCATTTTCTGTCATCCCCTTCTTCTTTTGTCCTCAGTCTTTCCCAGCATTAGGCTCTTCTCCAGTGAGTCCTTCCTTCTCATTAGGTGTCCAAAGTATTTGAGTTTCATCTTCAGGATCTGGCCTTCTAAAGAGCAGTCAGGGTTGATCTCTAGGACTGACCGGTTTGATCGCCTTGCAGTCCAAGGGACTCACAGGAGTCTTCTCCACCACCATAGTTCAAAGGCCTCAATACTTTGGCGCTCAGCCTTTCTTATGGTCCAACTTTCACAGCCATACATTGCAACTGGGAAGCCATAGCCTTGACTATATGCACTTTTGTTGGCAGGGTGATGTCTCTGCTTTTTAGTATGCTGTCTAGATTTGCCATAGCTTTCCTTCCCAGGAGCAAGCGTCTTTTAATTTCTTGGCTGTAGTCCCCATCTGCGGTGATCTTGGAGCCCAGGAAAATAAAATCTGTCACTACCTCCATTTCTTCCCCATCTATTTTCCACGAATTGAGAGGGCCGGATGCCATGGTCTTAGTTTTCTTAATGTTGAGTTTCAAGCCAACTTTTGCACTCTCATTCTTCATCCACATTAAGAGGCTCTTTAGTTCCTCTTCACTTTCTGCCATTAGAGTGGTATCATCTGCATATCTGAGGTTGTTGATATTTCTCCCGGCAATCTTAATTCCAACTTTTGATTCACCTAGCCCCGACTTTCTCATGATATGCTCTGCATATAAGTTAAATAGGCAGGGCGACAGTATACAGCCTTGCCAAACTCCTTTCCCAATTTTGAACTAATCAGTGGTTCCGTGTCCAGTTCTCACTGTTGCTTTTTGACCAGTATATAGGTCTCTCAAGAGACAAATAAGGTTGGTCTGGTACTCCCATCTCTTTAAGAACTTGCCACAATTTGTTGTGATCCACACAATCAAAGGCTTTAGCATAGTCAATGAAGCAGAAGTAGATGTTTTTCTAGAACTCCCTAGCTTTCTCTATGATCCAGCGTATGCTGGCAATTTGATCTCTAGTTCCTCTGCCTCTTCAAAACCTTGCCTGTACTTCTGGTAGTTCTTGATCCACATATTGCTGGAGCCTAGCTTTTAGGATTTTGAGCATAACTTTACTAGCATGTGAGATGAGTACAATGGTGCGGTAGTTTGAACATTCTTTGGCATTGCCCTTCTTTGGAATTGGAATGTAAACTGACCTTTTCCAATCCTGTGGCCACTGTTGAGTTTTCCAAATTTGCTGGCAAATTGAGTGAAGCACTTTTACTGCATCGTATTTTAAGATTTTGAATAGCTCAGCTGGGATACTGTCACCTCCACTAGTTTTATTGTTGCTCAGATTTCCTAAGGCCCACTTGACTTCACATTCCAGGATGTCTGGCTCGAGGTCAGTGACCACCCCATTGTGGTTATCAGGGACGTTATGCTCATTCTTCTATAGGTGTTCTGTATAATTTTGCCATATCATCTTAATCTTTTCTGCCTCTGTTAGGTACCTGCCATTTTGGTCCTTTATCATGCCCATCTTTGCATGAAATGTTCCCTTCATATCTCCAATTTTCTTGAAGAGATCTCTGGTCCTCCCTATTCTATTGTTTTCTTCTATTTCCTTGCACTGTTTATTTAAGAAGGCATTCTTATCTCTTCTAGCTATTCTCTGGAATTCTGCATTCAATTGGGTGTATCTTTCTCTTTCTCCCTTGCCTTTCGCTTCCCTTCTTTCCTCAGCTATTCGCAAAGCTTCCTCAGACATCCATTTTGCTTTCTTGTATTTCTTTTTCTTTGGGATGGTTTTAGTTGCTATCTCTTGTACACTGTTGCAAACCTCTGTCCATAGTTCTTCAGGCACTCTGTCTATCAGATCTAATTCCTTAAATCTATTTGTCACCTCTACTGTATATTCATCTGGGATGTGATTTAGTTCAGACCTGAATGGCCTAGTGCTTTTCCCTACTTTCTTCAATTTAAGCCTAAATTTTGCAACCAGAAGCTCATGATCTGAGCCACAGTCAGGCTCCTGGACTTGTTTTTACTGACTGTATAGAGCTTCTCCATCTTTGGCTGCACATAGTCAATCTGATTTCTGTGTTGACCATGTGATGATCATGGTGATGTCCATGTGTAGAGTCGTCTCTTGACCATCGTATTCTCTTGACAAAATTCTACCAGCCTGTGCCCTGCTTCATTTTGTACTCCCAAGGTCAAACTTGCCTGTTATGCAGGTTATCTTTTGGCTTCCTATTTTAACATTCCAATCCCCCATGATGATAAGGACATCATTTTTTGGTGTTAATTCTATAAGTTGCTGTAAGGCTTCATAGTATCAGTCAACTTCATCCTCTTCAGCACCAGTGGTTGTATAAAATGTTACTGCCATGAAAAATATTTTATTCAAAGAATCCTGTTTTGTAACTCCTTATGTAAATTAAACAGAGCCAATTTTGTTTAGTAGATAAAGGCATCAGACTAGAAACCAAGAGATTAAGGTTCAGTCTTGCCTTAGACCCAAAACCAGCTGGTTGACTTTGGGGCGGTCACTCTCTGTCAGCCCTAGGAAGAAGGCACTGACAAACTACTTCCAAAAATATTGTCAAGAAAACTGCAGGGATTTTGTCCAGATTGTTGCCAGGAGTCAAGACTGACTTGAAGGCATACACACAAAGATTAATTAAACAGTAGCTAAGATAGGTGATAACGGATGAGTACTACATGTAGCATTTTTCTTCTTGTGTGTATGTGTACTTCACCCAAATATATTACCTATGTTACAGATAATGAGTCTGTTGCTAACAGTTGATTCTTCTAATGCTGCACTTTTTAAAACCTGGAAATCTAAGCTTTTTGAATTATCACATTTTGGACCCTGATATAGTATGTGGATTCATTATATCACCTACTATTGAATAATAATAATGATAGTTTCCTTCCTCTGAATACCATCATAGTTTCTAGCCCTTTGGCGTGCTTAGAAATCATGGAAGTATTCAGTGCCTTGGGGATGCTCCCTGTAAGAATAACCTTACTGAAAATCTTATTTTGTTGTCGTAGCTGGTGCTGGCACATCCAAATAGATCACATGATACACATCTCTCCATGGGAATACTAAATTGTGGCAAATAATCATGAAAGTACAGGTAGCCCTTGGGTTACAATGGCGATTTGCACCAGAATTTCTTTTGCTAAGCAATGCAGTGATAAAGGCAATGTCACATGACTGCATTGCTTAGTGATGGCAATCCCGACAGTCCCAGTTACTGTCATAATCACAGGACTATGAGTGTTGTCAAGCAAGAAGAGGTGGAAGTCCCAGGCATGATGAAAGCTATAGGTGGGTAGGAGGGATACTGCGAGCAGGTGCTATCGAGTGCATGTGGGGATGGGGTGCTGTATGCAGCTGCTATGGGGGAGCAGGGCTTGCTGTGCCAGACACTACAGGCAAAAGGACGGCTGGGGCAGGAGTAACTTCCAACTTCCTGCTGGCTTCCCCATTGACTTTACTTGTGTGAAGCTGACAGACAACATCAGAAATGGCCTATGCATGACCATGGCTTGTGGCAATGTTTTAATTGTGAGCCAGGCACCGAGTGCCCAGATTGCTATCACATAACCACAGGACGCTGCCCACAGCTAGAATTCCGAGGACTGATTGTAAGTCCCTCTTGTTTAGCACTGTCATAATTTTGAATGGCCAATTTTGAGTGGTTGTAACCTGAGGACTACCTGTAAATTGTAATTCAAATGTCTTGGATAGAACATCCACTCAGAAGCAAAAACTTTTTACCGGAGCCTGTTCATGCATTCCCTTGACTCACGTTTAGCAGTTGATTTATAATCATATTTGAACTAATCCTTGGAGAAATTTGGAATCTTTTCACACATTGCTCTAGTACTCTGCTTTAGAATGCAATGCTGTGTGGAAGTGAATCTTGGCTTTTATGTGTCTCTTGCCATAAATAGAAACATGAATCTGAATTGACGATTGGTGTTAAACTAAATATTTTCCATCCATATAATTCATGACTGTTATGGTAGAGCAGTGGTTCCCAACCTGTGGTACGTGTACCACTAGTGGTACGCGAGGGCCTTCCAGGTGGTACGCGAACACTTTCGGGGTCATGAACGATTTTTAGTTAGTTATTTTTTACTTCACAAAAATGTTTACTGCCTAACACAAGATAATCTGGCAACGATTTGCAACTGTAGCCACACGCCACCCACCTGGTCCCAGCGGCCCGAGAATCCAGTTGCTGGATGCGCGGGGCCAAAAAAGGAACGGTACAATTATGGAAATAAAGTGATATCTGATCGAATTTAGTTTCTCTGGAACCAGGTGGTACGCGGCGACTGTACGGGACCTCCAAGTGGTACTCGATTACAAAAAGATTGGGAACCACTGTGGTAGAGAGACCTTGTGAGGGCATATTTTTGGAAAACGCTTCCAAGAATCATCTTGTCTCCAATCATTGATTGATTTTCTTTTAAACCTACTTGCATTTCAACGTGTTAATTATGCTCAATGGGAAGTTCTTTTGTTTCTTAGAGTATATTTAGAGTGGTGTTCCATGATCGGCGGCTGCAGTACACAGAGCATCAACAGTTGGAGGGCTGGAGGTGGAACAGGCCAGGGGACAGGATACTGGATATTGGTGAGTTCGCCGCCCCCCCCCCCCCCCGGTAAATCTGGACTGCTATTATGTTACAGATTTTGGAAACCATTTTCTTTAACAGCTTACTTTCCATTATTGCTTTGGGAAAGTAGTTTCCCTCCTTGGTTTGCATCACTTTAACCTATATTATTTTCCCATGGAAGATTTATTTTTGATTGCTTGGACAAACTACCTTGTGTGATTTGCCCTCTAAACAATTTTATGTCACAATCCTGTGCTCTGTTCAGGCTGCATTATTGCTTGGATTGCATTGTTTAGGCACTTGTTGCTGAAACCCCCTCCTCGCAGAATCAGAGATCTTTTTAGGTTTTTCTGGCTTCATATTACTGTACTATGATCAGTTGAAAGCTGCTTTAAATTAGGAAAGCATATCTTATTTTATTTGTGTATTCCCCTAATTATTTAATTCAGGGGTGAAATCCAGCAGGTTCTGGTAGCGGAAATTTTGAGTAGTTCGGAGAACTGGTAGCGGAAATTTTGAGTAGTTCGGAGAACTGGTAGCGGAAATTTTGAGTAGTTCGGAGAACCGGCAAATACCACCTCTGGCTGGCCCCAGAGTGGCGTGGGAATGGAGATTTTGCAATATCCTTCCCCCAGGAGAGGGGAGGGAATGAATATTTTGTAGTATCCTTCCCCTGGAGTGGAGTGGGAATGGAGGTTTTGCAGTATCCTTCCCCTGCCACACCTGCCATGCCACACCACGTCCACCACGCTACGCCCACAGAACCGGTAGTAAAAAAATTGGGATTTCACCACTGATTTAATTCCTTACCTATATAGAACAATCAGAGTATTCTATATGGGTAAGGAATTATAGCAGCAATCCTGGTTTTTGGGCCTACAAACAAAGTGGATTGAATTTCTGAGTAAAGGATTCCAGTGTTCCTAGTGAAAGTTAAGATCTGTGTAAAATTCTTAACGAGTTTCTCCCTGTCTCCTATTTCTACACAGTTGTGTTATGTGTAATCAGTTGCTTTTGTTTTTATTTGAGAGTGACTTGACGAAAATATCCTTACAAGTCCTTTGTATACTAGAAATGCTGAATCTTTGCTAGCTCTCCATTAAGAAAGAGAGAAAAATACTAGTTCTTAGTTACAGATAGAAATCAGAGAGTTGAAATGTGAGAAAGCCTTGATAAGTTGGAGGAAGCAGATCAGGGCCATTTAAAATACAAGGATTTTTATTCAAACGATTAGAAGAATTTTCTATTCCTTCCTAATTTGGCTTGGAACATCTCATATCTTGATAGTCTTTGCACACATGTACATTTTTCAGGTTATTTCCCAACTTATAAAGCCTTTTTTTCTCTTACCATTAATTTATGCTATAGTTATCCTATATCATAAATTTTTGTGCCTTCAGTTCAGTTTTGATTCTTGGCAACTACCTGAACTAGTCCCTGCAGTTTTGTTGGCAAGATTTCTTGGAAGTGGTTTGCCCTTGCTTCTTTCCTAGGGCTGAGAGAAAATGACTGGCCTAAGGTGATCCAGCTGGCTTCATGCCTAAGGCAGGTCTACAACTCACGGTTTTCCAATTTCTAGTCTCATATCTTAACCAACAAACTGGTTCTCTTATAACTTTGGTCACTCACAAAAGTCTTCACTTGAACTGAGGCACGAATGGCCAAAGAGATGATGCCTATAGTTCAGTTAAATCATACATACAATTAGCTTGGTAAACTATTTTGCCTTTAGTTTGTCCCTTGGCCTGCATTCTGTCAAACTTGCTAATTCCAACATTCTTAATTGTTTTAGTTGTACATGAATATCATTGGTAGTTTCCTATTCAGCAAGATTGTTGCTTGTGGGTACAGTTCATGTTTTGATTGTAGAGTCTTGACATTAGTTGTTACATTATTTTACTTGGAATGGAATGGACCTGTTAAGTATTATCTTCTGTGCTAAAGTGTGGCTAATTTTTGTTGTCTTTAGATATTCCAATGTCTGTGGGTATAATAGATCCCAGAGCAAATCCAACACAGTTGAATACAGTAGAGTTTCTTTGGGATCCTTCAAAGAGAACTTCAGTATTTATTCAGGTAAATCAAGAAGAGTCATGTTTTCTGAGATGTATAGCCATATAAATATTGATTGATTTGATTGATTGATTGATTGAGATAGATAGATAGATAGATAGATAGATAAATAGATGATAGATAGATAGATAAATAGATAGATAGATAGATGATAGATAGATAGATAAATAGATAGATGATAGATAGATGATAGATAGATAGATAGCATACAGCAAGCAAAGTATTGATTGCCTTATTCTTGTAAATTTATGTATTTTTTATAAGAATAACTTGTTCTTCTACCTTCATATAATGTGACAACATCTCTTTAAGGGTACATAGCGAAGGAACACGATAAGCTTTGAATAGTTATCTTAAAGTATTGATGCTTGGAGTACAAGAGAACAGAACTTAGAAAAGTGCTACAGAGCATGTGTGATTAAATTTGATTTGTGCTTTGACTGAAATATTGTAACCTACTTACCATGTAACCTTCTATATATCCCATCACAATAATAAATTCACAGTCTCTTTATTTTTCCCACTTTTTGGGTTGGAATTTCTGTTATTGTATTTAAACATATGTGTTTAAGTTGAAGATTCTGCTATGCTATTGTTTGTTTAATTAGAATTTGTAGAATATTTATTCTGGGAATACAGCTGGGGAAACACAAGAAACACAAGCCAAACTCACTACAATGCAATGTGTAAAACACAGCCTGTCTATTGACCTTCTCCCATCCTTCTTTGCTTTGATGTAATTTTGGACATTGAATGACTAAATATAATTTAGGATTCATAGTTACCATGTTTCAATTCAAGACAGCATTGCTTTTGTTTTAAGATCAACTTTTTTATCACAAATGGTGAAGGTCTCTGGAAATTCTTGGAGTTCAGTAAATGTTGATGAGAAGTTCATAAATTAAACAATAATGCTACCCAGCTATCAAAACTGGTAAAGTTACCATTCATTTTTGACGTTTTGAGAGAGGAGCCTATCTACTGTAATTTAATCCAATATACAGGACAAATCTTAGAAAGGGAAAAGAAAATATCAGACCTTTTCAGAAGGACAGACATACTACATTTAGGCAATTGAGAAATTTAGAACTGACATACTGTATATAATATCTGATCTATTGCTGATCCTTAAACTCTAAGGAATAAGGCAGACTCCCTTAGCTTTATACCTTGTTGACGTAGGTAATTATTAGAAGCATGGAATCTCAAAGCTATGAATTGCTGAACTTCTGCAAAGTTCATATGTGAACTGTGAAATGAATTTATTTCTGAATCAGAAGCTAATACTCATCATGCAAACTCCCACTCCTTATAGTGTGTCCCCAGAGCAATTCCCTTGATCATATTCCTAAATTATGCAGTGTTCCTTTTGCTGCTATTTCTGTCTCTTTTTTTATCTTAGAACTTCTCGTCATAGACCCCTTATGGTTCTCAAGGGTAAAAATAACTAAGCGAAAAGTAAAAAGAGAAGTGTAGATCTCTCTCTCTCTCTCTCTCTCTCTCTCTCTCTCTCTCTCTCTCTCTCTCTCTCTCTCTCTCTCTCTCTCTCTCTCTCTCTCTCTCTCTCTCTCTCTCTCACACACACACACACACACACACACACACACACACACACACACACACACACCTTCCAGTGTCCTGATTTGTGCTTTCTTTATTTTACACTGTTCACATATCCTTACGTCAGGGAAAAAATGTCTCACTTTCCATTCCAACATAAATGCATACCATTTTTACAAAATAAAGCTTTATACATACTAATCAGAATTATTATTTGTTTAAAAAAGATTAGAAGCTTCTAAACAAAGCAAGAACAAAATAACCCAGTTTATTTTCCTTGGACTTTAAAACAAGGTGTGCATAAGCGCACCAGCATGCCTACCGTCCCTGTCCTAATGTTCCCTTTTATCCTTATTCATTTCATGTATTCAGATCATGTTTATACTTATATATATTAGTCGTGTTTGACAAAATAAATAAATAAATAAATAAAAATAAACAATATTTTCAGTGTTGTGGATTGCGTGTATGCACTACTTTTCCTTATTTCTTTATCACAGTTAAAATATTAACTTAGTTCATACATATATACAGAGCCAGAGTTTTAAACCAATGTGATCTGAACGACACACACATTTCTTAGCCACAATAGTGAATTAGAACATTCCATTAAGCCAGAAACTAAAAATCATCATTATGGCTTAGCACAATGTCTAAGTCACTCAGTAAAAACTATTTTATTTTATTTTCTTTGGATTCTGCTTATTTCTTTTTCTTGCTCAATTTCTCTTCTTTTCCCAGTGAAAATAGTGCTCTGTCATATCTTCATATCATTGTTAGCATTAACTTGGTGCTAGCATTGATAGAAATCATTATGTCTGTAAGGCTGAGGAAAGGAAGTACATCTCAGCCTGATGTCTTCCAGATCTTTTAAGAGATAATGGAGCTCCAAATTGAATATACCCGATTGAAGTACAGGTAGTCCTCAACTCATGACCACAATTGCCCTCAACATTTCTGCTGCTAAGTGAGACAATTGTTAAGTGAGTTTTGCCCCATTTTATGACCTCCCTTTCCTCAGTAGTTAAGTGAATCACTTCAGTTGTTAAATTAGTAGCACAGTTATTAAATGAATCTGGCTTCCCCATTGACTTTGCTTGTCAGAAAGGTGATTACATGATCACAAAAGGTGATTACATGATCCCGGGACACTGCAACCGTCCTAAATGTGAACCAGCTGCCAAGCATCTGAATTTTGATCATGTGACCATGGGGATGCTACAATGGTGGTCAGTGTGGAAAAAGTGTCATAAATCACTTTTTAGGTGTCATTGTTAACTTTGAACAGTCACTAAATGAACTGTTGTAAGTCGAGGACTACCTGTACTTTCTTACTGCATTGTTTACCAAAAAAAATAAAAAATAACTTGGGCTGCGCTTAAGTTTTAGAAGAGAAATAAATGACATGTTTTGATGTACCTGAGGTCTGATTCCTGTCCTCATCCATTGTTCTTCATTCTCTTTGAGGGACATACACATATGGTTTTTGCCTGGATGTCAAATATGGTGTATTAAACACAATTTTGTGTTGTTGTTGGTCAGGTATCTAGTATTTTGCAAGGTTGGTTTAAAGCAGTGCTTCTCAATTATTTTCTGTTACGCCCCCCCCCTAGGAAGAAGTATACATTTTGCGCCCCCCCCCAACTCTCCGCCGGGACAATTGTTTGCAATATTCGGCACGTTTTCCCTGAAAAAACTCAAGCAGCTTATCAGCGTGATAGGGGTGTAATGTGTTTAAGTGACGCCTTAATTTATTTGGCTTCATGTTGTCCGCTGCCAACATTTTTAGACACAGTAAACATACCGGTCTTTCCTCGTCTCCCACCATAGTCACAGTGAAGCCAAGCGCTACATACGCTTCATCATATTTCCTCCTTAGCTTTCAGGAGACTTATGTTTGTCTCATTATCTCCGTCTCTCTCTTCCTTTCTTTTCATCCCTGTGAAATATTTTTCCATGGTGTCTCTTAAGGGTTTGTTATCTGCACTTCATATCTCCTGCTCTGTGCTGTGTGCTATTGTTCGGTGCAAAAAAACCCTACTCCCTGTGGCAAAAAAAAGCATGTTCCCCGGGGTCATGCGCCCCCCCTGGCATCGCTCCGCACCCCCCCAGGGGGGCCCGCCCCACTATTTGAGAAGCACTGGTTTAAAGAGAGAAGGCAACTATTAACACTTTGCAGAAAATGCTCCCCCCCATGACTCCTTTTATGTGCCTCCGATCTTGGTTTGCTATGCAGATAGACTCTCAGGCTTCGTTAGAACTGACTTGGACATACACCGAAAGTTTAATCATTACTCTATATTGTACAAACATCCCTTTTGCACTGTTGCAGTTTGGAGTATATTTTTTGGCTCTCTTTTACAGGTACATTGCATCAGTACAGAGTTCACTATGAGGAAGCATGGTGGCGAGAAAGGTGTGCCCTTCAGAGTCCAGATCGACACCTTCAAAGAAAACGAAAATGGGGAATACACAGAGCATTTGCATTCTGCCAGTTGCCAGATCAAAGTTTTCAAGGTATTACCTGTGTTTTAAGATAAACAATGCAGGAACAAGAGCTGGAGAGCACAGATCCTGATTTGCTTAGCATCCTGCTGCTTTAAAAAAAATAAAGCTTGTGGGTGCTAAATTATTTCATAAGAAGGCAAAACAGAATTGTGGCATTTCTGGTCTACATGTTCTTGCTCAGGCCTTTGAAGTCTTAAATTAAGATTTTGCTGTGAATAATAAAGATGGCAGGGCTATCTGGTTAGACAGGTAGATCAGTTAACTGACTTAGCAATTGTTTTCTTCTGTTGTCCTCAATATTGGATAGAAATATTTTTGTCTAGTTCATCGCTCGCCATCACATGCTCAAAGTATGTACAGTATGTTTTTATTTACCGATCATTGCTTCAAGAGCAATTGTTTATTTTGCCCAGCAATGATTGATTGCTTATTCTTGTAGTCCATGGTCCTGTTAGTGATTATGAGCCGAGGTGGTGCAGTGGTTAAAAGCAGCACTGCAACCTACTTCAGCTGACTGCTAGTTCAGCAGTTCAGCTGTTCAAATCTCACCGGCTCAAGGTTGACTCAGCCTTCCATCCTTCCGAGGTGGGTAAAATGAGGACCCAGATTGTTGGGGGCAATATGCTGAACTCTGTAAACCGCTTAGAGAGGGCTGTAAAGCACTATGAAGCGGTATATAAGTCTAAGTGCTATTGCTATTGCTATTATTTTCACATCCATAATTTAAAGATGTCTTATCTTTTTTCTATTACCCATTGATATGTCCATTTTTCTAACACATATATTTCTAATGAAAATATCATTGCCTTAACTATTCTGATATTTCTTCTCATAGAAATATTCTTACCTTTCATGATCTTTTTAAAAAAATATTTTATTGCTTCCGCCCCCACTTCCAATAAGATTAATCCTTTTCAGTCTGTAGAACACTGTCCATCCTAGTTGTTGAGGCCAAGGAAACAAAACTACTGCATTTCCTTCTTTGCTGTCAACTGTGAGTTCTCTAAACTTGCTGACTGACATTATCTTTTCTTTAACATTTATTATTAGTTCAAGTTTTCCACGGAATATATATGTGAGCAATATGCCCCCCTTTTCTCACTCTCTTACAGAGGTGGGTTCCTCCCAGTTCGGACTAGTTCTATAGAACCGGTAGTAACTTGGCGGCCTGGGTCACTGGAACCGGCAGCGACCCAGGCCTGCCACGCCCCCAAGCTGGTTCTCTAGGCAGCGCCATAGGAGGCGTTATCTTTTTTTTTTAGTACTGCACATGCACAGAGAGTCATTTCTGAAAAGTAATGCGCGCGCGCAAAACATGCACTTTCGTCGTGATGCAAACCGGTGAGGAAGATAAGTAGAACCCACCCCTGCTCTC
Source organism: Diadophis punctatus similis (assembly GCA_023053685.1). Lineage (NCBI taxonomy): Eukaryota > Metazoa > Chordata > Lepidosauria > Squamata > Dipsadidae > Diadophis > Diadophis punctatus. Next base: position 2,547,977 of record JALIGW010000049.1, on the reverse strand, counting down.
TTCCCTATTCTGAACTACTCCTGGCACGCCTTTATCCTTAATATAGTCCACTATTCTGGCATGATTTAATGTTCAAATGCCTTTCTGTAGTTTAAAGTTAAGCAAAGGGGAAACTTTGTTAAATTCTCCTGCTTGCTCTATTGTCCACTTTATGTTGGCTATCTGATCTCATATCCTTTTGCCTTTTCTTAAACCTGCCTATTCATTTGGCATTTCTTTTTTTATATATGGCTCTATTCTTCATTAGAAGATCTTAATCAAAACGTACTTACGTTACTGTTGCTAAAGTTACAACACTGAAGAGTAACTTTGCTTAAATTACCGTTTGATGTTGGAAAGATTTCAGATTTATCACATTAGATTGTCAAAGTGTGCCCATTTGGTTTTAATTAATTCTCTGACTTTGTATTGGAAAGCCTCTGTTAAGATTTAATGAAGGATTTTAAAATTAGGCTGAATAATTTCTTACGAAATGTGCTTTTGGTATTTTTTTTATCTGTTTGTTTTCTAATTTCTTTTTTCTTCTCTTTTATATCCTTTTATGTATGTTAATAAAACTAGTACATTTATCCTATCCAGATAATCCTGTATTTGCAAGTTCTTCTATTTTTACAACTTTTGCATTCTAAATATCTATTAATAGTACAGGTCATCCTTGACTTCTGTCATTTAATAACTGTTCAAAGTTACAACGTTACGACATCTCAGAAAGGCCCATAAAGCGCTTCTGGCCATCTTATCTTCTTATGCTTTATTTATTATGCTTTAATATTGCTTTGACGGTTTCAATTTTCTCTTGATTTGTGGTTTTAACGGTCCATGTTCCTATTGCATGTGTCCTTGTAAAAAGTAGTCCTTTCCGAATGATGGCACCATCAGTGACCAGAGGTCCTTGTAATTTTGATTGGATCCCATCATGCCATTTCAGGTCTCCTTGAGAAAATTCAGGGTTCTTCCTCAGTAACTCAATGTTCAACTCAGGGCTTTTCAATGTGGTGCTCTTATCATATGACAACCAAATTTATAAATGTTTCAGTTATCCCAAAGGTCCTTTTTTTTCCAAGAAGCAATTAGACTTTCTGATTTGTCTTTGAAGACATTTCACCTCATCCAAGAAGCTTCTTCAGCTCTGGAGAGATGAGAAGCGAAACGTCTTCAAAAAAACCCCAGAAAGTCCAGTTGCCTCTTGAAAAAAGCACCTTTGGGACAACCGTGATCTGGATGACTGAGAATCTCCATAGACTGTTTCAGTTATGTCTACACAGTTTCTTGGCAACAATATAGAAAGGATTTGCCTTCTCCTAGCTTTAATTTTGGAATGCCTTCTTTTAAATGGCACTTTCCTCAGGACTGCTCTTACTCTCATTGTGGATACCATTCGCATTTACTTTTACCTTTTCAACTTTATCATCAAGGGAAGCCATATCAGCAGTTTCCATTCTAAGCATCACTCTTACAATTGCTGAAATTTCTGAATCTTCCTATTCACTCTTATCAGCAATAGCGAAGCAATATGAATCCGCCTAAGTGCTTATGAGTGAGAAGCTAGGATTCTAATATTCCTAGTTTTTAGATGTAAATGTAATGAGATTCAAGGCTGAATTATATGTGTGTGCACTATTGGATTACCTCCTACAATAGAAACTTGGCATTCTTAATTTGGTAAGAATCGTAAAATGGGGAAGTGTGATGGTTTTAATCTTAATTCAGAACACAGGTTTTGTGTGCTAAATCCCATTAGGCAGTGGGGAAGTCACATTTGCTGTATATCTGAGGCAGTTTTAGACAACACAGAAATGTGAGAGCAAATGGTTTCGTGAAGTAATAAGTGATCTCCCACCTTCACCACTTTTATTCCACCACCCACTACCAACACATTTTTTAAAATTAGAAATTAGAATAGAATTCTTTATTGGCCAAGTGTGATTGGACACACAAGGAATTTGTCTTTGGTGCATATGCTCTCAGTGTACATAAAAGAAAAGATACATTTGTCAAGAATCATGAGGTACAACACTTAATGATTGTCATAGGGTTCAAATAAGCAATCAGGAAACAATCAATATTAATATAAATCATAAGGATTATTAGTGTATACCTGAAGAGAAAATTCCCAGTGGGCAAAGGATTCGTATTCTTTTGCTCTAAAAACAACATCCCATTAGTTTGTGTGCATCGGGGGGGGGGGCAGGCCTGGTTAAGCAAATTGTTCCTCTGTGGTCACTTAGTTTAACCTGATGGTCCTGCAGATAGTACCCACACTTCTTGGGATGTAAAAAAAAAAAGTCCTTGTGCATAATCTTGTACAAGGTGAGCACTTCTGTTATAACTATTCAAACAGATTCCACAGCGCTTGCATAGATAAACATCTACAGTACAGGACTTCAGAAAGTGCAGGGAGGCAGTGGAACTGGTTTTTCATGTTTGCATTAATTTTCAGAGTGAACTTTTACACCCAGTAGGGGAAGTGAATGTTACCATCTCTTCTGGACAGTGCTATATCTTTGTGGGGATTAATGGAAAAATTTTATATTAAACAGACACGTCAGCTTTCTTATATGTATGCCATTGAAATACTTGTTTAACTCGGAACAGAGTTCACAGCCTTTTTCAGCACGAGAGGGGAAAAAAACCAAAGAAGCAATTTCTGCAGCAGAACCTACATGTATAATATACACAAGCTGCCCAGAGTTGCCTTATAGGGGAAATGGGTAGTTAAAAAAATAAATAAATAAAACAAAACAAAACAAAACAAAACAAAACAAAACAAAACAAATAACAGCTTTGTTAGCCTCTTCTAGATGAAAACATCCTGACTAGTTTCTGTTTAACTTAACATGCACTTGGGCGGAATTCTACCATGGCAAAGACCCAGAATTATATGGCCAGTCCTGCTAGTTCTTCACTGGCTTTACACTTTGGAGTAAGTTATAAACTTGATTTACAAACCAAAGTGGCTGAGCCAATATCAAATAAACCACATGATGGTTTATCCAACGATATGAATCTAACTTTTGTCAGCGCTGATTGTGAGATGAAAGCAGGATATTGAATAAGCCTGGGAGAGCATTGCTTGGTTTTGCTTTCTACTACCTCTCAAATACAACAGTTTATTTATTTTTATTTAGCATATGGCATGAAGTATCTGTGTATGAGAGGGAGGGAGGGAGGGAGGGAGGGAGGGAGGGAGGGAGGGAGGGAGGGAGGGAGAGAGAGAGAAAGAGAGAGAAAGAGAGAGAGAGAGAGAGAGAGAGAGAGAGAGAGAGAGAGAGAGAGAGAGAGAGAGAGAGAGAGAGATGGAATGATATGTGAACAATACAATATAGGAGATAATATATTAAAATAAAACCATAAATTAAATATGGACTACATGATAATACACACTGGCCAACGTTCTGTCTTAACAGAGTAGCTAAAGTCTACACACACAGCGACCAAACTGAATATTGCATCCCTCACGGTCAAAACCTACAGAGGCAGCAATGCAGCAGTTAATGGCAGAGGAATCACAACTCCTTATTACTACCAAGTGTCATAGTGTATTTATATAAATACGTTTCTGTTTGTGTATCACAAATGGACACTGTGATGTCCTCAACCAGCGGAAAACATTTGCTTCATCTTTTCCTATATCTTACACATTAGTTTAATAAACATGTTTAATTTCCAGCCCAAAGGAGCAGATAGAAAACAAAAGACCGACAGAGAGAAAATGGAAAAGCGAACTCCTCATGAGAAGGAAAAATACCAACCTTCATATGAAACAACAATACTTACAGAGGTAAAAGAAGAAATCTGTGAACAAAACACTTCAGCTAGGGTTCAAGAAAGATGGTTGTTCATATGCTCACAGTGCTGTATTAATAACCAGATACTAATTTAGATCAAATACTGGTAACATTATAAATCAGGCTTTTCCAGTCTAATCCCCTTAGACACTTGAATTACAACACCCTTATACAGTAGGCATAGTTATTTATTTTGAAGATAAGATGTTTGGAAAGGATGAAAGCTCAGTTAAATTAGAATTTGAGGGCTATAGTAAACACATACCAGTGTTATACAGCAAATAAAATAATGCCAATGACTGAAAACTAATAATGTCTCTCTAGGAATCAAGCTTGGCTCCTAGTGGTTTTACAGATGTATCCATATGGCTTTCTTAGCAACCATACACATTAATCTGCCTATGTCACTTTCTGGAATGTTTTTTTTTAAATTTCCCTAGTCTAGCCAAAAGCCTTGGGATTTTGGATTTCCTGGGATCTTCCATTCAAGTATTAAGCAAATCTGATTGTGTTTACCGTTCCAGGATCAAGTAGTTGTTGCAACACAGATAAGCAGCTGAGGAGTATGCTCTTTCACACAGAGAGGGTTATTGTGCCACACTATTAATATCTCCAGGCCTGTTATATGGTATATTCTATAGATGCATGACAAATAATAATAATGAAAGAATCCCTAAAGTGGGCTGTTTAGTCTTTGTGTGCTCCATGTTGTTTTCAAGCAAGATTGCTGTCAGCCATTCATTCTGTGTTAGTACATCATTGCATCAGATTTCCAAATTGTAAATCACTGGTGCAACTCTTGTATTCATAAATAGCAAAAGATCTTAACCTGAGTCACAATTTGGTTAAAATCCATACCTTATGCATAAGAATAATACGAGCACATTCAGCATTACTTCATCCCTTCCAACCAGCATGAGGATTGGTGCAAAAAGATGCTTTCCCAAATAATCTTGCTTAAAAGCAACATGGAGCACACAAAGACTGCATAGCCAACTTTAGAGATTCCTTTTGAAAAAGCTCAGTTGTACCTTTAACCTCAAATAAGCTTTGTTTGCTGTAGCATTTCCGAAAGGAAAGCTTTAAATTAGAGCTTGTGCTGCTAGCTTAGAATGAACAAAATGATTTGAATAAATGTATGGTTTTACTCAGATAAATTGGATGTGCTTCCTTCCCCCCCCCCCCCCTTTATCAAGAGCTGGGAAAGTGAAAAGCCATAGAAGCAAAGGGCGGGGAAGGCAGGATCCATTCGTATTCATCACTAGAAAATCTGTGACAGAAACGTGGAATATTCACATTAGAAGGGTATTTTTTTTTCTTCCAGTGCTCTCCATGGCCTGAAATCACGTATGTCAACAATGTGCCATCACCTGGTTTTAGCAGCTCTCACAGCAGTTTCTCTATCAGTGAAGGGTACGTATATGCCTTTTGTCTGTATATATTTTTTCAAAGGCCTCTCTATTTATTGGTTTATTTACCCTAGGGTTTAGCAATTTTTTGAGGCCCTGGTCATCTTCTCATGCCTTTGCATTAGTACACCCCTTCCTCCAAAAAGAAAGAAAGAGAAAGAAAGAAAGAAAGAAAAAGGAAAGAAAGAAAGAAAGAAAGAAAGAAAGAAAAAGAAAGAAAAAGAAAGAAAGAAGAAAGAAAGAAGAAAGAAAGAAAAAGAAAGAAAAGCATGGGGCAAAAAGAGTGAATGTTCAAGAGAATGGATATTTTTCACTTAGAAAAAACCTATTTGTGGGAAGAAGGTGTATTAGCTTGCAGGGATAGAGGAGCTGCTGAAACTAACCTGCTTCTTATTATTAAAATTCTTTTCCCAGATGTCTCTGAGGCAGCCTGACTTATATAAATCAGGTAGAAGATGAGGAGGGTATTAATCTTGAGCAGCAGCAGAAAAAGCAAACACAAAAGAACTTTTTACTCTGTCTCTATATAAAAATAGAAGAAAGGAAAGTGGTTGCTCTTTCTGCTTTTGAGCAAAAGTCTAGCTTTCCTTGTTGGCTGGAGGTTTTTGAGCCAAGACTTAATGGCTATTCAGGGAATCTTTCAGCTTAAGATTTCCTGCATCCAGCAGGGAGTTGGACTAAATAGCCTGAAAGATCTACTTCAAAACCAAAACACAAAAAAAAATCACACAACCCTTAATGATTGTATAGGCTACCATTACTTACCATCTTAATAATTGTTATTAAGATTAATTCTGATAAAAGCTTGAACCTCAGTGATGCTTAAAGGAAAGTCTGTGGAAAGGTCATGGTTTTTTACTTGTTCTTTTTAACTATGATTCTGTTAAACTCTCGTCAATCTTTTGGCAGGATATGGAATATTTAAATAAGATGCCAACAAGAGAAAAGCAAAATTCAGGTGCCTTTTCTGTTTTGTTTTTCTATAACTAGGAACGGGTCTCCAAACCACCAACCTGAACCTCCAGCTCCAATTACAGATGTACGTTTTAATTCACATTTCCCGCTTCTTTCTCTTCTCTACCCCACTGCTGACTACAGGTGGGCATGGGATGGTCTGATCTAGCTGACCAAAGGGTTCTTTTCCCTGAATTATCTCTTCCTGATGCAAAATGCTGCAACGTGATTCACAGTGAGTCTTGCCATCAAGGTGGACAAATGATTAGCCTGAGGTTACCATGGAGCCCACCCGCCATTCCTACATGGGTAGAGCCAAAATATGGGAAGATTTAAGGGGGAAATGGATGCCTTAAACTCTGCAGATGGCACCTATTTTGCTTCTTTAAACTCCTGAACCTCCTTCCTGGAATAGGTCCTGCCTCCATCCACTTTTGGAGGGCTATCCTCAACCTGCTATTCAAACTGGCCTTCTTGTAGAGAAGCAATTGAGTTTCTTTTTCCCCTAGAACCTCTTGCCAACATCCACACCTCAGGAAGCTCAGCAGTGGCTGCACCGGAATCGCTTCTCAGCTTTCTCGCGGCTTTTCACAAACTTCTCAGGTAAAACCAAAGCTTTTTTCTCCCCACTTTGATAACCAGGAGAGGCCTTCCGAATTTGCATCCTTTTGTCTCCCTGCCACCTTCTCTTAACCCTCTCCCTTCATGACCTCCTCTCTGAATTCCTTTCTGCACCTCTTCAGGCTAATGCATCTAAATAGTTCTCCACCTTGAGGATTATCCCATCTTTCCTGTCAAAATGACACCATTTTGTAACTCGGTCTGCTTTTGGTTATGGCAGTACAAATGAGCTGCAAGTTCTGAGAAGATAATGCTGTTTAAATGATTGGAGGGAGAAGGCTTAAATGAAACCTTATAACCCCCATCACTTAGTCTGCTCAGATTTAAAAAATCATACCCTATCTCTTCATATCTGAAACAGGCAAAGGACCTGGGTCTCTTCTCTTTCATCCCCCTGCCAAAAAAGCAGTGATAGATCATTTATGACCTGGGTGGTAATCTCCCTCTTGCACATCATGTATCTTTTTACTTAATATTCAGATGCAGTGGGCTCTGAAGTAGAAATTGTTGTAGATTAGGACGTGTTGTTATTTTCTTAAGTGCTGTAGATGGTGAGGAGTTGAAATAGAGAGATTGCTGGAGGCCCACATTTTTCATGTGGCTGGGGGGCGGGGGGGGGGAGATGGCAGGGCTTTAAAAAAAAAACTGAAGTAGCCTGCAACTCAGTACATTCATTTTGACCTTAGTTTGAGTGGAAAAGCAATGAATAAATGAATTGAGAAAAATAAGCAATTGTTGGCAATAAGGGGAACAGAAATGAAGTTTGCACTGTGGGTTGTTAGGTTGCCCCCATTAATGAAGAAAATTGGATGAAATAACCTGTTATGCTGTGTTAAAACGTTTTAAAATTACTTTCATCTTATGCACCAATTGCGCCCTTTCCTCGATAAGGAGGCCCTTTAGATAGTCAATCCTGCCCTGGTTTCTTCGGTTTGGATTATTGCAATGCTCTCTACAAGGGCTGTCCTTAAAGACCACACAAAAGGTGCAGCTGGCTCAAAATGCAATGGTGTGAGCAGTAATGGATGCGTCTCAGTGTGTCCATCTGTTAATGCTTCTGTGCGAGCCACATTGGCTGCCAGTTGGCTTCTCAGTTGGCAATTCAAGGTGCTGGTTATTACCCATAAAGGCCCCTATGACACAGAGCTTGGATATCAAAGAGTGCTTGTCTCTAATCATTTCTTCCAACCCAGTATTTTCCAGCACAGTGGGTGCACTCTATGTCCCCTCCATTATTTATTAAATTTATATGCCGCCATCTCTCTAGCCAAGTAAATATTACTCTCCTGTGTGACCTTCTCTGTTGTGGCTCCCACCCTCCGGAAAAGCACCCCTCCCTCCACCATAGATAAGGTTCCCTCTCTCCTAGGATTCTGGAAAACTTTGAAAATTTGACTTTGGTCCCAGGTCTGGGGTTGGTGTTTGTTATTTGTTTCATGGCCTCTGTTTGGTTTTGTGAATTTTGTTTTTTAGAGTATTTTAGTCTAGACTGCCTATTGATTTAATATCTTTAGCTGTTTTTATGTCTTTTTTTTTTAAATTTTGTGCGCAGCCCAGAGTTTACTGAATGGACTATAAATGTCAACAAATACTATGATATAATACTTTACCTCATTTTCTGATCGAAGTAATGTTCGTAAACAGTAGGATTAAAGATGGAATATATATATATGTGTGTGTGTGTGTGTGTGTGTGTGTGTGTGTGTGTGTGTATACACACACACACACAAATACTTATACATACATATATAGTGTGAGTAAATATGAATTGGGTAAAATAGCTGTAGAAATAAAAGTTGACATTCCAATAGCCATAGTTTATAAGAAGATAAGATTTATAATGTATAAATATAGATATAATATATAATCGAATGTATAAAGATTAATATTAATAGCTAATAGGCTGTTAAAGAAGCACGATTTCACTGCTATGGTTTGTATTAGTCGGCATTATGTTTGTAGTTGATTGCGTATGATATTTGCTTACTGTAGTGTTTTCTACAGGTTTTGTATTTGTTTTTTTCTGTTGTGTTTATTTTTGTTGTTGTGTGCATTTGTTATGTTTTTAAAGGAAAATTCAATAAATATTATTTTTTTTAAATGTCAATAAATAACATAATAATAATAATGCTTCTTATCCCTTTTCACTTTCAAAAAAAATCTTAGGGGCAGACTTACTGAAATTAACCAGAGAAGATGTCATACAAATATGCGGTCCTGCAGATGGCATCAGACTCTTCAACGCGTTGAAAGGACGGTGTGTATCAGCCAAATGGACTTTACACAGTTGAGGCTTTATGTGTGCTGGGCAGTACTGAAACAAACATGCCTTTTTCCCCCAATTGTCTTTTAATCGCTTTTTGGCACTTGACTGTGACACTTTGCTTATTTATAATCAATATTTATATATTACTCCAGAAGAGCATCTCTTCTAGAGAGTGGCTCTGTGAAACAGTAAATCAACTTGATTATTACAGGATGTGCAATACAGTCAGACAGGATGAGGCAAATTAGAAAAAATCACAAATATATGCCTTATTTTTTGACATTTTAGAATTCAATTGTGTAGATTTTCATTTCCTTCCTTTGGGTAGCCAAGTATAGGCAAATGTGAGCATATATGCCTTTTCATTAAAGAAGGGCTTCTTAATTTCCCTTCTTTTTAAAATACATTTTGGATATCCCCCACCACTCCCTGCCGGCCACGTTTGAAGTGCGACTAGAGCAGGCTTTAATACTGTGCAACTTTCTTGGATTGTTAGTTGTCCTTCAGGTGAAGAAAAAACAGATATTCCCAGGTGAATAGCAGCTTCTGGCAAAAAAAAGTTTTCCTAATATCTCACCATACCACTAAGTTAATGTACCAGTTCTGATTGTTCAGATAGGACTGGCTAAAGTAGGAGGTGGGGTGGGGAAAATGCTGTAGGCTTTGTTGGTTTCATACAGCAAATACTCCAAAAAAGAAGAGAACCACAAGGGTGTTTCTCTCCCCCCCCCCATGGATACACTTTTCACTGGATTGATGAACTGCTTGCTTCTGCATCAGAAAGCTCACTGCCCTTGCTGTTAAGGGAATGTGTGCAAAGCACATGAAAGAGAGGGATAATGGGGAAGAGACAAGAAAACGAGGGTGAAGGATGCAGTCAAGAACACAGTGTAAAAGTTTGGGGAAGATCAAGGAAAGGTGCAGAGAATATAGGTATTCCCACTGCTGTGATAAAGTAAGAGAGGAGATAGATCCGACTTATAAAGTAGTCCAGTGTGAGCAAGAAAACTTGGAGACCTCTGACCATGTCATGTATCACAGCCTTCTTTAAATCTTGCAACACACTTTCAGTTGCTGCTCTATGTACATGTTTCATGACACTAACGTAATTGTTTTTGTTATATAAATCAGAGTGATAGAAAGTCATAGAAAAACAAGTACAGGTAGTCTTCGACTTACAACAGTTCGTTTAGTGACCGTTCAAAGTTAAAATGGCACTGAAAAAAGTCACTTATGACCTTTGGAGCATCCCCATGGCCACGTGATCAAAATTCAGATGCTTTGGCAGCTGGTTCATATTTATGACTGTTGCTGTGTCCCAAGGTCATGTGATCCCCTTTTGCAACCTTCTGACAAGCAAAGTCAATGGGGAAGCCAGATTCACTTAACAACCGAGTTACTAACTTGTCAACTGCAGTGATTCACTTAACAACTGAGGCAAAAAATGTTGTAAAATGAGACTCACTTAAATGTCTCACTTAACAGAAATCTATTGTGGTCGTAAGTCAAGGACTACCTGTACAGGTGCATGATTGGCCATAAAAACATCTAAAAGCAGATTAACAAAAAACTTCCAAAAGAAGGAGGGAATTAACTTCTTGAGGCTTCTTTTTGGAATAGAGGTGGAGAAATCCATTCATTCATTCATTCATTCATTCTATATGGCCACCTATCTCAAATTCTTAACTTTCATTGTTTTTAAAACCATAAAATGTATAATAGGATGAGTTTGAGCAGGTGACTCCTGAGGAAGTGGAGAGGGCAATCTGTTATCAGCTTGGCAATCTGTTCCCTGGATCCAAGTCCCACCTTCATTGTGAAAATGGGTCCATGTTGTAGTGTCAGCCTCTTTGAGAAAAGGGTGGGGTCCTCAACCTTGAAAAGGGCTGTGTTGCACCCCCTCCTAAAGAGGCTGTCCTTGGGCCCAAAGATCTTTGTTAACTATCAACCAGTCTCCAACCTTCCCTTTCTGCAGATGGTTGTTGAGAAGATGGTTGGTCTGCAGCTGATGTGAATCCTAGAGGAATTCTGTTCTAGTCCTGTTTCAGTCGGGTTTCAGGCTGGGATTTAGTGCTGAGGTAGATCTGGTCACTCTTGTAGATAAACCTGTGGTGGAGCTGGGATGTTAGGCATCCAACCTTGTGCTCTTTGATCTCAACAGCTTCACACAATAAGTTGCGCAAATGCCGTCTTGGCCATGGTTACCACATGCATCTGAAAGAGACTGCACTTTTATTCGGGTTGGGGAAAGGTTCATGGGTTCAGTTGTAGAGCAAACATTTTGCTAAGTTAAGTTGGATTGCATATCATTTGAATAGACTTCTGGATAAACAAGAAAGGACAAACACTGGGGACAAACTTGCTCCTCTGTGTATGTTTCCATTTCCACACTTGTGAAAGGGAAATTAATGTTCTGCTCTGGCATGTAAACAAAAGCTTGTCAGGCAGATTTTTAAAAGGCAACCGTTGTAGATGAATCAGTGTTAAATCTTCTCTCATCTGTCAAAAATTTGTGGCGCAAACTTCCAAGATTACGCTGACTTCAGAATGCAAATCGGGGATTGCAGATATTTCTGAGCTGGTTTTCCACCAGTTTTTGTGACACTGAGCAACATGAATAATATAGAGTTAGTCCTCACTTAAGGATGGTAATTGAGTTGGGCAACTCTGTCATTAAGTGATACAGATGTAAACTACAACTTCATTTGGCCTGCCAACTTACGACAGCAGTTATGACAGTTCCGGTTGTCTTTGTCAGGCAAATCCAGAGGTGGGTTGCTCCCGGTGGTTCTATAGAACCAGTAGTGGGAATTTCCCCCTGCTCACCGAACCAGGAGTGATTGCTGGCTGGCCACGCCTCTGAACCGGCTACGGTGGCACCATCTGGTTTTCGGCACTGTGCATGTGCGCGCGCCATGGGTGCGCAGCCACGTGGCTTGGGAGGAAGCGAACCAGTGGTGAGGTAATTTAGAATCCACCCCTGGGCAAATCCCACATGATTGATAGGCATGACTTCCTGTGGTCATTATTCACAACTTCCTGCACGCTTCCCTGTTAATTTTGCTTGTCAGAAGCTGGCAGTGAAGGTCTCAAATGGTGATCATGAGACCGCGAGGATGCTGCAACAGCCACACCTTCAAAGGCCAATCTTAGATCTCCTCATTCAGTATCATCATAACTTCAAACAGCTGCTGCTTTTGCAGCTTTTTTGAAAAAATTAAGCAAAGACTACTTGTATTGAAATACTCCACTCTATAAATACATCTTATTAACAGCACCTTCAATAATATTTAAATATGGACCAGTTTTGTACAGTACTTAAGAGTTTGCATCACTATGTTAAGAACACACAGGCATTTTTGCAACCTTTTTATTTTATAAAAAGTTTTGTATCGTTAACTCCCTTTTTTCTTCGTTCTCTATAGTATATTTATGATGCCTTTATTTTCCTTTCATAATATACATATTTCCTGTCTACTGCTGAAGATTTTCACTAGCATGTCTTTCCTCTTTCTGTTTCATCTGTATACAATATTCCCCCCCCCCCACTTTTTTTCCTATTCAGTGGAAGTACTGTGTGACCACTACTAGTCTTTCTGCATCTCATTTCAGCATCCCTTTTTCTTCCTTTACATTTCTTGGGTTTGTTTTTCCGTGCCTCTCCCATTAACTTCTATTTCTCTTCACTGAATTTAGTAGAATATGGTAGTAAACACTGCAGCTCAATTGGGCTTCAGCAGAATGGAAAAAATGATGCCACTCTGCCGCAGAAATGTGATTATAAGATGATGCAAAATGGGGAAGAATGGATTTTGCCATCATAGCCACCCAATTTAACGTTGAGAGTTTTCTTCCATGGATCTCATCATCATGATAAATGTTTCTGCATAGAAGAAAAGGCCCTTAAACATGCAATGTTTATATGAGGGAGGGAGTGCCTGCAGTGAAATATTATCTTTGGATAATATTTATCCCACAATAATTCAAGATGATCTGGACTTGCTGAGTGACTACATGACTTCATTTGCCCATAAGGCTAAATCAAGATTTCTCTACATCATGGTTTACTGAACAAAAAAAAAACCCTGGTTAGACTTACAGATTGAACTAAGCCATAATGTGATCTCTGTGATTTTGGCTTAGTGTAATGTGGGAACTCTGCTATTATGGCTTGTTTAGTGAGCCATAGTGAAAAATGTTTAAGTACAAAGTACACATCCATTTTTAGTCTTAAATTATGACCATTTCATCTTCTGAGCCAAACGTATGTGTGTAGTGCTCATATGTAATACATTAAACATTAATATTTATCTTTCTGGCTTCCCGTGAACTTTGAATAGCCTCTACAGATAAATTCTGCAAATGAAGGGCAAGAAATCAGGCAGGGAAATATAGTAGGAAATTATTCTGTTGATTTTGCCTAAAACTTCTTTTTTTTATTTACATTTGCGGTCTTCTTACCAGCATCCTGAACACAAAATAATCATAGGAAAAGTCTTGTATCTTATTTTTTGAATGTATGAACTTGTGATGATCTGCAAAATGCTGTCAGAACAGTTGTTCCTCCCTTTTGCCTGGTGCCAGTCTTATTGTTGTTTCATTGGGCATTTATGAATGATTGATTTGATTGTAAGGAATGTAGTGTTCTTCATGTTGTTTCCTTTGTTGCTATTGGTGTTAATGGTTTTTTAAATGATGTCTTATTAAACTTTCGGCAGTTAACTAACAATATTACTTCCTCTGAAATGTGTTTGTGCAAGATGAGGTCCAAATGAAGCTAAATAAATAATCAATCGGTGACACATCAGTTCCCCTTCCCCCCTTCATTCAAGAGTCATTACTCTTAGTCCTGCTGATCCTGGAGAGCTCATGTTTTTTTTTCCCCCATAGGATGGTACGGCCAAGGTTGACCATCTATGTTTGTCAAGAGTCACAACAGTTGAGAGATCAGCAGAAACATGAAGATGGGGATGCAGCCAATGGTACTTTTTTCGGTAAGGGCATTGGGAAGGTAAAATCTGCATTCTATATAGCAGATGGAACTGTAGTATTTTGTAATGGGATCATCACTTCAAGGAGATGTTGGACCTGTGGTGATGGGAATGATGGTATAAGATATATCAGTGATTAGTATTGCAGTTTAGTTGTAGTTCATTTTTGATTCTGTTGCTCCAAAATTTCCCACTTCCATTCATCTGCTTAATTCTAATATGAGTCCACTACCTTTAAAATATCACTGCTATTATATAGATCTGATGACAATTTTCTATCTTCTGTATATCTCAGATATTACAATGCCTGCTGAAAGTGATGAGAGATATTCAAACAGTTATTTATTAGTCAGGGAATGTGTTCATTTATTTTGAACAAAAGAGTAAGGTTATAGTAAAATTGGTTGCAGAATCTGAGGAAAATGATAAATAAAAGGAAGACAGTACTGCCATTTGCTTTTTTAAAGCACTTTCTCCTTCCATCCTAGTTAAGGTCAACTTGGAACTATTCCTACTTATTCATTCTTATTCGTTCTGCAGTTTACCATGCAATCTACTTAGAAGAATTGACTGCTGTAGAGCTGACAGAAAAAATAGCCCAACTCTTCAGCATTTCCTCTCAACAAATCAGCCAAATCTACAAACAAGGGCCTACAGGGATTCATGTACTCATCAGTGATGAGGTAAGAGTAAAGTGGTAGTCTGAAGTTACTTAGGAGAAGCTTAGGATTTAATAATGTTGCAGGCTCGCTCTGGTTTCTTATTTAAAAAATATGGAAATTTTCTTCATTTGCCAGATTATAAATTGCAGTAAGCCACAATGTAGTTTGTATTCCTTTGGATTCTTGACATCACATGATGGGCACACATACTAAAATTGATGCCATGGAAAAACTTGTCTATTCACTAAACAACTCACATGATTGCCATTCACAAACATTTGTTTATTAGAAGGCAAGCTAGCCTTCCTCTCAGAATCCTCTCTGTTCTCCCAATAAGACGTTTATGAGATCTAAAGGCATTGCTGTGAACAGATATGATATTCAAAGCTATTAAAAAAACCATTCATTTCAATTTCTAGGGTGGCCCCGTAAGTGATCCAAGTTGGCTTAGAAAGAGAATTTGAAAAAAAATCAAGATAATAAAAGAGCCAGGCTAGGGAAGACAAAACTCAAAATACATAACATTACGGCAAGTTCGCAGGTCATCTTTTGCAGAGATTCTACGAAGACCCAGGTTTTTAAGACCCTTCTAAATGGATGGATGGAGTCAGATGGATCATATGATCATATCGATCTGAGGAGCAGTGCAACATACTAGCTTCTTTCTTAACTTTTTTTTTTAAAAAAACACAAGTCTCATAGAAACAAGACAAATACACCGAGGAGCCTGGTGGATATTAAAAGAGGTATCTGAGATACGCATTGGGTGTCCACAGGAGCTTCATTGACTACCTGTAGCTCAGCATATTGTATGATTACAAATTGGGCTTTCTTAAGCAAACTATGGTATTAATCAAATGCATGGATTCAGCTCTTGAGTGAATTCAAGGATCCCCTTGAGAGGGTTAGAATTTCAGTTAGTTGATTTGGAGTCTACTATTCATGTGTCTGTTGATTCTTCTGGGACATTATTGAGGAAAATAGTACCTGAATCTAAGTCATCTTAGAATAGAATAGAATAGAATAGAATTCTTTATTGGCCAAGTGTGATTGGACACACAAGGAATTTGTCTTTGGTGCATATGCTCTCAGTGTACATAAAAGAAAAGATATATTTGTCAAGAATGGTTGTCATAGGGTTCAAGTAAGCAATCAGGAAACAATCAATATGAATATAAATCGTAAGGATACAAGCAACAAGTTACAGTCATACAGTCATAAGTGGGAGGAGATGGGTGATAGGAACGATGAGAAAACGATCTTATCTGATTAAGTTAGACTGAAAAATAAACTGAACTTTTTAGAGCATGTGCTTTGTAAAAAGTTAATCATATACAGGTGGTCCTCTCTTACCAACTGCTTGTTCAGCAACCATTTGAACTTACAATGGTGCTTAAAAAAAAAGAAGTATGACCTCTCCATGAGCTTGCAGCCACTGCAGTATCCCTGCAGTCACATGATTCCAATTCTGGCACTTGGTAACTAGCAACCATAGTCATGTGATCACTATTTCCAACCTTTTTACAGCTGGCTTCTGGTCAGTAAGAAGCCAGTAGGAAGTCACAAGTCATGGTCATGCAATGTCGCACTTGATGTTGTACATCGAGTGTGGTCAAATGATTTTTCACTTTAAGACTGCATTGCTTAGCAATGGAGTGGCTGGTCCCAATTGTTGTTGGTAAATCAGTCCTTGATATTGCTTTCTCTCTGAGGAATTGCACGAGTTTCCTCTGCATACATTGGTTTTTAAAAATTATATGCATTTTTTCCTCTTATTTATTTATTTCCACTTATTTTGTATTAATATTTCCCTAATTTTTAAGGGAATTTGGAATACTGTAATGCAAATACTTCCACTGAAATGTATGGATTAAGCATGTTCAGAATTTTTATTATTTATTTTATTTTATTTATTTAAATAGATTTGTATGCCGCCCAACTCCCGAGGGACTCTGGGCAGCTATTCTCAGTCCTACCTAGGATTGCAAGATCTCCATTGTCTTTTTATTAGAACTTGCAGTCCATCAGGCTAGAATATCTACTGTGTACAAAAACACAAACTTTTAAAATTCTATAACTTCACATGTTTGCTAATTGATAATTAGGTATGCATAGATTATGCAGCTCTGCAACATTTAGGCATGGATCCAAAGATCAGCATTTTACAAATTACAATTTTTGTGAGTCACTGGCTTGCTCAATACAATAAAAGCTTTTTTCCTGGCTTAATGCCTCTTAAGAATTAAAGAAGTATGGACAATATTGGGAACTTGAACGCGAGAAAAAAGCAAACTCCTCCTCGTCCCCCATGTTCTGTCGTTTCTTGTATCTAGAAAAACACAATGCAATATAAGCAGATATTTTACACAGTGCTGCTTTCTTGATCCAAGAAACTTCCCTGCCTAATCATTATTTGCTTCTGTTTATGCTCCTTTTTGTAGCTTTTCACTTTTTAAGTAAATGCTTCCCCCCACCCCAATATTTTTACTATGAGACCGTTCTCACTGCATATTCAGAATAGGATTAGGATTAAAAGAATTTACAGCTTTGTAGTCCTGTGGTTTTTTTTGTGCTTTAATTTAATCAGAGGAAAGAAATTCATGGCAGATATAAGAAGCCAGATGGTTTGGAATCCTAGATCATCCTAGAGTAAAAGTGAACTCTGCCAATTTAGTAAAATCCAGACCATCTCTTTTTAAAAAATCTTGAACTTTAGACAATGAAAATTAAGATGATTGGTAGACGGAGGTTTCCTGCCCTGGATATAACCAAGCTGCTCTGCAAAAGGGTCAGTTTATAGTTCTGGGTACATACTTGCCTTTCCTTATACTTCATCTACAAGGGATGATGAATGTCAGCTGTTGACAAGGTACAAGCTTAAGACAGACACAATGAATGGTGGCTTGGTTTCTCCAGGCTCTTAACGTTTTATTCCTATTTTAGATGATACAGAACTTTCAAGATGAATCATGTTTTGTCTTGGACACAATGAAAGGTACTCATTTATTCAGTGCACAATAATGCATGCTTCTCTGTTCTTTATTTTTTCTGAAAAACCTACAAATCCTAACAACAACCCCCCCCCCATTTACCAAAACCAAATCAGCATGGAGATTAATGTAGTATGTGTAAAGCTTCTGTCTTTCAGATGGAAGATGGGTGAGGAATAATAATGGGATTCTACTCCTGTTCATCCAGAGTCTGATTATGTGCTTTCTTTACAGCTGAAACCAATGATAGCTACCACATCATCTTAAAATAGATGAAGACTTGACCTTCTTGCATCTGCTCTACACATACAGCTTCATTATAAGTTTTGGCAACTGGACACCAGCAGAGACCCATCTTGCTACCACAACATGTTGTCACCTATTAGGCAAACAATGTGGAATTTACCACTACTGGCTTGTAGTAGATACCAGTCATAAGCACAGATCTGCTTATTTGTAGTTCAGTAATATTACTACACTTGTTTGCTAGTTAAAACTGCCAGACTATCCAGTGATGGAACTTTGTAATTATATGTAATAGAAAGAGGGTTGTGTGAGACTGTCTGCAGACAACAACCCTAGGACTTCAATAGACGAAACGTTGTAATGGATATCTGGGCGCCCTAGGAATTGTGCATCCCCTCTAGGGAAACTCTTGAAGGCCTATATCACTCAGTTGATAATGACAAGCCTATTTTTAGCAAATTCTGGATTGAAAAAACTGTTCCTGTTCTGACTTTTTCAGAAGTTGAGACAAAGATCTGTGTATCAAAAGGTGCTCATATACATAAGTATGTGAATGATTTCTCGTACTAGTACAATTTAGGAGAAAGCCGTGAGTTCATGAACTCTACCTACTTGGGGCTTCACCTAACACTCCTGTTAAAGAGGATTCAGAGGCAAAAGAAAAAAGAAAAGAACTAAATATCCAGGGCTATGTGCTGTTTACGTAAAGAACACAACTCCCAAGGAAGAGAGAAAAGACCGTGCTAAAAAACAGCAACAAAGTATTGGAAGGATTTATTTGAGATTATGTTGAACTGATAGACTTTGGAATGAAATCCTACAGGAATTCACTGTCCAAGAATAGGCTCATACAGCAAGAATTTTATAATGCCTTTTTGAAAAGCTTTGAACACTCCGTGGTGACAAAATCCCTGAGTGTTTGTTTCCAGGGCAGCAACCAGTCTCTTACTAAGTTCTCCACATTTTGGAATGAATGCATTTTTTTTGAGTCTTGCAGGGAAAGAAGGGGAAACTATTTTAGCTACAGGAAATAATGTCCTCAAATTAGAAGTGGACAGCAAATCTAATGAACAAAGCCAGATTCTCCGTAACCTTTTCAGTTCCCCTAGCAAAATGAAAAATCTCTGCAAACTGTAAATTTCACATACCAGAGTGTAATGTGCTCTTGCGTTAGCTAGGTTCTCTTCCTAGTCAGTAGACAAGAGGCCAGGAAGCTGATATAGGCCGACATTAACCTAAGGCTGAGAGTTTGAGAAAAGGGCTTTCATTTTTATTAAATGGAAACCAAGTTATCTGTTTCCTAATGATAACAGATTATTTGAGAAGTTTTTCATTTTAAACAAGTTTCATTAAAAAAAACACCTGTTGGGTTAAGAAAAGAGAAATACACTTTAAAAAGAGATCTGTAGCTTTACCGTTTTTAAGTAGAATCTGAGAGTTCATACCTGATGCATTGATTTTAAAAAAATCAGCTTTTTCAGATTGCCCTTGGAGCTCTTATTTATATTATGGTGCATTCCCCTATTCCATCTCCCAGGATGATCACCAACCTAAATTAGGTGGTTGTTTGCTTTAACTCTGTACCAGAAACTCATGTGGTCCATCAGGATGCTTGAGCAGACTGGATATAGTGATACAGCTAAATTAATGGTGACCTACAGATTTTCATTATTCCTAATGGATTGTGTGCATAGGCATAGTGATAGCAGTTAACAGTTGATTGATAGAGTCCCCTGATCAGTCTTTAAGGACATGCCTTGCACTGTGACAAGGCTGGTAGTATTCCTAGTTGTATGGTATGTGTTTATAAGACAGCAACCTGGCTTTGTGATTTGAGTACAGTAAAATGTCGCTTATTAGAACACCAGCAAATCTGGTCACTTATTATTGTCCCTCCTTTTCTCCATTGTGTATCCACCTTCAGAGGAAATAGCTTTGCATCTTAAGCCAAAGTTTCCCACTTCAGACCTCATAGGAAACTGTGTCTCACCCCTTTTTATATCAAGCTGTAAAGCTAGAATCAAATTGACATGATTTTTAAACCGACCATCATCCTTCATACTCAGTCTGTCAAGCAGCACATACACTCCATAAATGACAGCTTGTTTTTTCTTCCTTTCTCAAGCTTGTGTTGAATCACTTGGGGATATTTTGTTATTTTTTCCCTCCTAAGAGCATGTATGAGAGTGTTTGCCATTCTTCCTGGAACTGTAATGATTTGTCATGTGTTTTTGTTTTTGGTAAACCACTGAATGAAACAATGAGCTATAAAACATGGCTGTGGAATTCTTTATTTTTAATTTGGTTGTGGAACCTTCTATTGAAATTGTGGATAATTGTAGACCAGTAAAAAAGAAGAAGCTGCACAGTAGACTGAATGAAATTTTATCTAAGTGCCCTATTGGGGGAAAATAGTGAGATTGTGTATGAGAATGAGAAACCCAGTGTAGTGTATAGGTGCTGGCAAACCATGTATTTTAGTCCTCCCTTAGGCATTGAAATGGGCTGCCTGGCCAATCATTCTCTCTCAGTCTTGGATTGGAAAATCAAAAAACATCTCTCAACCTGCACTGGTCCAGTATGAACTACACTCCATAACCTGAAGTGAACAGACTTCAGCCTTTCATCCTGTAGTGAACTACTTCATGCTAAATACACACACACATGGGAGGGGGGGTAATGGTTTAGGGGGGAAAACTTGTATTTTTGTTTTCTCTAACCAATACACACATTGAGACAAATGTGTCATCCTTGTTTTACACTTTACTTCATTATACTTTTAGTTTCTGGTGTGCAAGAACATATTCACCTCTAATGTGCTTCCATGGTCAAAGTATTATATTATACCCATACTAGCTGAATATCCGTGCTCCGCTACGAAACTATGTGATCGGAATTGATAAATCGACACAGCTTGAAAATTAATGAGTAGTTACGATCGGCTCTCCCTCCCCTTCTCTCCCTCAGCCTTGCCCCACAGAAATGTCTCCTATCCCCTTCTCTCCCTCAGGCTTGTCCCACATAAACATCTCCTATCCTATCCCCTTCTCTCCCTCAGCCTTGCCCCAGAAAAGCTTCCCCTATCCTATCCCCTTCTCTCTCTCAGCCTTGCCCCACAGAAGCCTCCCCTATCCTATCCCCTTCTCTCTCTCAGCCTTGCCCCACAGAAGCCTCCCCTATCCTATCCCCTTCTTTCCCTTAGTCTTGCCCCACAGAATCCTCCCCTATCCTATCACCTTCTCTCCCTCAGCCTTGCCACACAGAAGCCTACCCTATTCTATCCCCTTCTCTCCCTCAGGCTTACCCCAGAGAAGCCTACCCTATTCTATCCCCTTCTCTCCCTCAGGCTTGCCCCAGAGAAGCCTCCCCTATCCTATCCCCTTCTCTCTCTCAGCCTTGCCCCACAGAAGCCTCCCCTATCCTATCCCCTTCTCTCCCTTAGTCTTGCCCCACAGAATCCTCCCCTATCCTATCACCTTCTCTCCCTCAGGCTTGCCACACAGAAGCCTCTCCTATCCTATCCCCTTCTCTCTCTCAGCCTTGCCCCATAGAAGCCTCCCCTATCCTATCCCCTTCTCTCCCTTAGTCTTGCCCCACAGAAGCCTACCCTATCCTATCGCCTTCTCTCCTCAGACTTGCCACACAGAAGCCTACCCTATTCTATCCCCTTCTCTCCCTCAGGCTTGCCCCACAGAAGCCTCTCCTATGCTATCCCATTCTCTACAGAGTTATTTTCAAGTTGGGAGGGGGAGTAGAACATCAACTAATTAGCATCAGAGCGTGTCAATAATAATATAAGAAATACTAATGATCTGATGGTCATTTTGAAAAATCCTTTCTTAGCGAGCACCTAGAAGCCAAGAGGAACATGTGCCAAATTTCAAGTTTGTAGGCTTTACAGTTCTGGAGATTTTGTGATCGCGGTATGAGTGGTTTTCGCTTTCCTATATATTCAACTGGGACTGTTCATTATGTGAGGAATAAATACAGGCAATCATTCCCAGGACCCTTAAACACCAAACACTTTTCTTTAAAAAAAAGTGGATAAAGGACGAGAGGTTCCATTTTCCTTTTTTGTTGCTGTTTTGTCTGACGCTTAGTAAATAAATAACCCAGTTTGCTTGCCTGGTAGCAACTCAGCTGCTTGCTAATATCCTTCAGAGTCACTGCTTTGCTGATCCATCAGATTTTTTGGAAGTTACATTAACATGGGTGGAACATTAACTGTCAAGTACAAAGCATATGCAAAGTCAAAAATTCCTTTCTTCAGAACATTTTTCCTCATGTTTTCATTTACTTCAAAATAAATCAGAGCAACTGGACATAGTTTTCTTTCGCTTTTCGAATGTGTTATGAACGGTATTTTCTTGACAGGCACAGAAACTCTCCTTTGATCCAGGACTGTAGGAAAGGTGGAGAGGAGCTGTTTTCTTTGGGACTGCCCACATTAGCAAACTGCTGTACAGAATAGGTACCTAGTAGCAGAGAAACTTTTCTTCAGGGTTTTAAGGGGGGGGGGGTGTGGGGGTGAGAACCTTGAATCCTCTTGAGAGCCCCAGCCCAGAGAACTAAGATTGCATCATGAATCTTCAGTGACCAAATGGCAATTTTCTGCAATTTAATTTTGGAGCAGTTTTTAAGAGTAGAGATGGAAATATAAGCATTATTGAGGCAAACTGTTCCCAAATCCAAAATAAATGGAAAAATAGGCTGAAAGGGTTTGGTCTTCCCCCACCTGAAACTTTATCAGAAAGTCTGGTTTTCCAGAAGGTAGGATTGTAGCTACTGAGTCACCAGACGTTGCTCTTGTCTATTAAGCCAATGAAAGAATTATATACCAGCTTAGCATTTCTACATTTTTGTAACAATTTAATACATTACAGAATTAAGTGCCTTCGACTTCAATAGGCCCTACATTCACACTCCAGAGTACACATTGGAATCAAAATTCAAGAACTGCACATTTGCAGTGATATTTAGTTTTTTACTGATTCATTTCACTTTTACCCCCAGAGTACTCTTAAGATTTCTTTCATATTGCTTTTTGGCTACAAGCTTAATTAAGCTGTTTAGAAATAAGAGGAAAGGTAACTCCCAAGTATTTAAACTACTATGTTTTCTGAAGGATAAAGCTTTTGTGTGCAATGGTTAGAAACACGGCTTACCTAAACCATTGGAACAAGTTGAAATGCATTGAGTATAGTGATGAAAAAAAAAAGCAAGGAAAAACAAGTGGAGCAAACATGTTATGTACCAGTTGAATTTTGTGATAAACATTCTGTATTTCATTTTCAAAACGCACAACTGATCTTAAGTATCTTTTCATATAACTGGATGCTTCATTTTGGATGCATAATGGTTTTAGCAAGGCAAATACAATTTTAGCAATTTTAGCAGGAACCTATTTTTTCCATGATTGGTTTTAAAAATAACATTTTTAACATGGAAGACATTTTGTTCAGGAGAGTCCTTGAGGTAGAAATATAGATCAGCTGTTGCAAAATTAAAAGCAAGAGATACAAGGGCCAGCAGTAGTAATCTCTTAACATGAAAATAACCCCTGCAGCATTTGTGGAAACACACCATTTAACTGTAGTAAATAACTATGGCCCAGAATGTGTTTGTCACCGTGAAAACATTCTGAATTAAGCTGCTGTGGCCTAGAGGTGGAGCTCTTGCCTCACAATCAGGAGGTAGAGGCAGATGTAAGGGTCTCCTGCTTGGGCAGGGGGTTGGACTAGATGACCTGCAAGGTCCCTTCCAACTCTGTTAATCTGATCTAAAGATATAGATGAGACCAGCAGGAGCTCTGTCTACTAGGAGACAATGTCTGCATAGTCATTACACTATGTTTGTGTTCCGTGACTGAGCAATTGTAGGAGGCTGAAGAAAGTATCTACACCTTAAAATCTTAGGGATTTTTAGGGATTTAAAATCACTGCCAGGGATAGTTGAGCCATACATGCATTACTTTATAGTGCAGATGCAAGCCTAACATTTATTTATTTATTTATTTTATTTAGTGTTCTTCTATGCCGCCTTACTCCCTGAGGACTCAGGGCGGCATACAACATTTTAAGGAACAACTAAACAATAAAATTATTAAAAACAATTTAAAAAGACACACAAAACCATGCATACATGGGGAAAAGTAGTCTCAAAATCACCCCGCCTGCAGGAAGAGCCATGTCTTAATGGCTTTTCGGAAGGCCAGCAGGGTGGGGATGATTCGGATCTCTGGGGGTAGTTGGTTCCAGAAAACGGGCCCCTACAGAGAAGGCCCTCCCCCTAGGCCCCGCCAGCCAGCATTGTTTGGCTGATGGGACCTGGAGGAGACCCACTGTGGGACCTAACAGGTCGAAGGGAAGTATGAGGTAGGATGCGGTCCCGGAGGTAACCTGGACCTAAGCCATGTAGGGCTTTAAAGATGATGATCAACACCTTGAATTGCACCCGGAGACCAATGGGCAACCAATGCAACTGGCGGAGTATGGGTGTTACGTGGGTGTATCTTGAGACACCCACCACAGCACGCGCAGCCGCATTTTGCACCAGTTGAAGTCTCCGGATACTCTTCAAGGGTAGCCCCATGTAGAGTGCATTACAGTAGTCCAATC
The DNA here is from genome assembly GCA_023053685.1 of Diadophis punctatus similis. Taxonomy (NCBI): domain Eukaryota; kingdom Metazoa; phylum Chordata; class Lepidosauria; order Squamata; family Dipsadidae; genus Diadophis; species Diadophis punctatus. Next base: position 2,523,433 of record JALIGW010000049.1, on the reverse strand, counting down.
TAGAGGTGACAAGAGCATGAGTGACCATGAGTAGAGCCTCCTTCTCCAAGTATGGTCGCAATTGGTGCACCAGGCGAACCTGTGCAAAGGCTCCCCTAGCCACAGCTGTGAGATGTTGATCTAATTTTAGCTGTGGATCTAGGAGAACTCCCAAATTGCGGACCCGTTCTGAGGGAGTTAATTTTTCTCCCCCAAGAACCAAGGAGAGAGAGTCGGAATAGTCCTTAGGAGGCAATATCCAGAGCCACTCAGTCTTGTCGAGGTTAAGCTTGAGCCTATTCCTCCCCATCCAGATCCTGACATCGTCCAGGCATCGGCACATTACGTCCACTGCCTCCCTGAATTGAAATGGGGTGGAAATGTACAGCTGGGTGTCGTCAGCATACTGGGTGTCGACGAATGATCTCCCCCAGCGGTTTCATGTAAATGTTGAACAGGATAGGCGAGAGGACCGAACCCTGCGGCACCCCACAAGTCAGGGGCCTAGGAGACAACCTCTGTCCTCCTGTTAACACCAACTGCATCCTATCGGCGAGGTAAGAGGAGAACCACGGTGCCTCCCGCCTCGCCGAGACGATGCAGAAGGATACCATGGTCGATAGTATCGAAAGCCGCTGAGAGGTCAAGTAGCACCAGGATGGAAGAATAGCCCCCATCCTGGGCTCGCCAGAGATCATCCATCAGGGCGACCAAGATCATCCATCAGGGCGACCAAAACAAAAAATGTTTTGCTGAATTGCCAAAAAGATGCTATAATTTTTCTATTGTAAAATATCTACTGGGACTACTGACAAAAAGTACTGATTTGCTTAATAGACATGGGTTTCAGTCAAAAATATAAGATTTGTGTCAGATGTCAATGTGCATCATACTGGTAGTCAATTAGTTAAACAATATAAAGCGGTCTTTCCCATGGCCATGCTGATTTGGAGTGAGCAGAGTTTAATTCTGGCATCTCTGGAAAGCATAGATGGGGGAGGATGGTATACAGTAATTGGTAATTGAGAACTCTATTAATGGTGCTACCTAGAGTTTGACCCTAGCATATAGTCAAAATCTGATTTTGTTTAAACATTAAGCATCCCAACTATAGACTCTTTGTAATTGTAAGATGCATATTGCTGCTTCTAGACTTTCTGACAATCTTCTGAAAGTTAATTTCTGACTATTTTTCCCCAGAGAGTTTCTTAATGTATCCATAACTAAACTGTTGGGCTGAATCAAATTAATTTACGTAGTAGAAGTTACAAACATTATGCTGAGAATGTTGACAACAATAAGTAGTGATATGAACCAAATCCTACTGTGGAAGATTTGCTTTGGTTCACTTTTTTTAAAAAAAAAAACTATTTAACAGACACTTTTGCATGCTCGGAACACTTATATTCCTCCATAATGGTGTTTATGATACATAACTGAAGGTCTGAGTTTTCCTATTTGTTAGTTTATTTTTATGCTCTTGGTTTCATTCTTTTTGTAATTTTCAAATAATTTTGGCCTTTCAAAAGAGCCTGAAGACTTGGCTATGTCAATTGGGGCCCTGATGCGAGTATGTCATACTGGAGGTGGTTATTGGATTGAGATAAGATCCCACCACCTCTCCATGTGCATCTTTCTTCCTTGCTTGCCATCTTTGTTAATTCTTAAATCAATTTTAGTGTTAATATTTGTTTTAATGTTTTATCCTGTTGCTTTTATTGGTTGTCAGCAACCTAGAGTTGCCTCTAGGTGAAACGGGTGGCATATAAATTTAATAAATAAGATAAATATAAAAGGGACATGATTTTAAAAAGAAAAAAGAAAACAGACTGTGGCTTACTTTGTCATCTAGCCTAAGCTATTACTAAGCCATTATTTACATATCATGAATATGACATTTAATATCTTATGTCACATTTAAGTACATATGCACGTATTGTTGGATGGCATTAATTTTACCCTACACTCTGGTAATGTACAAAAGGGTTGGTTACAAAGTAAAAGCAATTTGTGACTCAGATTATTAAGTCCAAAACAGATCTTTCCTACCATATGGAAATAGATTGGTATTTCTCCTTCAAGTATCTGTTCTATTAGGTAGGGCTGAATTTTGTACTTTTTCAATTTGCCAATAGGCATGTTTCCCCAAATGTATTTTCCTTTCGTGCCACTCCATCCAGTGGTGAGCAAAAGTGTTGCAGTATTTAAGATCTGGGCACAGACTGCATACAATGAAAATGCAGTATTCTTAAATCTAGTGTTGAGACTAACTTTGAAGGGAGTGTGTCACACAGTGATTTTTATTGCCTGTTATATGTATATGCAGGGAAATGCATCCCTATTCATTATAATGGTTTATTCCTGAGCACGTGATTGATATGTTCTAGTATGCATGTGTGCATTCCATTCTCTCCGATCTTTCCTTCTGTTCCTGGCTTCCATTGAAGCAAGACCTACTTTTATATCAGAGATGTAGATTAATGAGGATTTATTGTTTTTGTACCGAATTAAACATTTTTACTTAGACTTTTAAACTGCGGTTTCTTTTCTAATGTCTGATGTCCGGGAAAAGTTCTATTTCTCCTTGTGAGATTAATTATCGCCTCTGTCAGAGTGGAAGGAACCAATCAAAATGGAAAAATGGAACTACACAGGAATATTAAATGTGTTTATTCCCCAACTTTCTTCTATCCTGGAATCTAAGGGAATAACCATATGGTATACTTTTGCTTAGTACTTAAGAGAATCCATATCTATAATTTCAACAAGAGGACTGTATTTTCAGTGTGAATGCCTATTCAGTGTTTTTAAAAAAACATGTAATGGGACTTGAGTGTCAGTGACTAGATTCACATGGTCTGCTAAGCCATAATGATAATGCAGTTCTTGGCCTTGGCTTCTTACAATAAATCCATCTATGATTGATACACAGTGTTCTGTGTAATCAGGCCAAGAGTGTAATCAGCGCTTAAGAAAACAAAATTTGGTTCATTGTAAAGTGTAAATCCAAACTGTATTTAAACGACTGTAACTTTTGTCATCACCCAAGTTTCATGGTCTTGTTGCAACGAATGGCTTGAGAATGACTCTAAATGACTCTAAATGACAGACTTCATGGTTCATGGTTCAATACAGCCTTCTGGCTTTTCGATTAATTGTTTTTAATGCTTTTTATATTTGTTGTTGCATGTGAATTTTTACTGTTGTGAGCCGCCCAGAGTCTCTGTGGAGTGGGCGGCATACAAATGCAACTAATAAAAATAAATAAATTGGGGGGACATCTTGGAGGTCTAGAACTCTGCATATTTTATAAAGAGTACATTTTTATAGGTTCTGTTTTATTTTCACAATGGCAATTTTTGATTTTATTTTTTTAAGTAGTACAATCAGTGTGCCTGAGATTATTAAATTATATGTTATCTCCTCTAGTTTTATAACAAAACTGATCTCTCTCACTTTCTCTGTCTCTCTCACACAATTTTTTTGTAGGCTTATACATATAGCGTCTACATTTTCCGCTCAGATTCTTATCGGATTCTGTCAAGTCTGATACAGTACTTCTAATTAGTTGTAACATACTGACTGAATCTATTATAACTGAAAATCAGAATCAAGTTAACTAAACTTGTTTTTAAATTAAGACTACAATTACAGCCACATATAATTAGCATAGTGGAGCTATTAAATCCTGAAACAGTCCTGCAGTTGTTTACTTGGTATAATGATTCTCATCCAAATCCTATCAGATATTCATGTTTTTATTTTCTGTTTGTTTGTTTTTTTGTTAGTCAAAAAAGAAACTGGCCCACAAGTTCTGCAGATGTGTCACGATTGCAGAGTGTGATAAAATAGTACTCTCCACATCCACAAACATCCTAACCTCAAGCAGTTCTGGAAAAAGTGCCCATCCACTATCTGGAATACAAGATTATCTTGTTTTTAAAATTAGACTCACTCAGAATAAGATGGCAACTTGAAGTTACAGGCTGGTAACCTCTCCGGATTTTTTTTTAATCACCAGGCTTGTTCGCTGTTTTATTTTTATTTTTTTAAGGAAAACTTTTGGCGAAAACAGCCAGGTTGCATTCTGGAACCTAATTTTAGCAAGCGCTGGAAGAAGCCGATGGGTTCCATTTCCCAGAGTTCCAAGGGTTACGTGGTTCTTTTCATCCTCACCTCAGATGCCGCCGTTACCTGGACAAACTGTCAACCCCTTCCCACCCCCAGCTCCCCCGCAACGTTCTATTGCGCAAGCACCGCCCTTCTGAGGGCGACTACGTTTCCCATGGTGCCGCGCGAGTGCAGCGCGCCGCGTACGGGGGCGGGAGAGGCGTTGCGCGCTGCATCACGTGCCCCCTCCCTATAAAAGGCGACGCTGCGCCGGCAGTCCTATTGTTATCACCGACGAAGTTGGTGGCTGGTGGTCTGCCCGGTCTGGGCCGCCGCCGCCTGCCAGAGCCGCCCGCTGCCGCCCTTTGCTGTCTATTTCCCACTCCCTCCCCTCCGAAGGCACGGAGCTGCTACCTCCGCATCATCCCCTCTTTAGGGGATCTTGGGCTTCGCCCTGCAGCCCCGGCCTGTGTAGAGGGAAGGGAGGAGGGACCGGCGGGCGGGAGGAACCCCTACCCGGTGAGTGGCTGGATTCAGCTGTGTTGGCTGGCTGGCTAGCATGAATAGGAGGGCGTGCCTTGTGAGGGGCCAGGCTACACGGGATCTTTTCGCGGTTGTGGGCGGGAGGGAAGAAGCGGGCAGGAGACCCTTCCCCCCGGGAGAAAGACCTGAAGGCGCGGGGTGGGGGTGGGTTCCCTCGGCGGGGGTGATTCTCGCCGCCCTGGGGTGGTCCTTCCTTGGAAGGCTGGGCGATGCTTCCCTGGAAGGAGAGCGGAGAAGCGCCCCTCGTTCAGGGCAAGGAGAGGTTTTGAGGAGGGGGCGAGGGGAGGGGAAACGTGCCTCACCCTTTTACGTTGCAGGATGGAAGGAGACGAACTTCCCTTTGGCGTTTGCATTTGAATCCCCGGGCCAGGCTTTGAGGTCTTGTTTTGTCGCAGCCCTTCAAGTCGCTGGCTCGATTCCGGGATCGAACCCACGGCGTGTCTCTAGGGTGATTTCGGAGCTGGTTGCCCTCCTCTCTTGAGCCTGATCGGAGGGCTTCTGTGTGTCTCCACGCTGGAGAGAAAGAGAGAGGGAGAGAGAATGGCTTTTGGTGCCGCCTGTCAACTGGAGTTCAGGGTTTGCTTAAATGGGAGGTTGCAGTTAACCTCAATAGGAATTCCCTCCCTCCCTTGATGCTTAAAGTGTGTAGCTACCTGAAGGTGAGGTCAGTAATTATCTCTTGCTGCGATTATTAAAATCGAGGGCTTGGTTGGGGAGAGGAGAGGGATATTTTTCAAAGTGTCACTGGCATCTTGTGCAAATAATCTAGATATGGAACTGAAGGGGAGCACAGGGGAAAGGTTCATTATCTGAGGCGGCATCACTAAGCCAAAAGTATCCCTCCAAAAGCCTATGGATAAATCTATATAGTTGTTTGAGTTTTTTGGGAATTGTTGATGTTCTGATTAGGTTTTTATAGATACTTTTGCAAAAGCAGGTTTTTCCCCCCCTGTGTAGGCAAACCCTATATTGCCAGTTTTCATTCTTTAGTGTGAAATCTGGAAACATGAGATTCACTAAAACAGGTATGGGTGGCATTTGTGGGGCATTGCCCACTACCTTACTGTTGGATGTTAGCACGATCTACTCAAAGTGATGTTTGTTATAAATCAGGGATCATCTTGTATGACAGAAGATATCCTGAAAAATAGGCAGAAAATGGGATAAGAGGCCTTGGGATAAGAGTGGGCTCTGATATTTTAAGATAAGGATAGCTTATTTTCAATTGACTTTGGCCTTGAGGTTAATTTCTAACGGTTGGGTTTAATGGAGTCCTAACAAAAATCTAAATACTACTGAAAGCTCACTTTTTGGAAGATTCTAGAAAATCTTTTGACTAGTACTTATGGCTAGGCCTTGGAATTAGAGGGCACATATATTATAAGTTAGTCATAGTAAATATTAAGGTGGTGAATGTTTTGTCTTACTGATTTATTAATGCTAAAGAATTTCTCTTCATTCTGAAAAGATTAAATGAAATATAAAAACCAACCTGAAAAAGGATACTTTAAATAGTAATTATGTTTGGTAAAACAGGGATTTTTCATATGAAATTGTTAATGTATTATAAGAGACATTTTATGATAGATGTGACATAGGCTTGGAAATAGGTTGTGTATATATAGTTTCAGAGATTTTCCAAACCAAAGATAGAATAAAAATTCAAAGATACAAACCATAACTTGCTCATTAAAATATTCATATATATATAAACCAAATCATAAATGCAGATGCTTATTTAGATACCCAATTTGGCCATAGTATACCTCCAAACTTTATATCTCTTGCAGTAAAGGTTTGACTATTCCTGGATTATATTACATTTGATAATTTTCAGGAAGTGCAAAATTTTCTTCTGAAGTATTGAAAGCCTAGGACAGTGATGGCGAACCTATGGCACGGGTGCCACAGGTGGCACGCGGAGCCATATCTGCCGGCACACGAGCCGTTGCCCTAGCTCAGCTCCAGTGCGCATGTGCGTGCCCGTCAGCTGATTTTTGGCTCGCGTGGAGGCTCTGAGAGGGCAATTTCAGCCTCCGGAGGGCCTCCAGGGTGGCGGGGGGGAGCGTTTTCACCCTCCCCAAGCTCCAAGAAAGCCTCTGGAGCCTGGGAAGGGCAAAAAACAGGCCTACTGGTCCCACTGGAAGTCAGGAAATGGGGGTGTGGGGGGGTCACGCAGGCATGCGCAGGGGGGTGGGGCAAGTGGGGGGCTTTGAATTATGGGTGTGGGCACGCACGCGCGTGCGATAGCGCATGCGCGCACTATTTTGGCACCCGAGGAAAAAAAGGTTCGCCATCACTGGCCTAGGAGAATTATTAATGATTCCAGTTTTTATAAGCTCCATAAGCTAAGAGGAGGCGGAGTAGAATTAGGACTTTGCAAGGTTTTAGATTCAAAGAGAAAAATGTGTTTTGGGAGTACACAGGAGCACTGCTACCAAATCGAATGTCTTTTCCTGCTGCTGCTATGGAGAGCAGCCATGTGATCCTAGGAAAGACTTTGACTCCATCCCTCCTCCACATGCCTAATAACATTTTAAAAAAATATAAGTCTAAAATCCTGCACCCTAGGAGTCATTCAGTTCAGGGTTTCAGGAGACTGGAAGATCATCTGATACCGTAATTTTTCAAACTGAGTCAAAATGTGAAAATCATCTGGAATTTATAATAGGAGCCATTATGTTCATATTGTGGAAATGTAAGGAAGTTGAAGGAATGGTGATAAGAGAGTTGGAAGATTTAAAGTAAGTTAATACTTTATTCTTCATGCTCATAACAATTGTATGTGGACAACTGGGAGAGATTCATATTTTTGCATAAAGGAAGTTGCTGGACTAGTTTCCCTTGATAAGCAACTTTTTAAATGATTTCATTACTTGAAAATTATTTAACCCAGCTCAAAAATTTTGTTTCAAAATTCAGCAGTCAAACCTTAGAAAGAAAAATGCAGTATATAAAGATTTATATTGTGCTTTTTAGGTAATTTGATGTATAATCATAATTTAAACAATGGTATTATATAGAGAGATATTTATTTTTATAAATTTGTCATATGTATAACAATAAGGGTTAAATTATTTGTTAAATTGTCCCAGATATGTAACAAAGCAACTTCTTTTGCAATTTGTCCAAAGGGGTCATCTCTATTGATCAATAGCAGTGATGTCACAATAGTAGCTGTTTTAGAATGCTACCTTTCAAGATATTACTAATGTAGGGAGCATCTGTATTATGGTCAGATGTGAACGATAGAAAAAAGTTACATTTCTTTTATTACCAAAATATACAATTATTCACTCATAAGATACATTTCTACGATGAATACAAAAGCATAGAACAGACCTTACATTGTAAATTTAAACCTTGTTTTTCTTTCAGTTACTATTAAGTGGAGGTCACACATCTTTTTTTAAAAAAGTCAACAAACAAATATTGCACCTATTTAAAATATGTACATGAAATTATATAAACCTGTTTTTTTTCCCAAGCATGGTGCCGTAGTTTTCATGGTTGTCTTTCTTTCCCCACTTTATTTTCATGATAATTCTGTAAATTAGTTTAGGTCCATGGTCACCCAGTAAATCAGTATCTAAGTTCCAGCCACCCAAAGCCTACTTGAATCCCTTCCTTAGCTAGCACTTGCTTAAATTACTAACAAGAACATTGGAGTTTGTCCTTTGATTTGTATGTGTGTGTGTGTAGCTGACCTCACCTACAATATGATGACACAAAAATCCAGTGATTGACATCTTTGGCTTTTACCTGACAAGTAATCTGTTGTAATCTAAATGAATTAGTTTGGTTAAAATGAAAAAATGTAGCAAATTTAATACAGGAGACTGGTCCTGCTATTCATACATTGTTTCTATAGACTGATTCTCAGGAGATTGGAACCTGACAAGAAGGGAAGTACATCTGGTTTGTGGGGGGGGGGAACGCCCCTGAGTGCAAACCTTTGTGTCTGCTTAGTGAGGAATAGCTAGAAAATAAATGTAATCCATCAAGAAAAGCACAAGGGTAAAGGTGTATGGCATAGAAAATTCAAGGTGAGTCTTCATATGTGTTTATTTGTATATGCTAGAAATCTGTAAGCCACAAAAGAACAGTTTGAGTGTTGATGCATAATAGGGTACAATTATCTCTGGCTATACATTCAGGAAGGATATACTGGGAACAGAGTTGCCTTGTGTGTCGAATTAATGGAATTCCATAAAGTTTAGAAGACCTAAATGAGACAGACTTTTCTATCGAACAGAGGATTCCCTATCTGTATAAAAGCAAGTTAATAGGAGTATACTATCACTCCTATCCTCTTGAACCAAGAAACTAAAACTGAACTGTAGAATGAAAAATGAAATTAGAGGGGCATATGAAAAAAAAACTGATTTAGCAGACTAATTTACTTTGGTGGATGCAGCAGATCAGAGACAGCCCTTGGAATAATGGATGTCAGTTGCATCTAAAGTAATCTTGATTAGGCAATTAACACAGCATCTGTGATGATTTACATGATATTCTTACTTACATCCTAACGCAAATGATATAAATTGCCACAACAATATGCTTTCATATTTAACAGATACTTTAACTGCAACTAGCACCTCCCCCAAATGGTCTGTTAAAACAAGGTTTCACTACAATAGTAATAGGAGACTTCAGTCATCCTCACTTTGACTTGAAAATCTTGTTCTAGAAATGAGGAAATCTAATTTTTAGAAACCCTAAATCATTATTTATTGGAGTAGCTAGTCAAGGGAGCTAGTCTATGATACTGGACTTAACATTAAATAGCATCCACAATTTTGTTATTAAGCTAGTCACAAAGTAATTATTTTGCCAAAGCCTTCAATGTGAATATAAATGGATACTTGCTGGGAAAGGGCACACAGTCATGCTTTGTTTCTGAAAAATAAAGATGGGGGAGCTATTAAAAGTTGAATAGGGGAATAAAGAGAGCCAATTTCTCCACAATGTTTGGAGATATAAAGCTATAATAGAGAGTGTCAGGTAGAATGTATACCAGTAGCTTAGAATGGGGTGGGCAAACTACAGCTCTTTGAGGACCTCTGGACTTCAACTCCCAGAATTCCTGAGGGCTGGCTCAGGAATTCTGGGAGTTGAAGTCCACAGGTCCTCAAAGAACTGTAGTTTGCCTACCCCTGCCTTAGATCAATGGTTCTCAACCTTTTCTTCACCATGGACCCCCTTTAAATATCTTTTGTGGCCACTCAAGATTTAAATCATAACATTTTTTTCAAACCTTTGCAGGACCCCCTGTGATGACATCATGGACCCCCAGGGGTCTGCGGACCACAGGTTGAGAACCACTGCCTTAGGTCATGGTATCTAGATCAGCATCTATGGAATCCAGAAGGGAATCAGACTGGTTAACGTGCAGGATCAAAGATGCAAATCTTATCCAAGTGAGGAGAATAATCAAAGAAGCAGTGAAGGAAAAAGAATGATTTTGTGGAGGGCATGGCGAAGTATATTAACGTGACCTTAATTATCTTAGGATAGCAGGAGCTTTAAGGTGTGCTGAAGGAGAATATGGAAATATACAAATGGAACTAATTTTGAGACAGTAAGACAAGTTCTCAGTTTGGAATATTGGTTTAAACTAAGAGAAACACAAGTAGTGTTTGATTAACAACGGCAACTGGGACTAGAATGTCTCACTAAGTGACCTGATTGTAAAGTGCAACATTGCATGACCTGTTGCTTAGTGACAGTATTTCCCTTTGCTGTCATTAAGTGAGAACTGCCTGTAGACACAATGAGAGGTAATGATGTAAGATAACCTGACCAACTAAAAGTAACCTTTGTATACAAATGATACCTACTCAACATGAAAAATATATTAATCTTTTAATACCTGCATCTATACAGAACACTAGAAAAAAGCCAATATGACTACAATCTTTTAAAAATGACTGAGGGGCTAGTAAGTTATTGATCAGATCTTTCTCTATTAAAAGAGAGCATGGCTTCTTCAAATGTAAGGCACTCTAACCTTGTAGACAATTTTGATAATATGGGCAAAGCTTGTGGACAAGAATGATCCAATAAATACTACCTAATTGGGTTTTCAAAAAACACTATAACAAAAGTCATTCACCAAAGGTTCTTGAGAAAATTCATCTGCCATGGACAAGAGGACTGATACTCTTATAAATTGGCAGTAAGCTAAAAACCAGGAATTGGGAAACAAGAATAAATAGGCAATTCCCACACTGATATTGTGCAAAATGGAGTCCTCTGGATACCAGAGCAGTGTTTTGCTTGCATATCCATGAGCAATGTGATGGATATATTTACAGATTATACCAAATTATTCAGAATAGTAAAATAAAGGATTGTGCAAATCACTAAAAGGTTCTCTTCAAATAGGATGCATGGGTTTCAGAATGGTAAATGCAGTTGAAAATAAAAGTCAAGTGATCAATCTTGGTATGCAAAAAAAAAAAAAAAAATCAGACATCACCCATACATTAAATGAGATTTCAGCTGCCCATGACTGATCAGAAATTGTGGTGGACTATTCAGTGAAAACATTGGCCCTTGCTCAGCTGTTATATAGAAGCACAAGTCTTTGGTTGCATCTATTGGCTATTTATTGACTCAGTTAACTTTGATAATTTGACCAGATATACTTTTTGCTTTGGATTATATTCTTTCTTGCCAATACGGTCCATAAATAATATATGTATTTTGTATTTCCTGTTTGTATAAAAATTCTAATATAAAACTAAAGTGTTTAAAATATTTTCTGATGATAATTTACAAAACAAGTGTGTTATTTGTGGAGAGATATAATAGATCTCTTCTTCTAAAATAGCTGGCTAGTATTTATTTGATTGTGCATCAGTATTACCTTTGTACCCAGCTATTTCAATCCTGGTGGCCTAGCTCAAATTCTGCACTAAAAACATTGTAGTACACATTGCTTTAGAATATGCCCTGTGTTTTATACTAGATGTAACAGCTGTGAACTTTTTAAAAACAAGATCAGGCTTGGATCATTTGCATCCATCTGATGTTTAAGTCTTCTAATGATGTCATCTTATTCAAGGACAGTTTGCTTCTCTGCAGTGAAGGTGCCATGTCATTCCGGATGCATCATTTCTGCTTACAAATATGTAGTAACTTAATGAAATTAGGTACTCCACAATTCTAAAAGAAAAGATGTTATCACAGAGGGATATGGCAAAAGTCTATGGCCTGTTCTCCTCCAAATTAGTTTTTCTTGGATACTTAAAAACAGTCCTTTAAAAAAACAGTCCTTTAAAAAGTCCCCTATTTCCAGGTTTAAGATGACTTTTACTGATGAATGGTTCTCTATTTTTTTGCCTAAGTTAAATTATTTTCTTCCATAATTCTGTAACCTGATTCTTTTGCTACAATGGAGATGTACTGGAGTTATGTCTAGGGAATTTCTGATCTTTATTTGGAACAATGTTATATCTACCTGCCTTCGCCTTCCCTTCAGTGATGGGAAGAATATAAAAGCCAAGGTTTTCAGCATGCATTTCCTCTGGTTGATTGGCCAGTTTATTTGCAATTTGATTCTCCCGAAGCTTCAGAAAAAATACTTATTCTAGTCCTTATGTGCCTAAACTGAGCAATTTTGTTCCAACTCATGAAATAAAAATGACAGAATACACATTCAATTAATAAAATAAATGACTGCAGGAGATGGACTTTGAATTAATGGTGGTTGACCACACTCATATCATGGTTTGGGCTAGGAATATTCCAGTTTATGATTTTAGCTGTAATGAACTACCGGTAGGTTTTTTTTTGGGGGGGGGGAGGCTGTATTGATAACTCAAGAAGCTCAAGATAGCATGCAATTCTCTTTCCACCTGCCCAGTTATTTTTACTTCATCAGTGAGCCTAACTGACAGAAGAAGAGATGATAATTAGCCAAAAGTGGTTTCTGTCTGGGTAGGAACGTGAGTTAAATATCTTGTCCTAGTACTGTATAATATTGTCCTAATACGATACTCTTACCTCCGCATCACATTGGCTGCTCAGCCTAGCCACTTATCTGTTTGTATTGATTTGAAAAAGAATAGCAGTCCAAGAAAGGAAATAATAGATTGTGAGCTTGATCTGTAGATCCAGTGTGCCTACTTTGGTATACTCTGTTATTTGTACTTTAACAGATAAGGTAGCATTCTGTACTTGACAAGTAATGTAAGAATTATCTGTAGTTTCAGCTTTGTTGCCCTACCCAAAGGCATTAAAGATGCCTCATAGCCCCAAATCAAACCTTATCACATTGCTGTGATTTTTTTGGGGAAGGCAGACATATCTGTGGCTGTGCCTTTAGTGATTTTGCTGTTGAAGGTATGGCTTTTATGCAACAGAATGAAGTGTTCCCCCAAACATCAAGATCACTATGGTAGCCATCTTTTTCTGAATTAAAATTGAAGGAACTTTTCACTCCGATAGTTTTAAAGATTTCTGTTTAGAATTTATAAGCCTTCAGAGTAAACCTCACCTCCATTTACATTGACTTACTGTTTCAAATAAAGTGTCTTGTTTGGGAGAAACAAGATATTCTAAATATTCTAGATATCTCAATTTGAGTGCTATATATATCATTGCTTTTTAACAGTAAAATCACACTAAGTAAAGTCATTACTTACAGCTACTATTCCAGTGCAGAGTGAAATTGAATAGTGAAGCTAATAGAGAGATGGTAGGTAGCCCTCCACATAGTTTAAATGCATTTTATTTCTCTTGATAAATCAATTATTAAACAATTGAGCAACACATTTGTTTTTATTTGTTTCTTAGTTTTAATATTGTCAATTTTGGTGAACAAATGTTTCTTTTTAAAGTCACCTTTCCCCCCCCCTTTTTTTTTTTTGGTTAAGATATTGTCCCCAAAAGTTTGTCTCTAACAACTTTTTGTGTCACTAAATAGTACAAGCACAATGATTTCAGTATCTTCTAAGTACAGGCAGTTCTAGCTTAGCAATTGGGAACAGCAACTCTGTTGCTAAGTGCAACGGTTGCTAAGGAAAACATCAGGTGACCTTGATGAACAATTTTGCTTCTGTCTTCACAATTAACTCTGCTTGTTGCAAGCCAGTTGTGAAGCGCACCAACGGTGTGTGACTATGGGACAGTGTAATGGTTCTTGCAAATGCGGTGATTGCAAAGCTCTTTTTATACTGTTGTAACTTTAAATAGTCTCTCAACAAGACAGTTGGTAAGCAAAGAACTAGCTCTTATCAATATTTGTGGAAATTACTCTCAAGTCAAATAAGAACATTTAACAAAGATTACACTTTTGGGGAACTATTTCAAATTGTCTACAAACAATAGAAGAGATGAAGCATATTTTATACAGGTAGTATGTTTAGTTGATCTTATTCACATATTTTTCTTTCCCATTTTAGATTAATGCAAGTACAGTAATCCAAAGAATTTGAATGGAATATGCTAGCTACATAATTATTTTCAAGGTGGTCACCTGATTTAGACTAAGTGTTATTTTGGGATACAGATTGCTTTATCTTGAGAGAACTATTCTTAAATGTTTCAAAGTTCATAGAATAGTATATGGCGAACCTATGGCACGCGTGCCGCGGAGCCATATCTGAGGGCACACGAGGCGTTGCCCTATGTCAGATTCAGCGCACATGTGCGTGCTGGCCAGCTGATTTTCGGCCTTGCAGAGGGCGGTGGGGAGGCCATTTTTGCCCTCCCCAGGCTTCAGGAAAGCCTCCTGAACCCCAAGGAAGGCAAAAAACAGCCAAATGGGCCTACTGGAAGTTTGGAAATGAACTTCCGGTAGGCCCGTTGGGCCCGTTTTTCGCCATCCCCAGGCTCTGGAGGCTTTCCTGAATCCTGGAGAGAGCGAAAAACGGCCCAACGGGCTACTGGAAGTTCAGAGGCTTCAGTGAGGTCTGCGCGCATGCGCGGGGGGGCAGCGTGGGGGGTTGTGCATGCATGCGCGGGGGGCAGCGTGGGGGGTTGTGCATGCATGCGCGGGGGGAGGGCATTGCATTATGTGTGCGGGCATGTGCGTGCGCCCTTTTGGCACCCAAGCAAAAAAAGATTCGCCATCACTGGTATAGGGAATAGTAATGTAAGTTCTGAATTGTTTACACATACCCCTGAAACACTGGTGAAGATTAGATTTGGCAGCCTGTGTTGAAGAATAATACAATATTAAAATCCTGTCAAACAATTGTGGGAAGCAGTAATAACAGCCAGTGAGTCAATTTTAATTTTTAATATAGTAAATATTGATAAATATAATCTATTTTTTAAAAAAAACTCTTGAGGTCTTCTGTAATTTTTAAAGGTGGAGTGGGTCCTGAGAGAAAAATGTTTTAAGGAACACTGATTCAACACACAAAAACTGTAATAAAAGAGACAAAGCCATGATAATTACAATTCCACAATTCCTATATAAAATTATTTAATCTCCTAAACAATTTTAAAAATTCCTTCATGTGCTCAACATCTGATTTCTTTTAGTTTAACATTTAACTATCGGTTTATTTAGATAGATTCCAGTGAGTTTGCTTAAGGAAAAAAAATGAAAACAAAAGTTTGTGCAAACCAAACTCTGAAAGGGAGGGAAGAAATGTCCTGGTGGAGAAGGCAAGTCAGAAGTAATGTGGCAGTCTGGTAGGAGTTATTTTGATTACCTGACCATAGCTTAGAGACGAGACCATGTCACATCTGTTTTAAGTTTCCAGAGAAAGGAAACAGCCTTGAGAATCAGATGCTAAACTGAGACCAGTTCAGCCGGGTGTGGGTGAACCTAGAGCAGGCTTTGAATTTCATATATCATCTTCATTTGGTATAGAGTATAGACCTTCTAGAAAAGCATGCCTTCCTTTATTTCAGTTTTAAGTATGATATTGGTTAAAATTACATTATCTTTCTTTAAAACAAAGCAATGAGGAACCTACAGATGTTACAATTTGATTGCTGGAAACAACAGGTGTTGCCAGGAATAGCTGGGATGAATTTTATTTAAAGATGTAGGGCTAAAAATCACCATGCAACCAATTACTGAGAGGATTGTTGCCTGTACCAACTGTTCCCATTTCCTACTTCTTGCCACTGCTTAGTGGTGACTGCTACCATCTGTACTTCTTAAGGAAAAAAATTGCCCAAGGGCTAGGCCAGTATCCATTTATGAAAGGGTGATGTAGAGCTCTACCAGGTGTGATAGGGATCATTAATTACACCTTCTTGTATATTGTATATTGTCTGGTTTACTAATGCCTAATGTATAGAAAAATCTCAGTTGGAAAGATTGCTAGTTCAAGATTGGTAACTTCAGTGTGATAAATTTTTAATGCAGAGATTAAATTTAAACCACAGACCTGCCAAACAGCTTTTAATTCCTGAAGCTATATCAGAAGATACATTGATGGTGTTCTTAATGGATCACCACATATACAGCTTTATCATCCAGCAGTTGAAGGGAGCCAGTCAAGTACGACTCAGTTTCCAGATAATCAGCTTTAAAAGACTTGGTGGAAATAGCCTTCCATAAGGTTGTGAAGACCTGGTTTTCCCCCCAGTAAATGAGTTTGTTATGCAAAGCCTTGATTATTGCATTGTGATTAACTCTGTATTTTGCCATAGATAAATACATTGAAAGGTAGAAAGAAAACATATTTTTGTGGATTGATGTTAGCTGCTCAGAAGAATTATTGCTTCTGGAATATTTCCCATTCTCTTACTGTTACATTTGTAAAATTGCTAAAGAGGCAAGAGCTTGAAGGCTGTAGGCAAGGTAGGAGTAGCAGTGGCCAAATGATTGCAAAAAGAACAAAGGATAAAATAGAATGAAGTGACTTGGCAGAGAGTAGTAGTCAAGTTGCAGAGCCTGCAGTGGACAAAGGTACAAAAGCAGCAACAATGAGTATGGTTTGTGCAAAAATGAGAGCAAGAGAGAGAGAGAGATCCTTCAATATAATTACAAAGCGTTCTTATTGAATTACACAGCACCAAACTTTACTTAGCCAGAAACAAAGGCAGATGTGTTACTAGCAAGAAATTGTGTCCCTTATACTGACTGGCATCTGTATAGTGTGCATGAAAGATTAATTGTATGAAGTTCTTTTGAATACCAGTGTTAGACATAACATATCTACCGTTTGTCTGATTCTTCAGTGATGAGGATCAGGGTCATAGATGTACAATACACATGTGCCCTTAGCATCAGTTTGTGAAAAATGGAGGTCTTAAGGTCTTTCAAAAATGACTGAAATTCATCATAAACTTAGGGAAAAAACTGAAGTTAAAATCCCTTTTGATGGCCAAACTTCCTTTATTATGCCTCTATAGAGAAGAGCATTTGTCACTTTCCTGAAAGAAGGACCAGATACTTGTCAGAAGGGATGTAAAATCAGATCATGGCTACATCCCTGCAATACCCCAAAGTATCTAAGGCAGATAGGAGTCCTTGCCTAAAGGAAGCCTCTAATTAAAAGGCAGTAAGTATTTTTCTCTCTGCATCTTCTGCTGCCTTATGGTTGTTTTTAATCATTGGCTGAAACTTGTTGCTCGATCCTTTCTGCTACATTCCTGGCTACTCCCACATGGATATCTGTGCTGTTGCCACTTTACCCATGCCACTTAATTGCCTATTTTCCCCCATCTGTGTGTGAATGGAGTTGTGACACAGGGGAAAAAAATATGGAATGTATTTCATATTCAATTTCAATCTTTATTACAGTCACGGACCGCCACAATATTTCATAAATTATAAATTATGAACATGTTACATGGGAAATTGACAATTTAAAAATATGTTCATCTCTTCCCCCCCCCCCTTATTTCTGCTTTGGAATGTCATGTGTCACTAGAGCACTTCTTAGAGACCAAGTAAGATACTAATGCATGAGATCCAAATAATCCATGAGATCCAAATAATCCATGAGATTTGGAGTTTGTTTTGGACCAAAGATCTGGGGTGTGATGTCTTGGTGTGTTTCTCACTTCTATACTACAATTGAGTTTTGTTTCTAAGCATTTTGTATACTCACTACAGTCGTAATTTTTGATCTTTGGAAGGTTGAGTGAGTATAAAGATGTCCCTAATTCAAACTCACTCCTGAAGAGCTACTCTATGCAGTTTTCTTGGCAGAGATACAGAATCAGTTTGACGACTTCAAGCATTTTTTCCCCTACTTCCCAGTTTAGGATTTCCCAGGTTATCCCCCATCTAAATGCAAACTCTGGACCAACATTACTTTCAACAATAATCAAGTTTGGCTAGGTGCTACGATTTGCTGGCACATAAGCAATTATGTGTAGGACAGTCTGTTTGAAAGACTGCTGATGTTTATCACATCTCCTTTTTTTTTCATTTAGGCCAAATTTGAACTAAAAGTTCTTGAATTTATACAAGATTATGCAAACTGCCTTTGCACTGAAGTGCTTTGATGATTATATAGTCAGACAATACTGGATGTGAAAAAGCTTTCAAGAGAAAGAATCGGACTTCTCTAATCAAAGTTGCTATGTTGGCTGCTCAACATAAGTATTATGTTGGATGTATTGTCCTTAATAAACCATTTCTTAGAATATGCTAATAAGAAAACAAAAGATGTAGCTACCACTGTTAAGTGCAACTTTATTGTAATGTAGGTGTCACACCTTAGTTATGAATGTAGCTTTTGGGGAAATTAGCATAAGGCAAGGAGAGTAACCTGTCTGTCTACTTGGGAGAAGCCTCCATATTCTAGGGGACTTCTTGTGAAGAAAGAAAATTACAAACTGCTCTGTAAGTTGCTCAAAATCAGACATGATTGGAGCAGAATATAAGCTGAATTAATTGTTTCCCTGTGCTGGAGCTGGCATGTAATATAATTGCAGCCAGGCTCACCAACATACATGCCCAGCCAGCTTTCTTCATTTGATATGTAGCTCTTTCCATTAGGAAATCCTTGAGGGTAATGCAAATTTACATTCTTGTAGCTTTCCATTTAATTCTGCCTTAATAAAGTACATATTGGAACAAAGCCAAATATTGGATGTTTGGGGTGGCTAGAGAGAAAAACGGGAGGAAACAAGCTAATAAATGATAGAAGATTAAAAATACAATTTATTTCAAATTGAAATTTGAACCCTGGTAATAACATGAAATGCATCCATGCAGTTTTCTTAACAATATAAAAAGGGTTTGCTATTGCCTTCGATTGATTTGTTTGATTTCCCAGTCTAGAATGGAAACCGCCAGCAAAATTATATCTATGTATTTATTCATGCTTATCCTTGCTTAGGGGTTTTTTTTTTGTAAGAAAATCAAGATTGAGTAGATGCTGCTATCTGGCTGGGTGATAAGTCCAAACATATTACAATAGAGCTTAAGCAGGCTGCAGTTAGGTTTGACTGATCTTGAAAACCAATCATCCATCCATCCCGATTAGCACATACTGTAAATAGAGGACCACTTTGATGAGTAGTGAGGTATCTTAGATTTGGATGAAGGTTCAAGAAGGTTCCTTTTTTGTATTCTGCACTGGAAAAAAGTCAAGTCACAACAGGCAGTCCTCGACTTACAACCCTTCGTTTTAGTAAGTACAACAGCACTGGAAAAAGTGACTTATGACTTCTTTTCGCATGACCGTTGCAGCATCCCCATGGTCATGTCATCAAAATGCAGACGTTTGGCAACTGTCTCATGACCGTTGCAGTGCCCTGGGGTGACGTGAATCACCTTTTGTGGCCTTCTGACAAAAGATAGTCGGGATGCCAGATTCACTTTACAACTAATTTAACAACTGTAGTGATTCACTTAACTGTGGAAAGAAAAGTCATAAAATGGAGCAAAACTCGCTTAACAACTGCCTCAGCAACCGAAATTTTGGGCTCAATTGTGGTTGTAAGACTAGGGCTACCTGTACTTTTTTTTCTCTTTCCCCTTTATCTTGTTTGTATTTGTATTTTAACTCTCAATAACCTCTTTTTTTTAACGTTGTGTTCCCTGCCCAAAGCCAAGCATATTTTCTTACCTTCCACCATGCTAGGCCACTTAATGCCTAGCAATAAAGTAGAATTCCTCTTGCACCGAACACCAGGGCATGAAAAAGAGCTAATTAAAAAGCTGGCTGCATTTCCCTACTTTTTAGTTAAATAAGGCGTTATTAAGCCTCTTCAGTATTCCTTCTCTTTAGCATATTTCTTTTCTCTTGCGTCTCTGCTTCTTGTGGGTCACATCTTTTAGCTTTTGTGATCTTGGAGGAGGAGGAGGAAACTTTTTGACAGTTGTAAGCTGATTTGGGGTTTTGAGTACATTGTAGCCATTATTTTAAAATGGTTGCCATGGAAAGCTTGCCAGTTCAGAAAATGCTTAGCCTGATTAGTCTGGCCAGTTACAGACAAGTTGATTGACATTGGTCTCCGTTAATCCCTTTAGCCATCCTCAGATCATGTTTGATCTGATCTTGGTTCTGGGTGTTTTCCTGGACACCTGGCAGAGTAACAGATAAAAGCCCTAGGATGCATCCAGTTACCATTTCTATTTTCTAAGAACGCCTTTTGTGAGGCCTAGAGACATTCTTTTACACAAAGCCAATATTTGCAATTGGAACTTTGCTTTGCGGTGTGCCAGATAACCCATTTAATATTTTTCTTAAAAGGATCTAAAAATAAACTAATGTCAAGGGGAACGGAAGCCTGATGGGTACCAAAGATGTCCACGCTCAGATGTTCCCCAGCCTTGAATAGAATTCCCGTACAATCCCTTGATTGAGAGCAAAATGGCAGTGAGGGTGGAAGGGGAGGAGACACAATAGACACAAAGTGCTTATGAAGTTTGAAAGGGAATTCCAATGGGGAAATGTGATTGTTTTCCCCAGCAGGGGTTGGTTAATCACATCAAAGCCTTGCTTTTTACTGATTCTTTTTTTTGGGGGGGGGGAAACAGGGTAGCATTAGTGAGATTATAGCATCATGCATGCAGTCTATAAAGAGATGTAAGTGCCAGGGAGCTGAGGCAAAATACCTAAAACTGGAAATAGAGCCCCCAATTCCAGTTTCCAAGAAACAAAATTGTATGGGTATTGGATTTGGGTTATATAACTCTTACAACAACTCTTACGAAGTTATCACAAGAACCGTGGTGACACAATGGTTAGAATGCAGTATTGCAGCCTAACTCTGCCCACTGCCAGGAGTTTGATCCTGACTGGCTCACGGTTGACTCATCCTTCCATCCTTCCGAGGTGGGTAAAATGAGAAGCCAGATTGTTGGGGGCAATATGCTGACTCTGTAAACCGCTTAGAGAGGGCTGTAAAGCACTGTGAAGTGGTATATAAGTGCTATTGCTAAGTGCTGTCATAGGCCCCAATCCTCCAATCCTTTTGTAAGGGCCTAAAGATGTGGCTCTGCCAGTTGGCCTGGACCCCAATGGAGGAACAGCACAGTGGAGATGGTTGATTGAGTAAGAACTGATCCCCCCTCCCCTTATTCCGCCCCTTCCCCCATGTATCATTGATTTTAATCTTGATTTTAATTTAATCTAGTTTTAATATAGATGTATTTTTATATCTGTAAGCCCAGAGTTACCTTATGGTAAGATGGGCGGCCAATGAATTTTATAAATAAACGAACAAACAGTTTCCTATGGTATTTTCCCCATCCATTCTATTAATTACCAAGTTTGAGTCAAAAATATTCTTTTTCACTAAAACATTTGTACATATGTTGCAGTTTACTTATTAGTGGCAGTCTGCTCAGAATTTTATCATGTGACCCTTATACTCTTTATTTTAAATATATTTTGATATCAGTGCATTCTGATAAAATTATTGAAATATTCAAAAGTATGCTAGAATCTGCTGAGTGATGTAGATTTCATTAGCTATATAGCTTCTTTTTGAAAGTGTCCCCATTCCTCAAAAACACCACAGCTACAAGCAGGAGAGAGCCCACGGATCTTCCATTGAGTTTGTGACTTCCTAATGTCAACTGAAAAACTACTTTTTAGAGAATAGGTTAATTACAGGGGAGGAAAGCCCTCATTCTCCCAGCTTCCTATCATGCAGAGGAAAACTGGCACCAATAGGCAGCCTCACCTTGATTTCTAAGATAGTATAGACTATCTTATGACTATGTCATAAGGCATTAGTAGCCATGCCCTATTCCTATATTTTCTACTACTATCTAGTGAGACGTACTGCAGTAAATATGTTAGGCTTATGTCTTTTCAACTCTGAAAACCCATTAAATTTCCATTTAGTATTTGAGGCAAGAAGAGGATGGCTAGGTTCACATATCACAACAAACTATGGTTCAGTGTAGGTTCAAACTCAACCAACTATGCAAGCAAACCCTGGTAAAAATATAGCATAAGGTGAAGTATGAACCCAATTTTTAGCTTACATAAGGCTCAGTTTGCACAGAGTTGCTGTGAGGATTGAGGAGTGAACATTGATAAAGCCATTTGAGCATAAAACATTATACTTGGCACTGCAGTCCTAAGCATTAGAAAACCTTGTTCAATCAGCAGAGCCTGCCTAGTCATACGAAACTTCCGTTTTGTGAATCTGGGGGATGAATTAAATTGCATCCTCTCCCCCCCCCCTCTGGCAAATAGGACCCTACTTGCAGACCTGCAAAACTAATTTTGGGCTTAGTGCCCACAGTTGATGTTTGCCTTTTGAAGCTGAGTGTTCCCATTTGTGAATTCCTCCTTTCAGATTCCTTGTTACTTCCTTTTCTAAGCTAAATAATTCCCTTGAAGGTTCTCCTTCTTCTCCACCCTTCCCTTCAGTTCTCCCCACCACCCCTCCCTTTGTAATTGACTTGTTAGTGGTTTTTCACCAAGGGGAATCCTACTGCCTTTCCCTTCTGTTCCTAAAGTCTGTAGGATGTTTTCAAGATGTTTGGAATTCCTTGCCGTAATGAAAAGCAGGTGATGCTCCTTTTGATCAATGAAGCTCTTCTCACTTGCACGTAGCAGGTTTCATGTTGCTGCTCTCTGGGTGGTTCAATGGACAGATGGGGAGGAGAAACATGAGTCTGATGCTTTGCCCCCTCAGGTTTTCCCCAGCCCCCCAACGTTTTTTATAAAGAGTTCTAATGATTGTTTTAGTGAGGACATCAAAACCTTTTCAATTATTGTAAGGTTTTGCAGAATCCAGAAAATAGCAGCAGTTTTAAACTTGCTTCTGTCAGGTAACAGTGAATAGGATGCTTCTGGATCTGTTGATTTTTTTAAAAAAAAAAGTTTGGTAGAAAGCTTGTAGAGCAGTGTTTCCCAACCGTGGCAACTTGAAGATGTCTGGACTTCAACTCCCAGAATTCCCCAGCCAGCATTCGCTGGCTGGGGAATTCTGGGAGTTAAAGTCCAGACATCTTCAAGTTGCCACGGTTGGGAAACACTGTTGTAGAGTGAAGTGCAATAGGTTCTTTCAAGGGTGAGGCCAATCCCATTAAACATGTGTTGCTGAGCAGAATTAACCACAAGTTTTGAGATTTCCTGATACTGTGAACTTTTAAAAACAGAATTTGGCTTTCTCTAGAAGCGTGCATATTTCAACAATTGGTTCCTTTTAAACTTTGAAAGAAATCTGCAATGAATTCCGAGTAACATATTAATCTGATACCCAATACAGGATTCCACTACAGGACAAGAATACAATCGTTCCAAAATGGTTTTCAGACAAAACAGAACAAGCCATACAAGAAGAAGGTTGCCAACAGTTTCATTAAGTGTAAGATCTCTTGTTGTACAGGGCGGACACCCAAAAATGTACTTATTTCTACTTTCTTGATTTTTCATCCTGTCCTTCCTACAGGGTTGTGTCCATAACATACTGTCTTCCTTCTTTTCCCCACAATAGCAGTCCTGTGAAGTAGGTTGAGTATATATGTGCTCAAAGTACCCAGTGAGCTTCCTCATTCCTAATCCAACCACTCTCTTTAAACAACCCTTGTTTTTTCACATGCTCACATGCTCACTGTACACAGTAGAAGGAAGTACGGTAATTTAGGAAGCTAATAATGTGTGAAAGGAGAGAGAGAGAGAGACAGAGAGAGAGAGAGACAGAGAGAGACAGATTATATATATATATATATATATATATATATATATATATATATATATATATATATATATATATATATATATATATATATATATATGATGGTAGAGTTAACAGAAGTTGGTAACAGTACCAAATGAGATGTGCAACTTTTGAATCTAGTGGCACATATAGTTGCAAAGACATGAGGCTGTTCTCTTTTCATTAGTGTTGCCTGTTCAAAGAGAGTGAATGCATTTCAACCAGGACTAGGTTTTATGGGTGGCAAACTTCAATTCAATTCCAGGGGAATTGGTGAGTCAGGAACCCTTTCGCTTCATTATTGGTTTGCACCAAAGGTCCCAGCATCTTCTGAATTTGGCCATCCTATCTGACCATGCAACTCAGGTTCATGACTAACAGCATTAGAAGAAACTATATAAAACAAAAAACATGAAAAAGTGCTGACCTACCTAAAGGTGGAGAAATCAGTGATGAGTAATTAATGACTTGCCAAGTTGACACTTATTATGCTTGGCTTCCTGATTTGCCTCAGTTGCCAGGATCGGTCACTTTCCTTTAGCAGATACAGAAATCAAGCTGTTATGTTCCCTCCTGCTTCTTAGAAATGTTTCTCAATTGAAGGAAACATAAAACCTTGATTTTGAACAGAGCTGAAGATTCAGCAGTGGAGATCTCTCCCTCCCTCCCTCCCTCCCTCTCTCTCCCCCCCTCTCTCCCCTCCCTCCCTCCCTCCCTGTGTGTGTGTGTGCTGTCTGCCTGTCAGTCTGACACAATCTGCTAGCTCCTTTCTTCCAAAGAAGCCTGAGACTGGCATTCAGGATCATCTTGCTGCTGCATGCCACATCTGGATGGCATGTTTCTTTCACAAGCCCATTTGTTCAGCTTTGTTGCTATGGAGACAGTTGCTAGGATGTGGAAGGGAACAGACAAGTGCAAGGAAGAAGTGGGCAGGGCTAGTCTGGGTGGGTGGTGATGGAGTTGCACCAACATGCACACAGTTTGTGGGAAGTAGATTCATGAGATCTGCTGCCCAAATTCTTCTTCTGCAGAGTCTCTTATTTTATGAAAGACATGGGAGTTTTATTCCACAAAAGACAGTGGGTTAGAGTTGCAGAGTGGCATTTCTCTTAAACTTTCAAAGCAGTGATTTTTATGGGTGAGGTTTGTATTTCTACCGTGGATTACTAGGCTGTTGTGTTAACTTCAAGGCTGTTTTCCAACCAGAGTTCAGTTCTCAGGGCTGAGAAGCTCTCTTTGATACGTTGCAATGCTCTATTTTCTGAACCTTTCTCGTTTGCCTCACGTATTCCTCCTCTAGCGTGTCGTTTGAGGGTGACCTGTGATTCTTTTCAAGAGCTGTTTCCTTTTTCTTTTTTTTTCTCCCACAACATTTTGTGCAGGGAAAGGGCAGCTTGTAAAAAAGTTATTTCTCTCTTGGAAATGGCATTATTTCTCTCTCGTTCCCAGTCGTCAGGCACATTAAAAAAAAAAAATCAAGGCCTGTGCTCAGACTAATCTGTCTCCCAGCTGAATACAGGAAAGGCCATTGTTCCATAATGAATGTCTTGCGGCAGAAAAGTGGAGATAGGAAAAGAAACTCACAGCATGATTCAGGGTTCCCTCCTATCCCTTTCTTTCATATCCCTTCTATTTTTGGAAATGTCGTAAATATATTAGGTGGTTTTTCCGTCAGTGCTGACCCACTGTAGAATTGTTTAGATATTATCCTTACTTGATATGGTAGGTACATATATTATTATTATGACTTATATGATTATTTTCAAGATGATGTAGGCCAGATATTTTAGTCTGAGTGAGTATAAGAAATATAGGCGATACTTTTTAACAAATTCCCTTTTTAAAAAATTTTATGTTACATATATTTCTTTATTTATTCACCTTTCCAAGCACCTAATGATCCATACCTGATCTTATTTAACTTTTTGACATCATCCAAGCTTTATAATTTCAATTTCTTTATTACTTTATCAAAATATAAACATAAAATACAAAAAAAAGAGGAAAATAATGGGAAAATAAGGGAGGGAAAGGGGGAAAAGTGTAGGGTAGAGGGGGGGAAAGAAAGAAAAAGTGTTGACTTCCGACTCCTTTTGGTGCAATAGAATAAGGTAATAGCATTAAGCTCTCTGCGCGCATCGCCATGTTTGGTGCGCTCGCTCCCTCGCTATGTGCGCACGCTCCCTCGCTACGCGCAATCGCCCGTCGCGCGATTTTGCTTCCATGCATGTGCGGAAGCAAAAACTCAGCGAAATCTCGTGAGGGGATGCTCGTGCGCGATTTTGCTGAGATTTTGCTTCCGCGCATGCGTGGAAGCAAAAAAACTCAAAAATTCGGCACCGGTGCAGTTGCGCTCAAATAGCGCCATCTGCTGGCCTCTACCGGTACTATAGAGTGGGCCGCACCATTAGGAACCCACCACTGCTGCACTTCCTTTGTCTCCTGTACCATTAAAACTAGTTTTCTTTAGACTGAGGCAGTGAGTAATACCATGGAGCCAGTCAGGTATGTGGTTAATGCATCAGGCTAGAAACCGGGAGACACTGAATTCTAGTCCCTCTTTAGGCATGAAGCTAGTTGGGTGACCTGGGACCAGTCACTTTCTCTTAGCCCTAGGAAAGGAGGCAAGGGAAACCCCTTCTGAAATCTTGACAGGAAAATTGCAGGGACTTGTCAGGTAGTTGCCAGGAGTCAGGGGCGGGTTGCTTGCTTACCTTGCTGCCGGAGCTATGCACGCGCATCTCCACGCTTCGGGGGGGGCACTCACTACACGCGCACCCCCCAGCGCGATTTTGCTTCTGCGCATGCACGGAAGCAAAATCGTGCTGAAATCTCGCAAGGGGACGTGCACGCGCGCGAGATTTTGGCGCGATTTTGCTTCCACGCATGCGCGGAGGCAAAATCTCGCCAAAATCTCGCATGCGCAGAAGCAAAATCGGCCAAAAATCACTGAAAAAAAATGGCGACATACCGGTTGGACTGGCAGAGAGGGCTCCGGAGCGGTTGCAAAATCTGCCGCTCCCTACCGGAGCTGCGTACTGGGGAGCTCCGGTAGGAACCCATCTCTGCCAGGAGTCGAGACTGACTTGAAGGCACACACACATAACACACAAACAACATAATATTACAGCAGTGTGTGATAAATTTAGCTATACATTCTTTTCCTTAATTTCTGGCAAACAGCTTCACAGAAGCAAGCAATAGCCATTTGTGAGCATTTCTATTCTGGCCTTCAGCCAAGTCTTTCTGCCAATGGATAAGTTAGGACAGAGGTGTCAAACTCAATTTCATTGAGGGCCGCATCGTGTGATTGACCTTGGGGGGGGGGCTGGGCAATGGTGGGTATGGCCAACTGGGTGGGTGTGGCCAGCTTAATGCCACTCCCCAAACTGCTGGCATGTTTCCTCTTCGCATTGGGTAGACCGGGCCGAAGCCACGCTGGCCCGATCTTTCCTCTTTGCGCTGAGTAGACCAGGATGGCCCCACGGGCCGCCTTGAATTTGACACCTGAGTTAGGAGCTAACCTGCAGGACAACAAATTGGAGCAGTCCCTGCTAGTAGCTGTTACTCTCTCAAGAGAATGAGGTGTTTCAAAGAAGGAACACTTGGCATCCAGTGAACCCCAGTACTTCCTCCTTGGAAGGGTTGCCTGTGCTCCAGCTGGAGGGATTTCTTCTCCCTTTTGGAGGGGGCTGTTGGTTGCTTCTTTCTGGGGAGGAGTGTTGCATTCTTTTTCTATCAGCGTCCTGCTTGTTAATGTGAAAAAAGCCATATTGCAGAGAAATGATGGTAGTGCTCTGTGTGGTCTTTTTTTAATACTGTGTGTTACTACATAATTTTGGAGTTACAACCTGTATTCCGAGCACATGCAGCCTGCCCTTCTTCAAACTTGGCAACTTTAAGACTTGTGGACTTCAACTCCCAGAATTCTCCAGTCAGCTATGCTGGCTGGAGAATTCTGGGAGTTGAAGTCCACAAGTCTTAAAGTTGCCAAGTTTGGGGACCCCTGCTTTAGAGGCTTCCCATAAACATCTGAAGTCCATTATGTGGAGAAGGTAGGCCTCCTCTGGTTTAATGTAGCTCTTGTTATACATGAGGTATAATAGCAGGGGTCCTAGCAGAGCAGGTATAAGCTTGCTTCTTGCCTATTGCAGCTTACAACTCTGTCAAAACAACAACTACAATATGGGAAAAATATCTAGATTCTTGTAAGATAGGGCCAAGTGCAACATAGACAATATACAACATTGCATACTGTTATATATTATAACACACAGGCATATTTATATTTAAAATACGTAAAGTACCCTTTATTCAAAGGGTGTCTCAAATTGTGGTACTGTAGGTATCATTCTAAATAAGATGAATGTAATACAATAGAAATAACACAATTTTTTAAAAAAAATACGTTCTGTCTTGTTTAGGTTTTGAAGCTTAAACGCATAGTGTTCTTTTGTTACTCATAATTTCACACTCAGGCCAGAACTGTGTTTGGGGACAATTTGGTGGATTATGGTTTTTCCATACCGTACATTGTACTGTTCAGCTGGTGAAGGCAGAAGTGCAGTCTTGTTTCTGAACCTATCACAATTTCTCTTTTTACTTCTAATCCCCCAGGTTAACTTGAAATCCCCCTATTCCTCATTTGAATAATAGTTGGGAATTTTTTTCATGGTGACCCTGTTGCCCACATTTCTATTGTGACTTTCATTCTGCACTGAGGTTGGCCAGTTTCCCAGCTTATCTTCTTGCCATCAACAGTTTTTAAAGTATGTAAAAACTATATTACCATGGAACCTCGGTTTCCCTTGCCCTCATGCAGGCTAAGCCTTGCTAAAGTAGGTCATCAGGTCTGCTGCATCTAAATTAAACCCTGTTGCGCATGTCTCCTAAGGCTTAGCTTCATCTCTCATTGTTGGAGAGAAGGATTTGACTGCCACAGGATAGGATTATCAGGCTCCTGACTAACGTTGGGTTTCTGATACACCTTTCTTTGAAACATCTGTTGTTGGCCATGACTTAGCCAGACAGCAGATCACACCAAAATAGGTCTGAGCCACAGTCGTACCTTTATTTTTTAAAAAAATCAGTGACTACATTTAAAAGATATCCATGTCGATATTTATATTATTGAATAATAGCTGGGTAACTCTCCCCAGTATATAATTGGCATAAACAAGTATATCCCTTGGTGCATCGTATGGTAAAATGGTTGCATTTCCCTACTGGCTGCTAATGTATTGAAGCCAATTCAGATTATCTGGTTGCTTTTTACCAGGAATGTTTATGCACCTTCCAATGACGTATATTCATTCCATAAAAATAAATATAGACTTAACTACATGGAAGGCACAGCACACATGTCTGGCTTGTAAACCTGGTCAGGAATTTGAAACCAACTGGTACCTTCAGAGCCTTCGATTTTAATTGTAGAATGCCTAGCATTTCATAAGCAATAAGTGGGCATTTATGTCTAATAAAATATAACAGAAATAGCAAGGAGTCCACCCTCTTGGCATCAGGTCCTTCTCTAAGGTTCAAAGAGCCCAGCCTTTAGTTAGTAAACAAAGCCAGGGGCAGAAAAACAGAATTTCAAAATTCAACACTTGCAGTTTTCCCCCTGACAAACCAATCTGCTTTCTTTTTTTAGAAGGAAAAAAAAAGACTGAGGTTGGTCCTAGCAGATAGAAGCAAATCTTTTCTGTAGTTATGGGAAAGTAGTTAGATAGAGTCCTTTCTTACCAACTTGTTTTGGCAACTGTTCAAAGCTACGACAATGTAAAAAAAACAACAACAATTTGCAGTCACATGATATTTCATTTAATGGCCAAAAGGGAAGTGAGGGTGTAAGACAATCATTGTGTGGTCATATGATTTTTCCACTTAGCAGCCACAGCATTTAGAAATAGAGATACTGGCCCAAATTGTGGTTGCTAAGCGAGGATACCTTTATGGATGTTGCAGGGTAAACCCACATTTCCATATATATTTTTTTAAAAAATATGAACTTTCATGGTAATTTGTTAGAAGGTATCACCATAATTTTAAGCACTTTTTCCCTCCTTTGTGTGGAGGTCTATAAACCTGGTTTGAAGAAGGTCAGCTCTCGAGAAGCCGTGGCAGGAAGACAGCTGAATTTTAGGAATTTTGAAAGTAGAATTTTTGAACCCAGCTGTATGACAGGACTGGCTTCGGAATCCCCACTGTACCTCCAGTGTTGTGTAAAGTGTAAAGTCTGCAAACCTGTAATTGTTGCAAAACGAACTAACCATAGCCAGTTTGTGTACTCTGCATATAAAATGTTGTACCGTATTTTTCGGAGTATAAGACGCACCGGAGTATAAGACGCACCTAGATTTTAGAGGAGGAAAACAAGGAAAAAAGTATTCTGAACCAAATGGTGTAGTAATATATTATTTAATAAAATACTAGTATAGCAGAATACTTTTTACAATCATGCATACTTTTTACAAACTTCGAATTGACAGCTTTAAGACTTGTGGACTTCAACTCCCAGAATTCCTCCTCCAGTCATGCTAGCTCAGGAATGGGAGTTGAAGTCCACAAGTCTTAAACTTGCCAAGTTTGAAGACCCTTGCACTCCTAACCCAGCTTTATGGGTTTATGAATTCAACTCCCAGAATTCCTCCTCCAGTCATGCTAGATGGGGTAATTAGAAGGCAAAAACACCCCAATTTTTGCAAAAACGGGCAGTTTTTTTGCAAAAACGGCATGCAGAGGGTTTGGGAAGCCTGCAGAGCGCTCCTACAGGGTGAGGGAAGGCAAAAATGTCCCCGTTTTTGCAAACGGGCCATTTTTCACAAAAATGGGATGCAGGGGCGGGGCTTCAGGAGGCCAAAAATGGCTGTATTCGGTGTAAAGACACACCGACATTTCCACCCTCTTTTGGGGGTCAAAAAGGTGCGTCTTATACTCTGAAAAATACGGTAACTTCATTTGCAGTCAGGAAGCATACCAAGGTTTGTTGTTAAGTGGATAAGAAGGTGGACATGTCTTGGAATGAGGAAGACCTGAAGACTTTGCTTATATATTTGCTGGGCCACTTCTGTGAGAGCCAGTTTGGTATAATGGTTAAGGCGTCAGGCTAGAAACCAGAAGACTGAGCAGCTCTAGGAAGAAAGCATTGGCAAAGCCTTTCTGAAAATCTTGCCAAGAAAACCGCAGGAACTTGTCCAAGCAGTTGCCAGGAATCAACGCTGACTTGAAGTCCCCCCCCCCAAAAAAAAGTCCCTTTTAGTGCATTATGCTCACTGGGGAGGGAGGAGCTGTGTTTGATTGTTGGATGCCAAGAAGGCATCTACAGAAAGCAGCCTGGTCTGAGTTTTTCATTAATGCCTGAATATACCAAATAAAAATGCATACAGGTAGTCCTCGACTTATGACCATAATTGAGCTCAACATTTCTGTTGTTAAGCGAGACATTTGTTAAGTGAATTTTGCCCCATTTTATGATCTTTCTTTCCACAGTTGTGGAAAGTGAATCATTGCAGTTGTTAAGTTACTAACAAGGTTGTTTAAGTGACTCTGGCTTTCCCCCATTGACTTTGCTTGTCAGAAGTTCGCAAAAGGGGATCACATTATCTTGGTACACAACAGTTGTCATAAATATGAACCATTGGCCAAGCCTCTGAATTTTGATCATATGATCATGGGAAGGCTGCATGGGTCATAAGTGTGAAAAATGGTTCTAAGTCACTTTTTTTCAGTGCCATTGTAACTTTGAACGGTCACTAAACAAACTGTTGTAAGTTGAGGACTCCCTGTACAGGTTGACTTATGACCACAACTGAGGCCAACATTTCCGTTGCTAAGCAAGGCAGTTGTTAAGTGAGTTTTTCCCTATTTTGCAATTTTTGTGCTGCAGTTAAGCGAATCACTGCAGTTGTTAAGTGAATCATGTGGTCATTAAGCAAATCTGGCTTTCCCCCATTGACTTTGCTTGTCGGAAGCCGGCTGGGAAGGTTACACAGGGTGATCACATGACCCCAGAGGACAGAGCAAGTGCCGTAAGTTCATGCCAATTGTCCGGCGCCTGAATTTTGATCATGTGGCAATGGGAATACTGCAACTGTCGTATGTGGGAAAACTGGCCTTTGTATCTTTGAATGGTCGTAAACGAATGGATGTGAGGACTACCTGTAGAAACCTGAAAATGTTTGTTGAGTATGCAGCAGTTTAAATCAGATCTACTACTTCCAAAGCTCCTGCAGAACTCATCATAATAAAAAGGTGGCAATTCCTTGGTTATCAACTTTTGGCCACTCCTGGCTTAAAAGGTTCTGAGAGCAGCAGATGAGCATCTATGCTCTGGTTCCCAGCATATTGTCTGTTTGCTGGTGCCATCCAATAAGTAAGAGACAGCTTTGAATGGATGAAAAGCAGCTCATGCAACTGTATGAAGTGACTAATAATATATCTGTAATATGTGAAAGGGAATCAGTCTGACATACGTGGCTCTTCTTAGAAGCCATTTAATTCATCTCTGGGGGGAAATAATAACGGGGAGTAGCTAGAGAAGAAAGAAATGCACAGCACCTGCATGAGCTGACTTACTACAATGCATCCTGTGTGTTGCAGGTGCGTGACACGAGGTAGTCACTAATCCTTTCTTCTTTTTGTCCATACTAGGTACCTGGTAAACCCCATCAGTAGGCCTGGAGTCAGAAATCTTCAGCTAATACAAATCTCTCTTCTGCTCTTTGGCTCTCCATGCGAGCCAGAGACAAATGGATGCCATCGCAAGTGCCGGCCTCAAGAGGAAGTTTGACGATGTGGACGTGGGCTCGCCCATTTCCAATTCCGACGATGAGATCTCCAACAGCGACAGCGCAGACAGCTGCGACAGCGTCAATCCTCCAAGCTCCTCAGGCTTCATTCGTAAGTGTTGGCATTAGAGGGTTTTTGAAACACGGTTAACTCCATACAGGTGGCCCTCAACATACGGCCGCAATTGGGCCTGGAACTTCTGTTGCTAAGTAATGTGGTGGTTAAGTCATCCTAATTTTTTGCTGCAATCATTTAAGTGAACCACATGGTCACTAAGTGAATCCAACTTCCCTTATTGATTTTGCTTGTCAGAAGCAGGCAGGGACAATCGCAAATGGTGATTGCATGACCCCTCCCTTCCCCCCCCCAGGCTGCAGCTGTCATAAGTGTGAGCTAGTTGCCAAGTGCCTAGAAGTGTGATGACTGGTCATAGGTCAATTTTTTCAGCAGCACTGTAATTTTAAACAGTCACTAAACAAATGGTTGTAAGTCAAAGACTAACTGCGTCAGCATTAATTCTGGCTGCACTTATTGAAGAATTTAATTAGTCACTGAAGCCTTCCTTCATCAAGAAAGTCTTCCATGGTGTCAGACATTTGCAAGAATGGAATTACTTCTGAGATGAAGCAAGAGTAGTAAGAATGGACTTCTGCCTAGCTCAGGGGTCTGCAACCTTAAACATTCAGCCATTTGGACCTGTTTCCCACAGAAAACAAAACACCAGGAGCCACAAAATCTGGGTGGGCATGACCAACTTGACATCACTCCCACCCAGTCACATGACACCCCCCAGCCACGCCTACCCAGGTTTTGTGGCTCCCGGTGTTTTCTATGGGAAACAGGTATCTCTCTTTCTCTCTCCCATCTCTCTCTTTTTCCCTCTCTATCTCCTTTCCTCTCTTTCTCTCTCCCTTTCTCTCTTTCTCTCTCTCTCTCTTCCTCTCTCTCTTCTATCTCTTTCTCTCTTTCTCCCTTTCTCTCTGTCTCCCTCTCCCTCCCTCCCTCCCTCTCTCTATCATCTCTCTCCCATCTCTTTCTCCATCTCTCTTTCTCCTTCCCTCTCTCTCATCTTTCTCTCTCTTTCTCTCTCTTCTCTCCCCTACTCCCCACCCCCACTTCCCACCCCCCCACCCCCAGGAAATAACTGTAAAGAAATTCAGCCACGTACTCTCTATCTCTGGAAAGATACAAAAATAAACCTTGCATTGCAAAAGGAGTGACTGTCAGGCTGTTACATCACAGCGCCACGAGGTTGCCGCCTTAGATCGCCGCACGCACTTCAGAGAAGCATTATCCCAAGCAGCAGCACAGTCACACAGGAACGCATATGCATCCTGCAACTCGGTCCAAAATGGCCTGAAAATAGAGTCCCTGGGCGCCCCCGAAGACGCTTGGCAGGCAAAGTACGGGATGACCCCTCCCCCATCACCAAGGCAGCATCCGTGGAATCCTTGCAAAATTGGGCAAAGGCGGGGAGAGGGGAGCAGACAGAGCCAAATTGAGCCGAAGCTGTCTCTCTCTGTCTCTCTCGCTGCCCAACTGCAGCAGGAAATGGCGGGCGACTACTTCCATCTTGGTTGGTGCTGGACGCGTGACCTGCTCTCCATCCCGAGAGAGAGCTGCCAGGGGCGAGTGGGGCAGGGAATGGGCTCCAGGAGGAGGAGGGGACCCAGTCTCCCCCATTGTGAAGCGCACTTTCACTGTGTTGCGCAAGGCACTGCGAGAGCAGCAGGCAGGCCATGGAGGGGGTATTGGGTCATCCCCACACCCCACGCCAAAAGGAAAATCAGCCAGGCTTCTCCTAGAAGCCCCCCTACCCTTCCCCCTGCTCCCTGCTCCCTTCCCCCTACCCCCCACTCAATCCTACTTCGGGACAGAGGAGCGCGCGCTTGAAACATGTTGGGGCGACGTCAGAGTGTGCCTCCTGACCCTCCGGCGCTCGGCCTGCAACTCTTCGGTCTTGGCCAGGCCCGGCTTGCTGAGGAGGGGGGAGCAGCCCTGACGCCTCCACTGCCCCCTCCATGGTCCCAGCCATCGCTGCCCAGCTTCCTCAAAGGCACGGCGCATTTCAAAGGCGTCAGCTCGCATTGGAGGTGCTGAACAGTGGGACAGCTGTGAGAGCCGGGCCAGGCCTCTCCACCTCCAACTCGCCAATGGGGCACTTCTGCCGGGCCAGCTGCCCCCCTTCCCACTGGGCTTTTGTGCTCGGGGCTCGGCCGTGGGAGGGGAGCACTTCCCCATGCCGCCCCCTTCTTTTTCTTGGCCCCGCCAAGGGAGGAGGAAAGTCAGGCTTGGGGCATGGCCCCCACCCCGCAAGATCCGGTTCCGCTGTTCTCTCCCTGCCCTCTTTGCTGGCGGCAACAACAAATGTACAACAAAAACGGAATCCTGTTGCCACGCAAAGGGAAATACAGGGGCTCTTCGCTCCTGCACTAAGGCTTCGCCACCGCCACGACAGGGTGACAGCTCTTTCATCCCTCTACCGTGACAGGGCCACAGGGAGCCGCAGCAGAGGGGTGAAAGAGCCGCATGCGGCTCTGGAGCCGCGGGTTGCCAACACCAGGCCTAGCTGTTTGTGTTGCCAACCAATAAAAGTTTGTCAAGAGCAGCCTAAAGATAGCCTATAATTTCTTTCAGTCAGCGTTCTTTGACCCAGATCCATCCAATAAGTTGGACAGGTCTGACTAAAATTGGTCATATAATGAATGTGCAGTTATTATGAGGCTGTTCCATCTTATGGAGTTAATAATTCTAATAAAAGTGCGCATAGTAGTCTTTCCACCCCCCCAATCTGATCCCAGTAGAATATATATCCCCACTTTTGCTGTTTTTGGTCTATTGGGTGTAATCGAAGCAAATACTTTGAAAAGTTGCTATTGTTCTTAGATGCTCCGTATAGGATTGATTAGTTCAAGGGTCCCCAACCCTCAGACCACATCCCTTTCGGAAGCGGGCCGCACAAGTGGTGGGCGAGCGCGCGCACACAAAGCTCCACTTGCATGAGCGGCGGTTGCAAGCATGCACGCTTGCAGCTCCATTTGTGTGAGTGGCGGGCATGCCATTACTACACTTGCACGCACGCTCCTGCTGCTCGTATAGAACCATCCCCTTCCCCCCCACCAGTTGCCGGGCCACCAAGCCAGAAAGGTTGAGGATGTTGGATTAGTAGTCCATAATACCTTGATTAGCAGGACCGTGTGTAGCACTTAGGATTCAAGGCAGAAAAATGCTTTTGTGTGAGTTGGGGGGTGAATGATCCACTACGTTCCTCTGGTTCCTCTAACCCCCCCCCCCCCCCATTTGTGTGAGATGTGGAAGAGAAGGCTCTCTCTCTTCTGTCCCTGTCTCCTCTTTTCTGAAGCAGTGCTCCCCTGATATTAGATAGCTGCCAATCCGGTGAGCTTATTACAAGACCTGGCTAATTTCAGCAAGTCTTGAGGGAACCACTTCAGTCTCTCCTGACTGAATGTATTTGGCAGAACCCAGGAGATGGGCCTTTTCTGCCATGGCGCCTGCCCTGTGGAATATCATCTCTCCCCACCCCAGTTGACATTGGCCCTGTCCTGATAACCTTCCGGAAGGCCCTCAAAACATGGCTATATCAGCAGGCCTGGGGAATCTCACAGAAATGGTGATACAAGGAGATGGCTGCATTATTTTTAACATCTCTCTTTCTCTACTGTCTTGGTATTAATAGTGTTGATTTTTTTAAAAAAAGTATACTTGTTTTACTATTGTCCCTGTGAGAAGGGTGGCTATAGAAATATGAATAAATACACACTTTTATGGTTGTTCCTCAGTGCTGGGTGTTATTTCTTATGTTGGTTACATTTTTCTGTTTAGCTTTTAACCTTATTACTGTTCTGGATCTCGGTAAGCTGCTCAAAGTCAGACATGATTAGAATAGCGTATGAGCCTAGTAAAATAAATAAATTCCCTAAAGCAGCTGTGCCTTTTCCTAGGATCATGTATCTGCCCTCCTGTTCTCCCTAACCATATTGATAACCCTCGTTTATCCACTCTTGGAGCATGAAGAGTAATAAGAAATTAATCAGGCTATTCGTTCCAGGACTTTAGTCTTAGTTCAGTAGAATGGCCGTTAGTTCAAACAGCTTACATTCTGCCCTGATGATTGTTACTCAGGTAGACTTGCCTACGTTAACTTCATTGCTGGTTATGATTGGAGAAGGTTAGATGTGAAAAAATGATTTGCTGGATAAGGACCTGACTTGACAAAACAGTGCCACGCCTGTTGTTTTATACCATTAGTGGCATTTGAAAAATAGATTGCGATGCCGCATTGATTCTACAGACCCTTCAGATTTCTCAGTATTTCCCAGATTTTCTGGAAAGACAACTTGCCTGTCACTGTTAATACGCCTGTGTGGTGCACAGCCAAAATTTTAAATAGCTTACAGACTTCACTCTTGGTTGTTCAGAGCTACAATAAAACCCTGCGGGCTTCGGCCAGTGCTCTTTATATCCTGGAACATGCTCAGAATCCTGTCCAGTGCTTAAGAATTAAGTGGCAGGTATGTGTCAGTGCAGAAGATTTTGAAAGCTTCTATGGTGGAGGACACATTCTTCAAACGACATTTGCCACTGGTGCTCTGTAACAATGAAGAAAATATTAAATGGGGTGTGTGACGGGAGACCCATCCTTGCTTCAATTTTCAAGCGGTGTTTCTGTTTTGCTTTCTTACATCTCAGCAACCTCCATCTTAAAAAGGCAGAAACAGCTGCGTAGAAAGAACGTGCGCTTCGACCAGGTGACCGTGTACTACTTTGCAAGGCGTCAGGGATTTACCAGCGTTCCTAGCCAAGGGGGAAGTTCCCTGGGCATGGCCCAGCGGCATAACTCTGTCCGCAGGTATACCCTTGGTGAATTTGCCCAAGAGCAGGAAGTGAATCACCGTGAGATCCTTCGAGAACACCTGAAGGAGGAGAAGCTCCACGCCAAGAAAATGAAGGTAGGTTTTTGGCAGGCAGAAAAGCCCTTTTGGGTCACTCATTTGCAGAGTTTTTGGTGCTGCAGCTTGACCCTATTTTGATGCATATGTAGCGAATATAGCAAGGTTGGGAATTGATTTTGAATGCCTGTAATCCTTTTCCCAATTTGATATGGTGACTTCATATCAGGCCTACCTGTGGGAAGTGGTAGAGAATACCTAGACCACGGGTGTCAAACTTGCGGCATCACGTTACTGTCACATGACGTATCGTGACTTTTTTCCCTTCACGGAGCTGGGGTGGGCGTGACACAACTGGCCCGTGGGCCACCAGTTTGACACCCCTGAACTAGACGATCATATGGTTCTTCGGTGCATTTGCCTGGACTCTTTTATTTGTCTGTCTCTGCAGTTATTAAGAAATAGTATTCCAAATATGCACTTCTGATTATTTTGCATTTTGGTTTTTCTTTCCTGTCTATTCCATTATGTTAATTCTGCGCCCCAAACCAAAGCCCATTTCCCCCTGGATTTCCCCATATTTCTTAGACTACATACAGCCCTCCATCTGGATTGGAATATGAGAAATGCCGCTGGTAATGTGAAAACGAGCGTTGAAGAATTTCTTCTTGAAGTGAATGAATGTGAAATTGGCAAGAGCTTTCCCTCTGGGGCTTGGTGAGGAAGGGTCAGAGATGAGCTTTCTGAGGAAAAGCTAAGGATTTCCCGCATCCAGCATCAAGGGAGCCCTCGCAGCCAAGAGACAAGTACTGCTAGTCATGCCAACCAGTTTTCTAGCCTCTGTTTTGTGTCAGCTTGATTCATGGGAAGGCTCAGCAATTGCAGCGAAAGCCTCTCCCCTTTTAGCCTCCTCCAGCAAGCTTCCTCTTCAGTCCATCTCCTTATCGTGCCTCCTGGCAGCCTGGTTGGTGTGTCCTGTAGGTTGCCTAGCAACTGGGTTTCCCTTGCTGAATTGAATGCTTCTGTCAAAAAACATAGACGTCCAATCATTATCTTGCTACCATGACAACCAGCTTAGCCAGAAGGACAAATAGTCACTCTGTAGTCCTGCAACTCTGGCCTACTTCTTATAGTTGGTAAAGGAAACCAGTTTCTGAACTGCAAGGTCCAGGTTTGTCCTGATACGATCCATCCTTGTTTATGCATATGCCACCTTCTCCAGAAAGTGAAAAAGAGAAGGATCTAGGTTGTGACTTGCTAACTAGCTTGCTAGCTTTCTGTGGTGGCTGTTTTTGGTGTTTTTGGTTGTATGAATGAGCATCCGGTCCTGCATACCAATCCATCCTCTTTGTATATTGAGGTAGAGTATGTCTGAAAGAAGCCTGCTTATTTGTTTATGTATTTATTTCCCACCTTTATTATTTTTACAAATAACTCTAGGCAGCAAACGTATCTAACACACCTTCCTCCTCCTGTTTTCCCCACTACAACAACCCTCTGAGGTGGATTGGGCTGAGAGAGAGTAACTGGCCTAAAGTTACCCAGCTGGCTTTCCAAAAACATAGTTGCAGCTTTGGTAATATGACTATGGTGTTCTTGAAGCCTATGGGAAACATGCAAAGTGCTTTTCTAAAACATGAGGGTTTTGTATATTCCACAGAGAATTTGGCATTCTGAAAATCCATTTTCCCCTTTCACAGTCTGTTAGTGGCACAGAAATGTTGAAGGTCCTATCCACTACATTTTAAAGGTTTCATTTCTAGATTTGTCATGCAACTCCTTGTCATTTTTAATGTCAATTCTGCTTTCTCACGTATCTGATCCTTATTCAGCCACCTTCCAGAGCTTATTTGTTATCTTACAACAATCTACAGCATCTTTTTTCCCTCTAGCTGCCATGTCTCTGCCCCCCCCCCAAAAAAACCCTCACACAAGTCTTCTCCCCTCCCAAGATTAGAGGTGAAACAAATTTGTACTCTGTTCAGCAGACGATGAGTGTGTGTGTGTGTGTGTGTGTGTGTGTGTGTGTGTGTGTGTGTGTGTGTGTGTTTGTATGAGGCACAAATCAGCCAAGTGTACCTTCTGCTTTTGCCCTTGAGGACAGGCTGTGTCTGCCAGTAGAAATATTACTGTGCTTTCCACATGGCCAGCAATGCGAATGGTAGTGTCCGTCATCTGTTTGGTGTAAGAAACATCAAGCTGCAAATGTGTTTAGTGTCTCAGCAAAGCCGTGATGTAATGATTGGATCAAGGTCATCCTCAGACCCCTCCCCCCCCCAAGGTTCTAGAATTCCAAAATCCAAGCTCCACCTGTCACACTGCTTCCCTCAGAAAATGGAGGAGACCAGATTGCAGTGCTCGAGCAGAGCTTAGCTCTCACCTCAGCCCTCGGCTGTGTTGCATCATGTCTCTCAGGAATGGTCCTTTGTAATACCACGGCTACCCTGATGAAACACGACTACTCGCTTTGTTTTTGCCATCAGCTTTGTTGTTTATTACATTTTAAATTTTTATTGCATTTTACGACGGATATAAAAACCAAAACAAAACATCTAAAAAATAGGAGAAAGGGGGGAAAAGGGGAAAAGAGGAAAAAATTGGGGTTGCAGTCAATGAGGGAAATACCTACAAAAATAATAACTTCTGACTTTTTTCGGTAAAGATATGAATGCTGCTTCCATGTTGCCCATGGTTCAGATATTTTTTTGCTTCCCACTTAAAACAGACACTGTATTTATTTTCTTTTTTCTTCTTAAAATGTACAGGTAGTCCTTAACTAGCAACCACAAGTGGGAGCAGAATTTCTATTCCTAAACATAGTTCCTGTTACCTGATGTTACGACTTTTTTTGCCATTGCAGTGAATCACTGCAGTTGTTAAGTGAAACTGGCTGTCATTAAGCGAATCTGCTTCCCCCTATCAACTTGATTTCTCAGAAGTTGGCTGAGAAGGTTGCAGATGGGATGTTGCAACTGCCATAAATACATGCCAGTTGCCCAAAGTCATGTGATCACATAACTATGGGATGTTTCAGTCATGAATGTGAGGACCGTTCATAAGTCACTTTTTTCAATGCCATTGTAACTTTCTGTGGTTGCCAAAGGAATGGTTGTAAGTCAAGGACCAGTTATGTATATTCATTGTGTAAATAACATAACACAAAGTTTGTCAAAGTGAAAAAATATAGAGTATCATGGTCAACACTGATAAGAAAGAATTATTTGTGCTTTTAGATACCACTATCTAGAAATGTCAAATTTAAACGCAGAATTTTGGCTTGGAAAATGTGCTACTCTATATCTCCTCTGAGTCTTGGGGAAAAAATGAGATATACAGGGTTGTATGGAGGTTAACATTGTCCAAACCATGTTTTGAAATTTCCCACCTCAAATAAACTAAATGAAATACATATCTCCCTCTGGTATCATTCTGTTTGAGAGGTCAGATTTTAAGGACTGATGGGTTGGATAAAGGTTCAGAAGGGGTGGGCACGGAGCTGAGAAATGTGCAAAGAACTAAACTACTATCTCTTAATTGATCATGATCTGCCTGCACAAGCCAAGAGCTAGTTTGATCAAAGCCCATAATCTTTTCTAACAAGGCTATGGCTTGTGTGGTAGCTTGAAGGCCTGCTTGTGCAAAGGCGAGTCAATGTCAGAATTTATTCCCCATTCTCTCTGGATGTTGGGTTCTGCTAGCAAAAGAGAATGAAAAGCCCAGAACATGGTTAACGGTGCTCTGGCCTGTGCATGTAAAGCTGGATCACTGTTAGAACTTGCTCCCTCTCTGTCCAGCAAGCTTTTGGGCTTACTTCAGCTTTGACAATGCAGAAAACCGCATCATTGTCAAAACTCACAGCCTGGGAGGAATCGGTATTTGGAGGAAACGGGTGACCTTTGCAGCCCAGCTAAACTCAGGGAAATCATTTGTCTTTTTTTTTTCCAGACTGAAAACTGATGGGATTTCAATTTCAAGATTAACTTTGCTGGTGTCTGTGTCTGTTGTGTTCTCTGTTCTTTCCCACACCCTCCCCTAAGCTGACCAAGAATGGAACTGTGGAGTCCGAAGAGGCTGATGGCTTGACGCTTGAGGATGTCTCTGATGATGACCTCGATGTAGAGAACGTGGAGGTGGATGACTACTTCTTCTTACAGCCGTTGGCCACCAAGCGGCGGCGAGCTCTACTTCGAGCCTCTGGTGTTCATCGCATCGATGCAGAGGAAAAACAAGAACTTCGGGCCATCCGCCTCTCACGAGAAGAATGTGGGTGTGACTGCCGGCTGTACTGTGACCCTGAGGCCTGTGCCTGTAGCCAGGCTGGAATTAAATGCCAGGTCAGTGGGGAAGAAACCGCTAGGCTTTGGCCTGAACCGTATCTCCTGTTGCCTGCGTGTCTTTTTGATATGGAGCGGGGTCCACTCAAGCCTTGTTTCATGTGTTGAGTCTGAGCTTATAAGAGGTGATTCTTAAAGAGAACTCCTCTCTGCCAACCTACAAAGTCTTAAGGGGTGATAGGATGTATTGTCCCCTTAGATGCTCCAAGACTGAAATTTAAAAAAAAAGAAGCAAATAATTCAGGAGGGAAGATCCTGCTTGGGAGTTTCTGGAGAAAAACATAAATGACAAGATGCAGCCAGCCTCTGGGTTGGAGAGCTAAAAGGATGAGAAGGTCTTGAGGAAATAGCACTAGCTTTCCAGGATGATGTGAAGTCACTGTGGTTATGCATGTGGGAATCCGCTATCCTTCTGCTTCTCTCTCTTGGCCTCTATATGAAACGAGCGCTTGAAAGAATCTGATCCAATGTT
The DNA here is from genome assembly GCA_023053685.1 of Diadophis punctatus similis. NCBI lineage: Eukaryota > Metazoa > Chordata > Lepidosauria > Squamata > Dipsadidae > Diadophis > Diadophis punctatus. Next base: position 2,481,239 of record JALIGW010000049.1, on the reverse strand, counting down.
AACTTAAATTATACAGTGTTTGTGCAAGTTTAACCACATTTTCATAGTATTTGATTTACGCTGTTATGCTTCTTAGACAAAACGAAGAGACGAAGGGATGTTCAGAATCCAGAAGTCTTAAATACAGGAAGTCTTAAGTTACCTCATTTTTGATTCCCAACATCTAAGATGCTGGGTAATCTCTCCAGAACCAAATTTCATGCTCCGCATTGTTCTCATCTGTAGCATTTTGCTTCCCTCCCCCCCTCCTGTGGAATGTGTGCATTGGCATTTCTGCTCTTAATATTTTCTTGGCAAAGTCATTCTCTCTCACTCTGCCTCTTTTGCACACTAAATGTCTAGCTCTCTGGTAAAGGATTTCAGGTCCTCTTTCCTGAAAGTGCTTTTGTCCTGAAACCATTTGATGGCTTGATAAATGAAGTGTCAAAGAGCACATTCTTTCTTTCACAATAGGATCGAATCAGACATACTCCAGGCCATTCTTTATTTCTTTTGATTTCTCCTTGAAATACAAGATTTATAGGTAGGTTAACTGGGAGAAAGAATTGAATGGGGTGGGGGATGCGGATTCTGGGTTGCTTGAGGGCTATCTAGCCGGTTGCTTTTTGATAACAGCTTGGATTTTACATTTTTCATCTGACTTAATTTCCTATCTGTTCACTTCCTCTCATTTTAGCCCAAGCTTTCATCCTTCCAATCACTTCCTCGGTTCTCACGCAGGCCGAGTTTTCATTGTCCTTCGCTTCCCCCACCCAGGTGGACCGAATGTCCTTCCCATGCGGCTGTTCCAGAGATGGCTGTGGGAACATGGCTGGGAGAATTGAATTCAATCCCATCCGGGTGAGGACTCACTACCTGCACACCATTATGAAACTAGAGCTAGAGAATAAACGGCAGGTGAGCCGGGCCCAGGTTCTGGATGAAGAGACCCCTCATAGCTCCGGCAGTGACTGGCTGGGAAGCCAGTCCCCAGAGACCCAGGATTTTCAGGAGTTCATGGCGGAGAATGAAACGGCAGTCATGCATCTTCAGACAGCTGAGGAGCTGGAGCGGCTGAAGGCTGAGGAAGACTCTAGCAGCGGCTCCAGCATGGAAAGCTTGGGGGTGTGCATTTTGGAGGAGCCGCTTTCTGTCTCCGAAGGGATGTGCCCAAGCCTCGCCACACCAATCCTCATTCAAGCTCAGCTGCCACCAGGTTCCTCTGTTCTGTGTTTCACGGACAGTTCTGAGCAAGCCAGCTCGGCTGAGGGCAGCCAACCCTACTTGAACAATGGGCCTGTTGTGTACTATCAGGTTGACCAAAGGTCAGTGCTGGGGGTGAAGGGGGAAAATAGAGCAGAGGAGCCTGAGGGGCCCCCTCGTTACACAGAGGAAAAGGAGCTAAGCATCTACTCTGTCCCTGTGACTTCACTGGTGTCTTGCAGCAGAGCCACAGCCACCAGCAGTGTAGAAACAGAGAAGGCTGCTGTATCTTTTGAGCCCCTGTCTTCTGAGAGCTGTCAGCCTGAAGTTCCTCTGCCAAGCCTGCCACTCCACACAGACGTGCCACAAGACAGTTTGCGGCCCCAGAATGTGGTGCCGCAATCTCCAGAGAGGGCCTGCGAGCTCCCCTCTGCTGAGGAATGCTCTTTGGGCCCTTCTCTGACCGTGTGACAATTCCCAACCCATCACCTTGATGTTTATTTATTGACAAAAGGTTTTTATCAAATGGCCACAGCCATTGGGAATTGTTTAATATTGGGGTGGGGGAGGGAAAAAGAGAAGGGGGCTGCTTTGTGTGGGCTCCACCATATAAGGACCTAAAACAAGCACTTATAGCTGCCTCAGAGTAGGAGGATCTGTCTACTAGTTGGGCGGCCTCCTGGTTCTGAAGAGGTTGGACCCATAGGCAATGGGACTTTGTAGGGGAGGCCTTGACTCCATCCTACAAGGACCAAATGTGAATGTGTCTCATGGAAGCAATAGAGCAAAGCTGCCTTTTCTAAAGCGCTGGATGGGTTGGAGGGCAGGTGGAACAGAACACTTGTTGCTACTTCATGACGTCAATCAGTCTCTATGCGTGGTGGAATCTCTCCCTCCAGTTGCTGATCCCAAGCGAAGCTGCCACCACCGCCGCCACCGTCACCCATCCCTTTCTGTCACTTTCAGTGCTGTGTCTTGGTAACGGTGACCTTACTTGCTTGAACTGCTCTAACCAGTTACACAGCTTAAGCTCTGCAACCTCTTATTTATGTGACATTTACTGCCCTTCGTTCCCTGGAAGAACCCCATATATTTTTTAAATTCACTATGAATTAACTTTGATCATGACTAGCTTACACCTACAGTTTGGCATGCAACTGTTGTAAAAAATAATTTTCATCCTGGAGCCTCCGTCCTGCCCCCGCCAATAGCTTCACCCAAACATGTTCACGGCCCGTTTTGCTGGCTGGCCTTTGCTGGGACTGATTAAGTTTAAATTAACTTTTTTAAAAAAAAATGCTGAATGTTTGCGGACATGATGTGACTCAAGACTTGTCACTGACTCTGATCCTGAGCTGTCACCTCCGACTAGAGCCCCTTTGGGGATCTGATTCTGTAAACACTGAATGCCCTAGGATCGGGTGGGATCCAACTTCCTTCTGAAAAGAACTGCCAGTTTGGGTGGGCAGAGAATTTGACAAAGTACTTATTAGCCTTTTGCCCCATAGTTTTATGAATCAATTTTCCCTTTCACTGTCTCTGTCTTTTCCATTCTAGTTGCACAAGAATTTGGAGATGATATTGAAAGCTTTCTGTCCCCTTGCTCCTTGCTTAGCAACCTAGCATTCTGGATGACTTGAAAGGGCACAGAGCCTGTGTGCAGTAAAACTGCAACCTGCTGGATCCCAAGCATTTAGGGGTCAGTAAATGTGCAATAAGGTGGCACCTGCAATTCTCCTCCCGGTGAAGTGTGTACATTGTTCCGATTGGTCTTGGAATAAAGGGAGAAAGGACGCCCTTATAAGCTGCCACTCACCTCTACGACCACTCTAGGATAACAAAAGCACTTTTCTCTTCCAGCTTCCTTTCCTCCTTCATCTACCTTGTAGTAAACAAGAGATAATCATTGCCTTTCTCTGTCATCACCAGTTCTGACCCAGCTCATGTTACAGCCCTGTGGTGTATGGTCTGGGGCTTAGCAAGAACCTGGTTTCCCTGTATTTAGGAATCTTTCTTTTTTCAGACTGCTCAAGACTTACAGTGAGTTGCACGAAAGGTAGTCTGGGTATTCAGTTACCCATAACTCCTTATGCATAAGAGAGGGTGGTATTTAAGTAGCTTTGCAGAGATAATATATCCTCATCAAAATCTACCTCCCAGCTGAGAAATAATACAGGCACCATCAGAACTTAAATAGGTGTTTTGTGTTTTTCAGGGATATCACTACATCTGTGTAAATGCTGGGCCATGTAAGTTTGTAAATGCTGAATATGGAAAGATTTAACAGGCTTGCCCCTTAATTGCAAAGCTGCTTGGGAGTAGGCAGAACAAGAAAACTCTGGCGGTAGCCAAGTCTAACTTAATTCTTGGCTGTTAACGATCAGTGATGAGCAATCGGCACAGCCAGTGCATCCAGAAAAGCCTATTCTCCTGAAAGTGACACTCTGTAAGATAAACACAAGCAAATGCTGTGTAGGCGGCAGCGGAGAAAAACTGGCTATAACTATTGACATGTAACACCATTCCAGGCTTCAGAATAGATGCAAAGACTCCAGTACTAAATTCCTGTCTGATTTTTTACCTTATTTCACCCAAGCTCTCCTTGTGCCGATTAGCATATAGTATACAGCCAGGGCTCCTGTACTTTGCCAGACTACTACTAAATTGCTTTCACATCACCTCTTTGGGGGGGGGATTGTTTAGAAGCAATGCTATATTTAGTGGGCAAATGTCTCCTTTGTACATTTTAAAATGTAACAGGATGAAGGTGCAGCCTTAAAAATGTCCACACTCCTCCTGTCTTTAAAAAGCCACACATGTTGCATGACACACACACACAAACATAAACACTGGTCTCATTCCTGAGGGGGTGTTTAGGCTTTTATTCCATGCTGTTTTACCCCCCATGCTACCGTTGGGTTTGTGGGTCCATTGGTGTCTTTAGGAGGAATCTCTCCTAATTCTCACATTTGTAGTTTACAAAACAAGTGGTGCTATAACAAGCCAGATTTATTTTCAAGGCAGCTGATCCCAGATGCAACTCTCACTGTAGCAAATGTATTTAGTGCTCTTCACATCTGAATCAAACAGAATAGAAAAAATTTCCTCCTACATCGAATGCATAGCTTTGTAGGTATTTAGGTCAAAGAGAAGGCATCTCTTATATATATAAAAAATTTTCAACTGTTTGAAAGCACCTTGGCTATTTATAATACTAACCCGTAATTGTTTTTTTACACAATTACAGTAACATTATTATGGGCAGCTGTAGGTTTATTTCAGGACAAGATGCACTTGTCTTTTTCCTATATTATTTCTCCCTTGTTCCAGCTATAGTCTTTATAGCCCTGAATTAGGAACCATTGTGTTGTAGATCTGCTTTAAAGTAGTGGCTAAAGCCAGAGAGACTGCTGCCTTTAACGGCATTGGTGTTATTCTGGGGATTGGGCACAATCAGCCCTAGAATCAAGATTTTTCAATGGGGCTTACCTCAATTCTTGCAGATCTGGCAGTATAAGAATCTCCTCCTCTTGAGTGCTTAAGCTGTTGCACCCCTTGGCCACCTGCCAATACTCTCAGACAGTTTGGTGGAATACACTTTCTGAAAATGGAAGCAGCTTCACACTTAAAATACCAGGATTCCATTTTTATAATGCAGAAACAATTCTCGTGACTGACATTCCGGAATGCAATGATTAATGTAATGGCTTGGTAGAAACCAGGTAATAAAATACTACATTCTTACCCAGAGGTGTAGATAACAGGGAAGAAAACAAATTCAACGTAGCCATCTCAACTATTAAATATTACACTGGCTTTCTTTTCCACGAGAGTGCTTAGTTATGACAGAAAAAGACAACCTTAAATAGATATTTGTAGAAAAACAGCTAGCGGGGAAAAAACACTCCTTCCTGAGCATTATGAAAAAAGAAAGGCCACTGATCTCAAATGACAAGAATTTTATTTCTAAATCCTGTACTAGAGGCTGGGCTTCTTAGAAAGCTTTTGTTTTAAAGAATGTTCTTTAATGCAAAAAGGCCTATTTTCTTGCCTGTCTCCCTTTTGTTATTAATAACAAAACTACCTTTCTTACTCTGATGTGGTGGTACATTTGCCTGTTTTCCCTTCTCCTTCCCTTCTTTTGGTGCTACTGAACTGTTTACAGGACAGCCCTTTTACTACCTGGAAGAGACTATTAACAGAAGCCCTGGTCTGACATAACTGGTATTAGCCCTGTCCTCTTTGTCACTTGCAACTGATAACTTCATAACTCTGCTTTCCTGCAGGAAATACACAGGTGGCATTTTCAATGTGAATCCAAAGCTTGTCAGGTCCTTTACATTTTGTTTTGCCTTTATGTTCTTTTCATTGTGATAATGCTGTATTTAAAGAGGATATTTAAGTGTAAAAGCAAATAAATGCATAAACTTACATGAAGCGAATTTTGTTCTCAAAATTGTAGCCGCCTTCTATTCAGTTACAGACCCAGTGTGCATGCACGTTTTTCTGGCATTTTTCACAGCTGCTTTTAACCAAAGTGCAACATATGATTAATACTTGCAGAGTCTGCATTTGTAAAACAATCCTTTCTGTCTAAAAAGGAACTAAACCGTATCAAAGTATGTACAATGTTTCATAATGGAGAGATTCTGCACTGGATCATTGTAGATATCACCTTCCAAGGTAGTTTTTGCAGTTTGGCTTAATTTTGATTTGTGACTAGTCTATCAACTTATCTCATAGTGAAACCTTATGGAAAAAATCTTTTCACGCATCCAGGGTTTTTATTCCCTTCCACAGATTTTATTTCAAAAAGACTGATCATATTACTTGGACTAAGGTACACACAAGAAAGACTTGGGTCATGAACTTAGTAGTCACTGGTTATTTTATAGGAGGAAACAACTATTCATAGTTTGAGTGTTTCCAGTAATTTATGACTCAAGCTCAGATACTCAAGGGGAGTCACAATAGTGATATGTTAACAGAATGACTTCAAAACTCCATAATTAAAAGATCGATGCATTTTTTGTTAGCCATCTTTAATGGTAAACATTTATCTTTCGAGTAAAATACATGTAATATATACATTTCTCACACATTTTATGATTAGCTCAAATACAAACTTCAACTTACACATGTCGTCCAGAATTCCAGCTTCTGGTATACTACATGCAGTCTAGTTAATCCCCCTCTTCCCCTACTCCACTAAAGGATTTTTCAAGTGTGCTTCACTTCATAATAATAAAAAAATTCCTGCAAATCTTATGGCTCCTGAGAGACCAAGATTGAGTCTTCCCTCTGGATAGGAGTGACCAGTGCTATCTCAGCTGTGCCTTCCCAGACTTTTGCTGCCTTCGGTCTTTACCATTAAGTCCTGCAAAGTGTGTGTGGTGTGTGTGTGTTAGTTAAAATATACCTAGATGGAGAAGGGCTTTAGCTTCAATACTGACCACCTAACATTTCCATCCTAGTCCCTCTAACAATTGCATCTGGAGAGAAATACAGTCCCTGAAACATTTCAAGACAAAAGGGATGGAAGAAACAAACAAACATTAAGACATGTGGATCTCACTCACACACACACACCACCTTAACTGGCAAGACTAAAATCAAAGAAAGTGGTATGTGACTGACTTTATATTTAGTAAAAAAAAAAAGCTGCATTGTACCAATGTGTATTCTGCAATTGTTATTTTATATATATATATATATATATTTGCACCACTTCCTGGCCAATGTGAAACAAACTTCATTGTAGCCATTTGAGGGAGTAGAGTGTCTTTGCAACAGAAGAATTTGCCTCAAGCATTATTAGCAAGACTTTGAACTGACAAGTTTGAACAGACATACATTGTACCCTGACAATCCAAGAAAGGAGCCTGTGAGGTCATAAATTAACCAGGCTTAAATGCAAAGTTAGTGAAATATACAGCAGAGGTATTTTGTTGTGCTATCTTAGCAATTGTCTTCGCTCAAAACAGCCAGTGGGAGAATTTTATTCATATTGCAATGTTTCTTCTAGTGCCACCTCTACACTAACAAATTCACTGAAGTTTCTTCTGCTGGATTCTTGCCTCCCAACCCCCCCTTTTTTTTCTGGTTCACTCTTCAGTCAATATACAGCATATATTCAATAATCCAGAAGGGGCTGTTTCCGGTTAGCTCTTAGAGGAACGAGTGAAGTTGATAGAAAGTAAGACCATCGCATGTGCCAAGAGTGAAGTCTCAGAGTCTGAAAAGATAATAGCTTTCTATTTCACTGGATTATATTCACAAACATTTTAACACTAACTTTGATTGCAAAGAGCTTTTTCTGACACATAGAAATAGGAAGGAGACAATTCTCAATCCCTTCTGAAAGATTAGGAAGAACAAAATTTACCTGCTTTACTTACTGTATCCTCAATAAATCATTCATTTTAAAAATAAATCATTTCGGTTCAGAAGGTTAAACACACATTTTATTTTTGCTATGTTTTTATAGCTAAGAACTTCATTATTTTTACAGGTAGAACACTAACCTTTCCTGGTATTGCAGTCTAAGCATTTTTCTATTTATAACCATCTTCTCTGTGGCCCATTCTTGCAATGCATCTGTCTGCTTGTTTCTGTTAACTTTTTGTAGCAGCGTCACGGATTCTGACATGACAAATTCCCACAATTTGATACTCGTTACACAGAGAAATGGCCCATGTTGCCCCAAGGTAGCTGTGGACTATGTATTTCAAGAAATAAAATGTGACACCTTCCGATCCTCTGCATAACTAAGCCTACAGAAGTATTAGTTGTGTATTTTTCAGCCAACCTTTATTTTTTGTTTTGTATATTCCTCCCCTTTAATAACCTTAAAATTGTAAATGGCTGGAATTCATCTCTTTTTTGAGTTTGTATTGCCACATGAAGTATCACCTACTCAAAAACTTAACATATATTGAGTTCCCTTTTTTAAATCACTATTATAAGTTTAAATAAGACATGGAGAAAAATGGATATCAGGGACAAATGATCAGAGAACATATTAATGAGAAAGGAGGGCATAAAAGACATTGAACTAAGCTCAGCTGTGCTTAACTGGGTTCTTCGCTTGGGATTTTGATCTTTGAAGACTTTCATCAGGCCAAAAGCCTTAAAATTTTATTAAAAATGGAAACAGATTTTCATTTTGTGCCATTTATTAAACTAAAGCAGCAAGAGCACCCAAAAGTGCAGGACATCACCTAGCCAGAGCTAAATGTTATAATGATCCATCCTAAAATATACACACAAAATTGACAAGAGTTAAATGGAGACTAGATAAAAGATGAGATAAAGCATTCCAAGAACTCAGCTGATAATATATATGGATGCAAGTAGTCCTCAAACTTACAGCCATTCATTCAGATATGATTTGAAGTTACAGCGGCACTCAAAAAGTGATTTATGAGCGGTTTTCACATGACCCACGACCACATGATCAAAATTCAAGCGCTTGACAACTGTGCTTGAGAGTTACACTGACCTGGGGTCATGTGATCATTTGTAACCTTTTCCAGCTGGCTTCTGACAAGCAAAGTCAACGGGGGAAGCCAGATTCACTTAATGACCGCATGATTCGCTTAACAGCTATGGCAAAAAAGGTCATGAAAGGGGGCACAATTCAACTTTCTTGCTTAGCAACAGAAGTTGTGGGCTCTGTTGTGGCTGTAAGTTGAGGACTACCTGCATTACCCATATAATTATATATTTGTGGGTTGTTAGAGGAGAATCCCCATTTTCCACCACAATTTTCCAACTTCTTTCGGAGTTTCTTGTTCAATGCCTGACGTTTACCACTGCAGAGAAGTTCTCCTGACTTGAACTCCAGGAAATTAAGGTTTTTTACCTCAGATAATACCAAGCTAATATCCCAAAGAAATTCTCTTCTCCTGTGTAGTATACAATACAAAGCTTTTTATATAGGTAATCCTGGGTTAAAAACCACTAATTCAGCAACCATTCAGAGATACGAAAGTGCTGAAATGAGTCAGTTTACAACCAGTCAGTATTTTGGCTGTCCCACCACCTCTGTACCTTCTCACTATAAACTTGGCGCTTGGCAACTGTCTCGCGTTAATGATAGTTGCAGCACCCCTGGTCACATGATCACTTGCAACCTTCCCTGTGGCTTCCCACAAGCAAAGTCAATGGAGAAGCCGGCAGGGAAGACTGCAAGTTGCTAGGGTAAGTCTCCTCCATTCGGCAGCAGCCAGCCGCACTGGGTTGGCACTGCACCGGCCACCCGTGCGCACACTCCCCGACATGGCAGCAGCCACTCTTGCCACCCACACAACCTTCCCCAGCTGCCACTTAGCTGCCCGCTGAACTGTTTGTGAACTACCTGGAACTTGCAACTTCCTGTCAGCTTTCCCGCTGACTAAGGTTGCTGGAAACCCGCATGAAGTTGTGAGGAGGTCCTTGCTTAACAATGCCAACAGGCTTGCCGGGATTGCCTTTGTTAAGCAATGTGGTCACATGACATTGCTTTATGACATCACTTAGCGACGGAAATTCCCATCTCAAACATCATTGTTGAGGACTACTATCGTATGGCTTATGACCAGTACAGTTTGTGACACAATAACTCAGCAATAATATTTTTAATTATTAAGAGATTCTGCTTTAATATTCTTGACCTATCTATGGTTAGCTCCCTTTTCGGTTTTATTTCTACAGACACTCAGTTAGGCAGAGATGGGTGGGTGTGCATTTTGATGTGAGAAATTTTCCAGAATAGTTATAATACTAACCCTCCTTCCAATAGTTCAGCCAATCTTACCTCTTAGTGAACAGGAGAGTGATAGCCACTGGTTCAACCAGAGCTTACAATCAGCTGGATCAAGATGAACGGAATTCAAGCCACGGGTATAGCATGCCTGCAAAAATCAGAGGAACCCCTTGGAATGCAGCAAGATGCCTTCATGTCACAAAGAATCATCGAATCCAAGAAACAGCTGTGTTGGTGTTACATATAAGAGGCATATAACCCGCAGCTGCAAACAGCCCCAAATATTTGGAGCATTGGCTTTGGCATTTTGAATTTTACTGATATTTTTGACAGGAGCTAGAAATCAATATGTTTAGGGCTATTGGGAAAAGGAGATAATTCCTCTAAATGTGTCTATCTGTCTAGAGCATTAATGTATCCCCTCTCAGCTGCAAAGACAGACAGGGAGGCATCCCCCTCCATTCCACAGCATTCCTGTACATTGGAAAGCAAGGTAAGATAGTGCCCACAATTGTCCAACTTTGCCCACGATATGCTAAACTAATTTATACCTCGTTTGTTGAATAAGTCATCAGATTGTAGGTCATAGAAAGTTATTGGTTTTGAGACTGGTAACTCTGACTATTACTTGTTTGTAAACTGCCCAGCGCTTATGAGGGTTAAGGCAGAAGATGAATAATAATTAGTTCACAGTCAACCACAAAGCCCAATCATCTACCTCATAAGAATTTATCTTACCACTTGCACTTCTTCATCCGTCAGCTGGCTTACTCCTAGTTTCACCATTGCCTGGTCCAGATAATGCAGCTCAGAGAGATGGCTCCTCAAGCGATTTCTCAGGAAGAAAGAGGGCAAGCGCGGCGTCAGGAACAAAACGTGACTGAGAACTTTCTGAGGAAAACAAGGCAAAGATAACATTAAAGCGCCCAAAGGCTTTCAGATCAAAATGCTTTACTGTGAATCTCCATTTCTGAAACATTTTAGCCTGTGGACAAGGCAGTAGGGAAGAACAATGCAGATGCAATCGCATCCTGATTTAAATCCAACCCATTGCTGAATGGAGTTTTAAGATTTGTAAATAGGAAGAAATTTGGGGTTTTTTTGTTTTTCAAGCCTTTTAGGCAAAGCACATGAGCAGAAAGAGGAAATGTTAGTTAACAGATTCATCATAAAGGGACAACGAAGGCTTTTAAGCAGTTATCCAATTTCATTTCTTTCTTTAATTATAATTTTATTAAAGTTATAAAAATATACAAATGAAAATAAATATAGGAAAATAGGGAAGGGGAAGAAGGGAGAGGGAAAAGTGGGGATAAGGAACCCCCCCCCCAAAGAATTAACTTCCAACTCTCTTCAGTGCAGTAGAATCAAAACATTATAGCCTCTGCTAGCCATTTCTTTAACAAGAAATTTATCTATCTGCCCGAACCCCAAATATTGGGCAGCTATTTGAAAGCTAGGCAGTGGAAGAGAATAAAGATGGGAGAAACACCTAGATTGAATAGCCAGGATGTAGATGCAGATAGAGATAAAGATCCAAGAGAGAAATATGGGAGGCAAGTCAAAAAAAGAATAAGAATCCAAGTACTGAAGCGGACAAGAGACGATGGATAGAAAGGAAAGGGTTTTTGTTGTTGTTTTGTTTTTCTTTCCCTTTTTTTTTTAGAATGGTGGCATGATTAGAAGTTACGTAGAAATAAGAGAATGGGGGAATATATATATATATATATATATATATATATATATATATATATATATATATATATATATATATATATATATATATATATATATATATATATATATATATATATATATATATATTGAAACAAAAGCAATAATAAAATGGGAAAACTAGAGATTGAATGATAGTATTCTTAAGTACGTTTAAATAATGTGATTGGCATTGGAATAATATATTGAAACATTTAGCAAATAAATAATGAAAGAACATACATACCTTAATATAAACATTTGAATTACTATCAGAATCATATAGATTTGATGATAGTAAAGACTATTAGAATAATCTTGTATGTTTAAATAATATTGTGATTGGTATTAGAACTGTGTATTGAAACATTGAATAATGAAATAATGAATAATTGTATCTTAATACAAATAGATGCAGAGTGAAATATGGGAGTAAGTTAAAAATGAACAGGATTCAAAGCACCAAAGTGGCGAGAGATGTTGGATAGAAAGAAAACGTCTTTTAATATAAGGGTGACATGACTGAAAGCCAGAATAGAGACAGAAATAAAAGAAAGGGAGAATATTAGTATACACATTTTTATGTAAATAAAATAAAAGCAATAACAAAAGGGAAGTTTAGAAATTGAATCGCGGTATTATGTATGTTTAAACAATATGGTAATTGGCATTAGAACAATATATTGAAATATGGAATAGTTTAATAATGAAAGACTATAACAATATAAATGTGTATTATTATTAGAAATACGTAAGCAGGATGAATGTAACAACTATGATTAATATTACTAGTTTTATCTGTATTAAAATGTATGACACTCCGGTGCCACACTGTTCACGCATTGATATATATATGTAAAATAAAATAAAAAACTTGGAAAAAAACAAGAAATTTATCTAATTAGCAAATTCCAAAGTCAAAGTTTCATTTTTTTTCTCTGTCAAGCACAAAATTTAGAAATGGTTTCCAAGTACAAACGAAGTTAGATGTATTCTTTTCTTTGATTAAAGCCAATTTTATTCCTTAAAAGGCACCTACCACATGTTGAACCGTGAGCTGTTGGATACCAAAGGGATGCCCCACAAATAAACTCCTCACAGCTTTAAGCTCCGTTACATCTGGATGAAATCCTTCCTGAACCTTGAAGATTAAGAAACAGAAAAGCAATTTTTCCCCGAGTATAAAGTAGGACCTGATCCCGTGCACAACTAAGCCAACTACCACAAGTGTTTAATACATTCTCCCACCAGGCTTTTCTTTACTATATGCCAAATTTTACCTTATTGCATCAGAAAATGTGAATATTAAAGTCTTCCCAACACCTTGCTGCAACTGGTACCTCCCTACAATTGTGGTATGCTACCAGAATTTGCTTATTCGTTTCTTTCCACTATAATGTATGCTGACATTATGTTATAAAGCATTATGAGTGCATCTGCACAGTGTCTTTTCAACAGTGTCAAACCACTAAATAACAAACATTCTTACACTTTTGCCTATAGGAGATGACGTATATAGGATGGTCTATGCAACTTGACCAGGGGCGGGTTCCTTTTACCTTTTCCTACCGGTGCGCATCGCGATGTCCCAGCGTGCAATTTTAGTTTCGCTCATGCGCAGAGGGACAATTTTACTTCCATGCATGCTCATAGAGCTGAAAAATCACCGAAAATTAGGGGGGGGAAATGGCGGCACGCACGGACCGGCACAGACAGCACTGGAGCTGTCACGCCTAAATTACGTCATCAGCAGGCTACTACCGGAGCGCCCGCACTGGACCGCACCAGTAGGAACCCACCTCTGAACTTGACCATAGACTCGCCTGCATGCATATGAATGGAAAAATGTATCATATATAACAGCAATTTCTAGAAGTGTTTCATTATACTTTAGAAAAGATGCCGGGCATTGATTCTCCGGTTTTGTTCACATATTGTACAAGATGTGGTCTACATGTTCCTAATTTAGCACAATTTCTGAACCCAACTATTGCAAGAGTATACAGTAGTCCTCAACTTTCAATTGTTTGTTTAGTGACCATTTTAAGTTAGAGTGGCACTGAAACAAATGACCGGTTTTCACACTAACAACCATTGCAGAATCCCTATGGTCACATGATCAAAATCTGGGCACTTGGCAACTGGAATGTATTTTATGAGATTCGCCCTGTCTGGGAGTCATGTGATCACCACTTGTAACCTCAGCCGGCTTCCGACAAACAAAATCAATGAAGCCAGATTCTCTTAATGACCACATGATTCACTTAACAACTGTGGCAAAATGATAGTAGACTGGGACAAAACTGAATTAACAGCCTCACTTAGTAAGGGGAATTTTGGGCTCAATTGTGGTGGTAAGTCGAGGACAACTGTTATTGCACTATAAAATAAGTAGTAATTTAGTAAAACTTAATCAAAGAGTGGCTTAGTGTATGTGAACTATGCTATGGCAGGAAAAAGAATTAAAAGTTAAACTTCTTTTAAAAGGCAGCTCACAAAAAATGAAAAGTTGTGGGGTTTTTTAAGAATAACATTTTAAAATATCCAGGATTGCTTCTTTGTCATTGGAGAAAAAGGTACCTTTTTGCAGAGATAAAGCATCCGTTGGTGAAGCTGAGGATCATATGGGAAGTGAGACAGATGTGTTAGACCATCAATCACTTCAGTGTATACCTCCCTCCTCCTATTGTGGTAAGTGTTCAGAAACTCAGCTTGTTGTTTAGGAGTCCAGAAGTGGCGTATTAAGAGCTGTCTTGGGAATAAATACCTTGGGAAGGAGAAATTGTTTGGAAGAAGTGACTTACTTCTAAACCAAGACGACTAACAAATACAAATTCAGGAATATGCGTATTATACATTTGCAATCAAGTTTAGGCCAAGGAAACCTAAATGTTGCAACAGGAAATGGACTTTACAGCTTCCACCCACAGTGAAAGCTTTTACTTAAGATAATTTCTACTAAAGGAAGAAGAAAACAGCAGTCTGGTAACTGTAACCATGGCCCTGAAATCCTATGGGACTCTTCTTTTGGAAATTAAGCCAGGTCTTGTTAAAAGCCAACTTTTAAGTTATCTTCATAGGACTGCTGAAAATGTACGAGGGTGAGTCAAAAAGTAATGCCATTTTCTTTAGGACAGGTACAATTACCAACACAGGAACATGTAGCATACATCAAAATGACGCTGGTCCTCTGTTGATCTCATCCCTACTTCTCAACATAGTCACTGTTTCTCTCAATAGCAATGTTCCACCTTCGAATGAGAGCATGTATCCCTGTCCTAAAGAAAATGGCATTACTTTTTGACTCACCCTCGTACTTAAGAAAAAGAAACATGATATCTTATATTGTCAATATATCCAATAAAATGTCTTCTGTCAAATAGTATCTGACCTGGAAATACATATAACCTTCTGAGATCTGGTTCCTCAGTCTTGGAAAATTCCAGTCTTTGGAATTCTTTTCCCAGATGCCATAATTTAAGGTGCCAGGCCAGATTTACCTTGATGATTCCATTAACAGTAAACGTGATTCTTATTTGTCTCCTCTTCTTTTTTGAGGTTTTATTACTGTTTGTTTTATTTTATTTATTTATTTTTATTTTATTTTAGTGTTCTTCTATGCTGCCCTATTCCCTGAGGACTCAGGGTGGCGTACAACATTTTAAAGAACAACTAAACATTAAAAACAATTTTAAAAAATTTAAAAAGACATACAAAACCATGTATAAATAAATGTTTTTCAATGTATTTCTTTTAATATTTTTGTAAGCCATCTTGCACTCATGAAAAGTGGGTAGAAGATTTAATAAATACACCAGTTCTGTTCTTGTGCAGCATATACCATATTCTATGCTGGCAGTCACGGGCTTTATCAGTAGACAGAGTGGCCTTTAATCATATTTTAGTTCAAATCTGCTATAGCTAATCGTCTGCATGTCCTGTTTCCTTTTCTGAAATGAAAACCTACAATGTTTTTGCAAGGCCAAGCGCTGCCCTGCCACCCGGGCATATTGGGCTGGTAAAAGTAAGAACAAATTCACCCTATTCGTTGCTTCTTTTTCCTTTTTTTAATTATAGAAACTTTTATAGAAACAGGGCAGGAGAAATGCCAATTGAGATAGTGCAGTGTTTCTCAACCTTGGCAGTTTGAAGATGTGTGGACTTCAACTCTCAGAATTCCCCAGCCAGCGTTGCTGGCTAGGGAATTCTGGGAGTTGAAGTCCACACATCTTCAAACTGCCAAGGTTGAGAAACACTGAGATAGTGTTTTTGCGCACACAACTCCCCCCCCCCATTAAACATTTCCCAATCTTTAAATTTGTCCTTTAAAAAAAAGTGAGCATTTAAAAGCGTTTAGCAATTACATTGGAAGACAGGAGAGAAGGCAAAAAGGCTGTATCCCAGTAAATCTTAAGGATCTAGATAAAGACAAAATTCTACTTACATAAGCAAAAGAACGAAATAGTTGGCGAAGGGTGGGAGGGAGAGAATTCCAACAGGAATGGCTTTAATAAGGTCCCTGCGAAACTAGAGGAACAATGCATAGTTACTATTATTGTTAATTGCCAGAGACCCCCTTAACAATGCAGGAAACCAGTTATTACAATTGGTCATTTTTGGTATTTTAGCGTTTTAAAGTTGTTATAATTCCTTTACAAACTTTATACTACACTTATAGTGGCTATAGTTACAGTATTGATATTAGTTTACCTCTAGATTTTAGTGATAGTGATTTTGTGTTTCACAATAGCTACTTTAACTTCATAAATTCTACAATTTTACCCCAGTTCTCTCTCTTATATTCACTTTTGTCTTTCAAAACATACCCTTAGTAGTCTTGATATCGTGATGTCATATAGCTTGCGCTAAAGATCAAATTTCAGTCAATTCTTTTAGCATATAGGCCAGTGGTCCACAAACTCGTTAGCTCATTGATTGACGAAGTTTCAGATTGTTCACTGATCCCAAACATTTATTATATGAAAATAATTTAGTACTTTAGTACTATGAATAACAACAGAAAAAACCCAAGCCCAATGTCATTGGCAAATGGCCATCCAACCTTAAGTAACAATGTCTTTCCGCTAACTTAATAACCTTCAGGACTGGAAAGGATATTAACTCTACACAGACCTCAGAAAATTGACTTTCCATCGTTTATTGATCACCTATTAACCCCCAGCTATTTACTGACTTCCTTTTGATCCCCAGCAATTTATCAACCCTTTGGACAATCCCAGCAGCTCTTGGGGGGTTGATAATGACCACTTTGAGGAGCCCTGGGTTACACTACTAACACAATTGGGTGGCTTTCATTTTATTTTTTAATATTATATTGCATTATGCTGATTGATGACTGAAATAAAGAGACTATTTATTTCTACTGCATAGTTGTTAGGGGTGCAATACTCAAATGTGAAAGTACTATAGTACGATAAAGAAAAGATTAAACGACTGAGATTGGACTTCTGGGGGAGGCATGGCAAACCAAAGATGACTCTGGGAAAGCAGAGTTTATGATTGTGGCACAGACCAAGGAGTGGTGAGTACACCAGTTCTTTGGAATCTCTCCAGACAAGGAGAGGATGGGAGACGACCCACATACAGTATGCTCTGGATGGCTGCCTCTCACAAGGAGACTGTAAGACAGTGGTCTTCTGCAGGTTTGACCACTGGGAGATGAAGGGATTAGGCCAGTGGTTCTCAACCTTTCTAATGCCGCGACCCTTTAATACAGTTCCTCATGTTGTGATAAGCCCCAACCGTAAAATAATAAAATTATTAGGAAACTCAGGGGTGGGTTCTAACTTACCTTGCTGGCGGTTCGCTTTCTCCTGCGCTGCGTGGGTGCGCCTCATGGGTGCGAGTGCGCTTTGCATGCGCACACATGCGCAGTGCCAATTTTTTAAAAAAAAAATTGCAAAAAAAGAAGCCGAAAACAAGATGGCGACGCATGCACAGTGCCGGAAATTCAGCTTCTGCACATGCTCAAAAGTTCCCATGGTAGAGATTTTTTTTTTGTAGTAGTCTATTTGCATGTGGGTGGACCCACCTGGAGACGGATAGAGGAGCGGTCTCTCGGTTCCTAAGACCATCGGAAATATGTGTTTTCCGATGGTCTTAGGCGACCCCTGTGAAAGGGTCGTTCAACCCTCAAAGGGGTCGCGACCCACAGGTTGAGAACCGCTGGATTAGGCCATCTTGCTCATAGCTAGAGCGGAGTCATTAAAAGGACATTAGGTTCTCAAGCCTCATTTTCTAATCCCTTTCAGAAATTATCTATTAATCATCTTAAAGCTATTAGAGATTCCTGTATAGGAGTATTGTCCATGGCACATAATTATTCACTCATTATAATAAATCATTATTAATTTAACCAAGATTTATTTAAAAAGCCACAACTATTTGGATTCACACAATACAGGAAGTCCATGACAATTGGGACTGGAATCTCGACTGTTCAACGATAAGGACATTGAGATGCCCACATGACTGTTTCACTCAATGTCTGCAATCACGGCACTCCCAGTTATGGTCATTAAGCGATCTCCTGGTTTGTTAAGCCCATGGAGTGAAAGTGTTGCCCGCTGAGCTCAACTCCTCTCCATTTGCACTTAAGTGCAAACAGGTTGCCAAGCACCCAGGCCGGATTTTCACTTGGTGTATCGTGTAAACGTAAGTCACTGTGGGTTTTAAGTCACGGTTTATGCCTGATGGTTATGCCAGGAATCTAGGTCAGCCCTGAAGCCGTATGTCATTAATTCCTTGCCCTAATTTCAAAATTCTGTGGAAAAAATCAGTCCAGGCCTCTGATAAGAATTGTCGGTTGCTTTCCTCCAGCTTTGGAAAAATGTAAGATTGTGTCAGGAAATAATTGTTAGAAAAATGGGTGGCTTTATATTTGTTTTAACTCTAGCCCCACCTGCTGCTTGTTTTTTTCCCTAATCATAAAACAGACTCCAGATTATTGCTGAACGAATGGAGCCTTAGAAAGGGGGGGGGGGGGAGAATGCTCATTTCTTATCATCTCAAAAGAGGATCATCTGTAAAACAACACTATATCAAACTAAAGCAAACATATTTCCAGGATAGATATATTTCTCATTACCTCAAGTAGATCATTTTTGTTAAAATACTTGAATGTAGAAGCAAAAAAGTGTACTAGATATGTACTATGTAAGATAATTCCTCATGTATGAATAAAGACGGTTGTTGAAGTGCAGGAACTAATATTGCCTAAAATTAACCTGTTAATTCCAACATCTAGTGCAATTTAAGCATCAGAAAGTCAACAGGAAAGAGAGAACATGGAATATAAACCAACCTGTCTTAGTCTCTCCATTTCCCTGTAAGGAAGTTGATGGAACTGGATATTTTTATTTGACATGTCTGCCTTTATTCTTCTTATTTCTTTTGCTTCTGAAAAGAAAACCTGTAAGCCTGAACAGAACATATAATTATTTTCAGATTTCACTTCCACTTTTTTTATTGTGTATTTCATAATTTATGTTAATCTGAAAATATCACTACCCATTCCCTTCTAGATTACAGTTCCTTGTCTCAAAGGTGCTTTTTCAAAAGGCAATTGGATTGTTTTTTTTTTCCTTGAAGAAAAAGAAGAAAACGTTTCGCTTCTCATCCGAGAAGCTTCATCAGTTGGAAGCTTCTTGTATGAGAAGCAAAATGTTTTCTTCTTCTTCCTCAGAGGGAAAAAAACAGTCCAGTTGCCTTTTGAAAAAGCACCTTTGAGACAACTATGACCTGGATGACTGAGAATCACCAAAGACATACAGTTCCCAATCTTGGTCATGAAATTGTTTCCCTCCTGATTTAATGGCATGCCACAGAAACACAGAATAGTAGCATTGATAATAGTCTTCATAGTATAAGCTTCTTCAGCCCTCTTGTAAGGTATCCTATATTTATACTATGCATATCACTATTTTCTTAGAAGGAATGAGAGAAAACTGTTGAGAAATAAGGAGACATTCAGTTATGCTGGCTATTCTTATACGTGTTCTTTCCTTTTCTTCTTGCCATTCTGCAAAATCCACTGCTTTCATAAAAGGAATTTACACACACACACACACACACAACTTCATTCAGAATGTCAGCATATTGCTCATATGTTAATCTCTTCCTCCTCAGATCAAACTCTGGACTAATTCAGATTTAATGGAAAACACTTCTTTATTAAAGAAAACAAACTGTTGGAAGCCTTAAGCTCACTTATTCTTTCTTCTCTATTTCCCTCTTCCTCTAGGAATTAACAAACAACAATTACCTATTGTTCCTACCTCTAGGAATTAACAAACAACAATTACCTAAGACATCTGAGCTTAAAGATGTTCCTGAGAACATATAAGGATCAAATTGTAATTTCAAATAAGACTCTTGAAACATTATAATGAACTGTTCCACTTAAATTGGAAGGATGCATTTTTAGTACTTTCCTTGTAAATCTAAAAGAACTGGGAAGGGGAGGAACAAGCATGAGAATCTTTCATTATACCGGAATTGGGTACATTTATCTGGAATACTGCATATATGATCAATTATTATAATTAATATAAGCACTTGTTTCCCAAATTTCAGTTTAGTGTACAGAATAGTATGCCGAAACACTCCATTTTCAGTTTGAAATACAAAAAATTATTTCAATTAAGTTTTGAGATTCTTCAAAAAAGCTTAAAAGAGAACTGTTTTATTTATTTATTATTAAATTTATTTGCCACCCATCTCATTTCAAAGCAATTCTGTTAGACACACTTCCATCAGTGCAATTCATTTCAAACCTGAAACAGGATACTTTCAATTTAAAACATTTTGCATGCTACCAAAATTAAGACATATGTTCCTGGGTTACCTTTTTCACTGAAATTATAAACTTTTAAATGAAAACCCACCTTTTAAAAATGTTGAATATAGCTGATAGAAACGTGGGAATTTCCTTTCCAAATATCTTTCATACTTCTGATTCAGGTATTTGATTTTTGAAACCAAAGCAGAGGTAAGCTTGTTTGAATTTGCTTTTGAAGAAAAATGGCACACTGGAAGTCTGAAAGGACATCCAAGTTCAGCACTTGTATTGTCATGTATCTCTTTTATGCCGTTTAGCTCACACAGAAACAACTTTCATATTGTAGTTATAACAATAACGGAGAACAGCTATCTCTGACTGATGTTTCAAACAGTACAGCTTAATATTAGTATTTTATGCCCACAATGAAAAAAGGTTTCACATTTTCGTAGAACATATACATAATTATAAGTGGAGTATCTAGTTTTATTACTAAAGTCTAGTTGCAAAGGTTAAGACCTATGCTCAAGAAAAATGCAAAATCTGTATCTTGTTAATCAGATGCTGTGGTTCATTAAATATGGTTTTAATATTTTGCTATCAGAGAAACATCCAAATTTTAAAAAAATCATTCTAAACCGGGCCCAGCTACAAAAAAACAACAACCCTGTAACAATTAGTTTTACTTTCATCAGCTAGTGTGGTAAACCTCCTTTTTTGAAAAATGTTGTGACAAGTGCTAGAACAATGAGAGAATCAATGCTAATCATTCTACCTTCAGCTCACCTTGAAACAAGACAGACATTTTGGATTTAAAGCAATCTTGGCAGGAGGAACAGATTTTCTTCCAAGTAAGAGATCAAGTATTCTTTCCAAAGCCAAATTGTAAATATATGTTGGTGCTTTATAGACTGTGCAAAATGACATGAAATGCTCCACTTTAGACTGCTAACTCACGAGGCAAATTTAAAACACCATCTTCTTTTGCCTTAAATCTCTGAACATGGAAAACTTATCATGTTATCACGAAGAAAATGTGAGAATATCCTTAGTTATAAGTAATATTTCAGTTTTAGAAGTGTTTTCCTTTTGCTGGCAATAATTTTTATATATATATATATTTTTTTTATTGGCTCTGTTCTTTTTATAGTTGTTCTTTGCATGTTGTACGCCGCCCTGAGTCCCCAGGGAGTAGGGCGGCATATAAGAACACTAAATAATAAATAAATAAATAAATAAATAATCACATCAGTGAAATGAAGCATTCAAAAATGACATTCTCTCCATCTGAAATGTCCCCAAATAAAGCCTTCTTTTTGGTTAACCGCTACTAAAGAAGTAATCAGAGTTCTGAAGTGGAAGGCAGAGACTGTGTTTACTTGGCTCGGTTTGAAAATAGCATGTTGTAAAAATCCAGTCATTGCAATATATTCAATAAACAAGTGTTAAAGAAAACATACATAACAAAATGTATAGCCCGCCCAGGGTGTATTTACTTTGGACTGTTTGAGTTCATACAGTTCAAACATCTTTCCTTCACCACTTGTCTTCCAGGTGGACTGGACTACATCTACCATTATCTCACAGCATATTCATAGAATCCAAGACTTGAAAGGGGCTGTTTAGGTCACTGACCCACAACCGGGTACTGACTGGAGAACTCCAAATTAAAATTAAAATTGAAATTGAAATTAAAATATCCCAAAATAGCTGCCTAAGAACTAGCTTGATGTATTAAGGCATCAGGCTATAGATGGGAAGACTGAGTTTTAATTCTGCCTAGGCACAAAGCCAGCTGGGGGACCTTGGACCAGTCACCATCTCTCAGTCCTAGGAAATAAGCAAACGACTTTGGAAACTACCCAAGCTGTCTAGCCTTTGTTTTGAACACATCCAGCAAAAGGGAGCCCGCCTGCCCTCTAAGAATTGGTTTCCCCTGTTGGATAGTAATTATTGTCAACGTTCAAGCAGAATCTCCCTTCCTCTAATTCAGGGGTCAGCAACCTTAAACACTCAATGAGCCATTTGGACCCATTTCCCACAGAAAAGAAAACACCGGGAGCCACAAAACCCTTCCCGTGTCTGACTATTTCCTGGCCACAGGACTAGCATATGTAGTTGAATTAAATGTTCTGTATTCTTCTGAAACTTTTCTTTTCTTGGATTTATCCATGGTTGACCTACTGGGGGTCAAAAAGCTCAATAAATTGTGTGCCAGCAGGTTATCACATATTGGCGGTTGTGACGCATATTTTGAATGACATGGAGCCGCAGCAGAGGGATGAAAGAGCCACATGCGGCTCCAGAGCCGCGGGTTGCTGACCCCTGCTCTAACTTAACTCCTTTAATTTTGTATGTTGTATAGGTAGTCCTCGACTTACGATCACAGTTGAGCTCAAAATTTATGTTGCTAAGCGAGACATCTGTTAAGTGAGGTTTGCCTGATTTTATGATCTTCCTTTCCACAGCTGTATAAGTGAGTCGGTGCAGTTGATAAGTTAGTACCCTGTTTGTTAAGTGAATCTGGATTCCCCATTAACTTTGCGCGTCAGAAGGTCACAAAAGGAGATTGCATGACCCCGAGACACAGCAAAGGCCATAAATATGAGCCAGTTGTCAAGCCTCTGAACTTTGACTCACATGAGCATGAGGATGCTGCAAAGGTGGTAACTGTGAAAAACGGTCATAAGTCACGTTTTCTCAGTGCCGTTCTAACTTTGACAGTCTAACAGTCACTAAACAGTCACTAAATGAAGAGTCTAACACTCTAACAGTCACTAAACGAACTGTTGCGAGTTGAGGACTACCTGTACTTCGGAGCCAGACCTCCCACTCAGACATCCCAAGGATGCAATGGGCTGCCGCCTTAGCCATCTTTCCTCCAGGCTGCACATGCACAGCAACTCTCCCTCTTCATAGGATCACCCTCGCTTGCCCTCCTCCTCTAAACCTCCGCCTTCTTCCTTGAAACCCTTAAAGGATAATCGGGGCAGAATTTCTTCAGGTGGAGATTAAGCGATGCGGAGCAGAACCTTTTCCACCCACCCACCGACCGTCTCTGGCTGAGAACTTAATCGGGTTATTTTTGCAAGGGGACACTCGAAGTGCTATTATCTTCCCTCGCCTCCAGCACCAAGAGGCCGGTCACGCAGCCCCCCCCCCCCCTGCATGGAAGTCCGGGAAGAGACACGGAGACCTACAAGGAAGGGAATGCAAACGGCGGCTGACGCCATGCCTCTCTCTCTCTCCGGTACCAGAAGCCGGCGTGCCTCCCAGCCCAGATTCTCACCTTAGGGCCGGCCTCGAGGGAGGCTCTGGTGGGCGTAAAGCTCGGTGAAGGGAAGCAACGGGTACGGGAGGTCGGCGAAGTCCTAAACGCAAGCCGCAGCCGCCAGGGCGGCAGCAACAACGCCGGCCAGACAGCAGCAGCAGCAGCGCCATGCCCGGCGAAAGAGCCCCCCTAGGTCTTCCGGGGCGGCCGCTGTCAGCCGCCCGGGTAGCTCACGTGACAACTCCGGGCGGAAGAAGCGGCTACGGAAAGAGAAGGAACCATGTGCCCTCTCGGCAACATGAACACATGACGCCAAGGCGCAGCCAGAACTTACTTACTTAGTTTCTTTCTCTCTCTCTCTCTCTCTCTCTCTCTCTCTCTCTCTCTCTCTCTCTCTCTCCTTCTCTTTTTCTTTCTGTCCCCCCCCCTCTGGAATTTCGGCGCTAGCTAGGCAGTGTAGGACGTGCGAGGGAAAAGCGAGTGATTTGTTTCCTACGAAAAGTACGGTAAGGTGAAATAGAGTGGTCAGTTCCTCAAAAGAAGGTAGAGAAAGGAAGGAAAGGGGGTGGGGTTTGAAATGAAAAAGATTGCCAGGACAAGAAAACAATCACAGCATTATTTTCTAATTAATTTTTATTGAATCATTTTTTACAACATAACACTGCACATTTTTAACAAAGGAAAGGTTAAGGAAAGGAAAGGTGATAAATAAGAAATAAATAAAGGGAAAAATTTAAACCATGAAGTAATGGCTTCCTATTTTTTTTATAGCAGTTACGAGTGCATTTATATTTTACCCTCTCTGTTTAAGGAACCGTAACATTAAATGCCACAAAAATGTAAAACTGAAGAAATCAAAAATCAGTTCTAATTGTGGAGGTTCTGGCTGTTAAAAAGAGCTGAAATTTCACCAGTTCCAATTGGGAAAACAACTGATGGACATGCAGATAATTTCAATCTTGTTAAGGAAAAAGAGAGGAAATTCAACAGGAAGATAAGAAAATGAAGAAGTCTACATTGGAACCTTAAGCAACATTGCCTCAAAGTTTAAAAAGGAGAAAAAGCAGCCAGGACTATAGAATGCACTGTATGCCTTTAAAGAAAAGAACTCTAATCATCAGTTCTTTAACTAAAGTATAAATAGAATGTATTAATTTCAAAAGAGAAAGAATATTTTTGCTTAGAATCAACCACAGATTGATAGCAGTGTTAAACCTGAAGGGAAAGGTGGGATATGTGATATAACAGAATACTCATTCTTTAGCCCTATGGTACTAAACTTAAGTAATTAAGTGAGAATGTCTTCAAAAGATCTAAAACTTTTAAACAGCCAGTCTGAGAAGAGGAGATGAAGTTTAGAGTAAAAAGAGGGACAGGAAAAAAGAGGTAATCAATATATTGAAAAACCATCTATATAGAAAACAAGCAACTATCTTTCTACAAATAAGGACACTACCATTTATCTGCTCAAGCGGTGCTATTATTAAATAAAGTTTTACAGTGCTGTAACTGTTTATAAGCAGTTGGTGCTCTGAGTAAATGAGAGATTACAATACACTACTTCTGACCACAATGCAGATTTTTATGGGAATATGTACCTACTAAATGGGGTGGAACTTATTTCTGATCATGTACTCATTATTAGGGTGGGGTGGATAAAAGTCTAATTGGACTTGCAGTCGCATAAAGAATTTTAGCCTGTCTGCAGCAAAAAATTATGTGGTAATCCAAACATCAGGATATATCTTTACAGTAGTAATGTTCATGGGTCAGAGCTTCCTTCATCAGAGACTTAAACTGGACTTGTGCAACATTTTTTCCCCATAACCCTTGGCATTGTATGAACCCAGACACTAGAGTCTATAAACTACATTGATAATTTATAGAAATTATATGAATCCAGCCAATTTCAAATTTGTCCATTCAAGCAATCATACCATATGAAGTCACAGATATATTTAACAAATAGCCACAAAGATATCCATGCACAAGGTACTTAAGGGAAGAAGATAGTGATGTTACTATGGACTAGAGAACATATGGAATGACTTCAGAATGTATCCATTAAATTTGATTACTCTGACAACATCTGGATCTTGCTATCCACAGGATAACTTTCCCAAATAATAGTCAAAGTAACAATCTACACATGTGAAATTTGATTCTTCATACAGCTCTTAGAAATGCTACATGTCATTTCTGTATCTCTAACCAATGCCTCCATATCATTCAAGGCTTAAAACTAGGCTTAAAAGAACTAGGATAATCTATCTCATTTAAGGATGATTTTTTTTTTTGGCATTGGATGATAGCTCTTAAGATCAGCTAGATCCAATGATACTTTGGGCAGGGATTTCATTGTCACCACCACTTCATTTACAGCTTGCAAAAAACATGGATTAATTATGCAAAATAACTGTTAGAAGTTCTTACAAGCCAAGCCATAGAATAGAATAGAATAGAATAGAATAGAATAGAATAGAATAGAATAGAATAGAATAGAATAGAATAGAATAGAATAGAATAATTTATTGACCAGGTGTGATTGGACACACAAGGAATTTTTCTTTAGTGCATATGCTCTCAGTGTGCATAAAAGAAAAGATACATTTGTCAAGAATCATGAGGTACAACACTTAATGATTGTCACGTACAAATAAGCAATCAGGAAACAATATTGATATAAATCGTAAGGATACAAGCAACAAGTTACAGTCATACAGTCATAAGTGGGAGGAGATGGGTGATAGGAACTATGAGAAGACTAATAGTAATAGTAATGCAGCCTTAGTGAATAGTTTGACAGTGGTGAGGGAAGGAACCAAACATACAATGGGAGAACCAAAGAGATCCAAGTATCTTACCTAATTCCTCACAAGTGAAACTGTGGAACTGTCTGAAATTATGCTATTATAATACATGTGTGGTGGGTTCCTTGGGCTGGCTTCAACACCAACACAAATCTGAACAATTTCCTTCATAGAGAACTTCATAAATTGCTCACCATGTTGCTCAGATGGGATCTGGGTTAAGGTGACCAGACGTCCCGATTTTGGCGGGACAGACCCGCTTTTTAATGATTTGTCCCGTGTCCCGCCCGCCCTCTTAAAAAGTCCCAATTTTTTGAAAGGGGTGAGGGAGGGCTGGGGGGCGGGCTCTCCCCTGCAGGGACGGCCGGCCGCGGCTCATGGGGGGCGAAAGACAAATACAATTTTCGGCGGGCACGGCTTTGCAAGGGCTCTTCACAAGTTTGGCAAGTTTCACAAGAGCCGTTCGCGTGCAGGGCAGTTTATAAATAGCGGTCGCCAGGTAGGGAGCCGGCCGGGGTTGCGCAGGGCTGGGGGAGGCTCGCTAGCCCGGCAGCTCCGGCCGCAGGAAAGAGCGGGGGGGGTGCCGTACTGGGAAGGGCCAGCAGTCGCCGCCGCCTGAGGGGGCCACCCCCCCCGCCCGCCCGCCCGCTTCGCTGCAGGGGACGCTGCACCGGATCCCGAGTCGCGCCGGCTCTCCCGCGGCCACGATGCCCGCCGACCTGATGGAGAAGAGCTCCTCCTCGCCCGCGGCGGCCATCCCGGCCAGCGCCGGAGGAGTCAACGCAGGACGCCCGCCCGCTGCCCACAGCCGGCCCGAGCTGAGAGGCCTGCTGCTGCTGCTGCTGCGGCTGGGCCCCCAGTCCCGGCGGCGGGAAGGCTGCGGCGGCGGCCCCAGCCTGCTGAGCCAGCGCCGGCCCGAGGGCCATGGATGCGACTCCTTCGCTCGGGCCGCCCCACCCACCGCGACGCCGGCCTTTTCGAGAGGGCGAGGTTGCATCAGGCGCCGGGCATGCACTGGAGGGCGGTGAAGGACACGGTGGAGAGGCGCCTGATGCAGCCCCGCCCTCTCGAAAAGGCCGGCGTCCCGGTGGGCGGGGCGGCCCGAGCGAAGGAGTCGCATCCATGGCCCTCGGGCCGGCGCTGGCTCAGCAGGCTGGGGCCGCCGCCGCAGCCTTCCCGCCGCCGGGACTGGGGGCCCAGCCGCAGCAGCAGCAGCAGCAGGCCTCTCAGCTCGGGCCGGCCGTGGGCAGCGGGCAGGCGTCCTGCGTTGACTCCTCCGGCGCTGGCCGGGATGGCCGCCACGGGTGAGGAGGAGCTCTTCTCCATCAGGTTGGCGGGCATCGTGGCCGCGGGAGAGCCGGCGCGACTCGGGATCCGGTGCAGCGTCCCCTGCAGCGAAGCGGGCGGGCGGGGGGGGGGGTGGCCCCCTCAGGCGGCGGCGACTGCTGGCCCTTCCCAGTACGGCACCCCCCCCGCTCTTTCCTGCGGCCGGAGCTGCCGGGCTAGCGAGCCTCCCCCAGCCCTGCGCAACCCCGGCCGGCTCCCTACCTGGCGGCCACTATTTATAAACTGCCCTGCACGCGAACGGCTCTTGTGAAACGACGTTAGCGGTCTTTTGCCCTCTGCGCATGCGCAGCGTTCTGTGCATGCGCAGAGGGCAAAACCCGGTGTCCAGGTGGCCCCGCCCCCCGTCGGTGTCCCGCTTAAAAAAAAAAAATCTGGTCACTTTAATCTGGGTGCTAGCCAGAACCACTGAAGAGTATCTGCACAGGGATTTCTTTGGACTGTTGTCTGAATACAGTTCAGGGAAGTTGGGGGGGGTGTTCCAACATTTCTTCTCTAATTGGTGCTGCATAGATCTGATGGTGAATCCCCCAGTTATGCTTATTTGTCTTTGCCCTGCCCTGGTCCTACGTCAGAATTGTTCAAGTCTTCTATATTTCTTAGAACCATTATGTGAGCCCTGATATATTACGGGCTCCAAAGTAAGGCAAGGAGCTACCCTTGCTTGGCAGCTACCATATTAAATGCAGGTATGTTTCAGTACTCTATATTCTGCGTTTCAACATGGTCACTGAAAAACTAGGCAGTCAAATTGCAGAGGACATTGTTTAGAGCTACTTGGGATCAAATAAAACCTCTCAGTCTCTCTGGTGGACCCATCTGATATCGTCCTTGCCCTTGACAAGGAGAAAACATTGCAGAGATCCAAATCTCACCAAATATTACTAACTCCATGATAATAGTATCATTTCTGGATCCACCGTACATTGGTCACTTGCATTCAAGACAAAAGCCAGATTGAGGATCTGACCTGTCTTCTGGAAAAGTTGTGAACATATCTTTTGAAACCCTTGGAAGCCCATGAAATTCTGAGGCACACCCATTTAAACTTCTGGTGCCTCTCCAAGACCAAATCCTTGGAGATCTCAACCATCACTTTTTAGAACACTCCTATCAGGCATTTGGCAGGGTGGTCAATACATTAACAGAAAACAAAATAACAGAGTTGAAAGGGACCTTGTGGGTCATCTAGTCCAACCCCCTGCTTGAGCAGGAGGCCCTATACCATTTCAGACAAATGACTGTGCAGTCTCTTTTTGAAAGCCTCCAGTGTTGGGTCACCCACAACTTCTGAAGGCAAGCCATTTCATTGGTTGATTGTTCTCACCATTAAGAAATTTCTCTTTAGTTCCAGGTTGCTTCTCTCCTTGATTAGTTTCCATCCGTTGTTTCTTATTCTTGCCTTCAGGTGGTTTGGAAAATAGTTTGAGCTCCTTATCTTTGCTGCAGCCCCTCAAGTGAATCAAGCTTAAGCCATTCTCAGCTGTTCCAGTATTAAAATTGCATTTTCTTTCTTATTCTAACACCATTCAAGGGCAGTCTCTAGGTATGTAAAATCTGTTCCTCTCTCTTACCCATTACATTGGAAGGAAATCAGATGAATGGCAATGAGTAGAAACAGGGACAATAAAGACAAGATAATGGAATCCATCTTCACTTGATCGTTCAGAACAAAGAAACATATTTTGTACCTAGTGAAGTCCATGATTTCAGAGGGTGGGAAGTGGGATGGCATTCTGCAATTTCCGCACATTCTACAAGGGCCTACAAAGAGCGCATTACTATAATACAAATACAAATGTATAATTACATACAAATCTATTAAATAAATAAATAATTCAATCATAGATTGCCCAGCACACAAGTCATGGCATGTTCAGCACCCTCCCAAGACGTCTGTCCTCGTCTTTAAGGCAAAAATGGTTGCACTAAACCTAGTTAAATGAATCTAAACTGCAGGCTCAAATGAGAAAATTCTGCAGCCTTTAGTCTGCTCCCTGATAGAGCACAAACTCATGCTCATGTATATAGGAAGTCCTTGACTTAAAACCAATTGTTTAATGACCATTCCAAGTTACATGGCACTGAAAAAAGTGACAAGATCATTTTTCACCCTTGTGACTGTTGCAACATCCCCGTGGTCATATGATCAAAATGCAGACGGTTGGCAACGGGTGGGTTCCTCCCGGTTTGGACTGGATCGCCCGAACCGGTAGTGACCCGTGGATGACGTCGGTGCCGGTCCATGTGCGCCGCCATCTTTAAAAAAAATTTTTTTTGCAAATTTTCCCCCTTCTGCGGCTTGAAAAATGGCCCGGCCACCTGCCCGCCCACGGGTGAATTCTGACCTTCATTTCTTCGCCTGAAACACAGCTGATGAGCTCCTCAGCTGTGTTTTGGGCTAATGCCTGGTTCTGAGCATGCGCTGAAGCCAAATTGCATGGGTGAATGAAGGTGGACGGGTGGCGATGCGAACCGGTGGCGAAGGTAAGTGGAACCCACTCCTGGTTGGCAACTGGCACTTATTTATGATGGTTGCAGTGTCCCGGGTTCATGCGATCATCTTTTGCGACCTTCTGACAAGCAAAGTCAATAAGGAAGCCAGATTCACATAACAATCGTGTTACTAACTTAACAACTGCAGTGATTCGCTTAGTAATTGTGGCAAGAAAGGTTGTAAAATGGGGTAAAACTCACTTAACAACGGTCTTGCTTAACCACAGAAATGTTGGGGTCGATTGAGGTGGTTCTACATTCTAGTTTCATGGCTGCTGAAATTGCAAGAATTGCTGAGTCAAAGTCTGAAGAAAAATCTTACTTCCTTGTTTCGGTGTTCCCTCTTTTCTAATAGTAATTTTTAGATTAGTTGTAAAAAAAAAATCACCATGTCACTAGTTTATATAACAAATTAGCTAACATCAGCATGAAAAAGAAATATTACAGTTTAAGGTTCAGTTCAAAGATACTGCTACTCCTAAGAACTTTACTTCATTTATTCCTTGGTAACATCTCCACCCTAATTCAGTATAGTTAATTTCTGATTCAGCTGTGCTGTGCAAATCAAGGCCGTCGCATTGATTCAGTCAATGAGGATTCAGTTGAGTTAACCATGAATTACAGCATGGTCTACCCGTATAGTTTTTTGATTGGGGCTACCTTATCTGTTTTATTATTTTATGCCTATAATTTCTTTAATAATAGTTTTGTGGTTTACATATAAACACTAAAGAGAAACTTCCTAACAGTGAGAACAATTAACCAGTGGAATGGCTTGCCTTAAGAAGCTGTGGGTGCTTCAACACTGGATGTTTTTAAGAAGAGACAGGACGATCACCTGTCTGAAATGGTATAGGGCAGTGATGGCAAACCTTTTTGCCACCGAGTGTCCAAACTGGAATGTGTATGCGCACATGCGTGTGCAGGAGCATCAGAAACCCAAAGACCAGGTGGCCGGTGCGCATGCACGCATCAGCCACCTGGTCTTCAGGTTTCCGGCATGCGCATGTGCACTGGCCAGCTAGTCTTCGGGTTTCCGGCACACGCATGTACACTGGCCTGTTGGTCTTCGCATGCGCTGGAGCACTGGGAACCTGAAGACCAGTTGGCCAGTGCGTATGTGCATGCTCTGGTCTTTGGGTTTCTGGCGCTCTGGCGCACACGAAGACCAGCTGTCCAGCATCCATGCACGTGCCAGAAACCAGAAGAGCAGCTGGTGATGGCGCGTGTGCCCACAGAGAGTGCTCTGCATGCCATCTCTGGCACACGTGCCATAGGTTTGCCATCACGGGTATAGGGCCTCCAGTTTGAGCAGGGGGCTGGACTAGAAGACTTCCAAGATCCCTTCCAGCTCTATTCTGATTGATTGATTAAACATGCACCAAATTGCTACTAACTCTAATATTTTTTAAATTTAATTATACAGATAATCCTCGACTTATGACCACAACTGAGCCCAAAATTTCTGTTGCTATGTTAACTGAGTTTTGCTTGTTTGTTTATGGTTGTTTAGTGAATCTGGCTTCCCCATTGATTTTGTTTGTCAGAAGGTGGCAAAAAGTGTTCACATGATCCCAAGACACTGCAACCATCATAAATATGAGTCAGTTGCCCCGTGTCTGAATTTTGACCTTGTGACCATGGAGTCATGTGAAAAACAGTCATAAGTCATTCTTTTCAGTGCTGTTATAACTTTGAACGGTCACTAAATGAACTGTAGTAAATCAAGAACTACCGGTACACAGTTGAACAAAATGGCTACTGCTCTACGCTATTAAAATCTTCTATTTTATAAAGGACACAACTTGATCAGAAACAACATTGCAATGGTACATAGCACTGAAATAAACAACTGCCTTTCACTTGAAAGGTGAGTTTTCCCCATCTCACAACATAGCTAAAGGATTTGCTTAGGGCACCATGTTGCTGAAGTTAAGCAGACCTTAGAATGATCATCAGAGAAAAAGTACAAATGTATGCCAATTAATTAATTACTTGGGTGAGAAAGACGAACACATAACAAAAGCAAAATACCAAGGAACAGTCAAAAATATAAAGATGGGATTGTGAAGGCTCGGAAATGCCAGAAATAATAAATAAAAGTTCTTGCATTACAAGATAAAGTTAAGGAAGCCCAATGGTTGCAGAACTTTGTGAGATGGTTATGGGCAACAAGGAAGAGGCTAAACTACTGAATTCCTGTTTTATATCTGTTTTTGAGCAAAAGGAAAAGGTGGTCCAATCTGTCAGCAGATGCATCATGGGGTGGTAGAAGAAAAATGCAGATCAAAAGAGGTGAGGAATTGGTAACGGAACAACTTGCTGCTTTATGTTTCTGAAATTGGATGGATTATATTCCAGGATGTTAAAGGAACTAGAAATGTGATCTCAGAACCTGATTGTAATCTTTGAGAAGTCCTGGAGTAAAGGGAAAGTACTGTAGTGGCAAAAAAGAATTTAATCAGTGACTGGGATTCTCATTTCTAGCACCCAGGAGCAGCAAATTGTTATTGTGCTTGTATATAAGGTGACCAACTTTTTTACAATGAAAAGGAGGACAAATAAATTGGAAAAAAAATATCGTAAATAAAACATTTTATTCATTGCAACAATAATACACTATAATATGATATATGCATAATAAAAACATTTGTAACATTTTATATTGTAATTATGCTTACATGCCTGTTAATTATTATTTAAATGAGTACTTTTCCATTGAATTAATATTTTTTGTCAATGTATTAATATTTTTTGTCAATGTCAAGGCCTTGGGGAAGGGTCTCGCAGCCTGCCCCGCCCCATCCCCTGCCCGAAACCCCAAACTCTGCCCCACCATGAGACACACCACTTACTGGAGTTTTGCAGCTCCGTAGTCTCCCGGCTTGTCTGTTTAGGAAAAAAACTTTGCATAGTACAGAAACTCTTCTCGCGAGGCCCTGCGCGCAACGAGCACTGGCGGGGTTGGTGGGAGAACAGCGCTGCGCTTTTACACAGGGGCAACCCCGGCTCTGGCTTTCCCACCCGGCCCCCTCGAATCCCCTTTCCTCCCGGGGTGGGAGCGCAAGGCCCGGCTGTTCTCACCTGCGGGGGGCTCCTCCTCCCCTTCTCCCGCGCCCAGCAGAGCCCAGAGCAGGATCCAGCCGGGCAGAAGAAGCATGATGGCCAAAAAAGCCCCAGCCGCTTCTCTCCCGGAAAAGAGGCAGGGAGGGCCGCCCGCAGCCCTCCCCGTGCGTGGAGATCCTGGGAGATTCCGTGCAGCCAAAAGCAGAAGCAGCAGAAGTCTTTCTTTATTTCCCCCAAACTTCGGCTGTTGCGGGAGAGGATTCTGGTCGGTCTTCACCCTACGGCTTCTGCCTGTCCAGAGGAGCTGAGCTAGACCTGTGGGGTGTGTGCGCACCCGCCTCTCGCTTGCTTTCATTCTTGCTGTCACGGCTGGGAGCCGCTCTTTCTGTGGCAGGCAAGTGAGGCGGCGACGGCAGCGGGAGGCAGAGGATGCCGAGGGGGTGGCATTGGGAGGCAGAGCCGAAGGGGCTTGCTCTCGCTCTTCCGGCCGAGAGCTGCTCTTTGTGTGGCGGGCGAGCAAGCAAGGGAGGTGAGGGGCGGGGCGGCAGCAGCAGCGGGAGGCAGCGGGAGGCGGCATTGGGAGGCAGAGCCCAAAGGACTTGCTCTCGCTGTAGCGGCCAGGAGCTGCTCTTTGTGTGGCGGGCGAGCGAGCAAGGGAGGCACGGGGTGGCAGCGGGAGGCAGAGGGAGGCGGCATTGGGAGGCAGAGCCGAAGGGACTTGCTCTCGCTCTCCCAGCCGGGAGTTGCTCTTTCTGCGGCGGAAACTCTTTGGCCAGGAGAGAGAGAGAGAGAAAGTGAGAGGTGGCTATGCGCACCCCCCGCAGCACTGGCTCGGCTGTTCTGGGCTGTTTCCGGCAGTGTTTTGAAACTCACTCCTGCCGGCAGCGACGCAGGGATGCGGAGCGCATGCGTCTCATAATCACGTCTTATACCGCACTGTACCGAGCCTTGACGAATCGTCATGTCAAATACAAATACGTCACATAACGCGCAATAGATTAGTCTTCAAATATCGAAAAGGAGGACATGTAGGAGGACACTTTTCGAGGGAGGACAGAACTTACAAAAGAAGGACTGTCCTCCCTAAAGGAGGACGGTTGGTCACCTTATTGTATAGTTCACCCATTTCTCAATTTTTCTTCTACTTATTAGCATCAATATGCTTCTATGTGGATTCTGAAAAAAACACTTTCAAACTCACCCCTTTGTTCTTCATTAAAGTAGTTTGATCTATTGAAATCTGGGGGGAAATGCTGGGTTTTTTAAGGATTTCACTCATTAGAGTTAAAATGATTCCTAAAGGTGCAAGGCCTTTTTCAGACTTGCACAGAAGTTGGGAGAAAGTTTAGGCTATTGACTCAACAAAGAAAGTAAAGCGCAAAACCTCGAGACAGTGTTATAGTGATGAAAACATGCGGAATAGTGGTGAAGGATCCTCCTGGCAAGGGATTCCAAGGGGGATACACTGTAGAGTATTTCAGTATTCTATTATGTATGGTTGCAAATGT
This sequence comes from Diadophis punctatus similis, assembly GCA_023053685.1. Lineage (NCBI taxonomy): Eukaryota > Metazoa > Chordata > Lepidosauria > Squamata > Dipsadidae > Diadophis > Diadophis punctatus. The sequence continues at coordinate 2,446,303 of JALIGW010000049.1, read as the reverse complement.
AAGTCCTCTCCCATACGTACACATGTGTACACCATTTTATAAGGATATGTATAAGATATGATCACATAAAATTGAGATGACTTGCAGTTAAGGTAGTTGTGCTTGGGCTGCTGTATCTGAAAGCGGATGGAGGCCAGAGAGCAACAGCAAAGAATTGAAATTTTGCTTCTCTTTGCTGCCATCCACTGGATGTCCAGATTTCTGCAATCCTGAGGGACCATTTGTCTCGGATAGTTTCTGCACCTGCCCATCCTATATAATCTGGCAGGGTCACATATTCCTGGTCCTATCAGCTAAAAATTGGCATCTAATGGAACCCAGGAAGTGGTCTTGTCTGCTCTCTAGAATAATATCTCCCCAGATATTCCTATGGTCCCCATCCTGAACTTATTCAAATGACCAATTAAAACCTGTCTCATCCCCCAGGTTTTGTGCCAATACAGGTAGTCCTCAACTTACGACCACAATTGAGCCCAAATTTTTTGTTAAGTGAGACATTTGTTAAATGAGTTTTGCTCCAGTTTACGACCTTTCTTTCCACCATTGTTAAGTGAATCACTGCAGCTGGTAAGTTAGTAACTTGGTTAAGTGAATCTGGCTTCCCCATTGACTTTGCTTGTCAGATCGCAAAAGGTGATCACATGACCTTGGGACACAGCAATGGTCATAAATATGAAGCAGTTGCCAAGCATCTGAATTTTGATCACAGGATTATGGGGATGCTGCAAAGGTTGTAACTGTGAAATTGTAAATTTTTCAGTGCTGTTGTAACTTTGAATGGTCACTAAATGAACTGTTGTAAGTCGAGGACTACCCGCCCTGAGTCCTTCGGGAGTTGGGCGGCATATAAAAACACCATAATAAATAAATAAATAAATAAATAAATAAATAAATGCTTTGTGAGAATTCTGTGTTATATTTCTGCATGTCTGCATTTTGCATTGTTTATATTTATATTGCTTTAAATATATATTCCATACTACAAGAAGTATGATAGAGTCAGGCACCCTATAATTTATAGTTCTTCCTGCATATGACACATGTGCATATGGACACTTCGTTGTTCTGTGATAGGTTGTAATGGTATTGTATACTCAGCCCCTTTTTATCATGAATTAACACATGGAAACCAGGAGAGATTTCAAAGTGTTCATGTCAGCTCATTGATAAATCTAATCTTCATGGATCATTCAAATCAGTATTGATTTGTCATATATATTATATTGTATTGATTGACTTAAGGTGCTAATCTGGGTTGCACATAACAATGGAATGGAAAATGCGACAATGGAAAATATGCCAACGGTGGAAAATATGCCAGGGTGCCATGCTTTGATATCTCACTAAAAAAAAATCCACCCTCAAGCATACCTAGTTTAGGGCAGAGTTCATGATATATTATGATACTTTGAAAAGCTACTATACTTTAATTTTCACAAATGACTGTTTAAATTCTTCCATATCATTAATATGCTCAGAATAATCCTGTCACGCCTTAGGCCAGGATCCTTAATCAGTGAAGAGACTTAAGATCAAGGTTTCATGTGCCTAATTAATTCTCCATTAATTGTGAGTCATCTGAATAATTATTTTCAGGATTACTTGTCTATGCGAGCAATTGTGGTGCTATATCTTTAAAAAAAAGAAGAAGCAAAAGCTAAGGTATAATTGGTTCCTTTGAAGTCATTGTAATGAACTTGCACATTACTGAGAAAGCCAACCCTAAAAAGTCATTAGGAGTGTGGATATCTATATATATATCTATATATATGTGGTGGATTACGTGTGGAATTGTCCTTTCTCTCAGAGCTGTCTTTCAAGAGCTCATGTCCTTTGGGCATAATGACTCTAAAATATTGCCCAGAGAACTGTGAATTGGGTATGTATTAATAGTTGCTTGGATTGCAAACAAATAGGAATTTAAAATGAAATAGTACTTGTATTCTGGTAGCAAGTGGGCCATAGTTATTAGTTTTGCTTGGTTGATCTGCTTTTACTATGATATTTAGTTTAGTTCAATTGCTCTAATCAACCTGTGAGTTGCTTGCAGAAAAATGCTTTAGGAACAGGGTTCTCTGGTAAACTATGATCTGGTGGAAAATTGGCCTTGATGTGTTTTGACTTCACAAGATACTAATAGAATAAGAATGTTAAAAAATTATTCACTTCTGCATGACATTCTTTTGAAATTTTCTCTTAAGTATGTTGATCCATGTTTCTTTATTTTATTTTATTTTATTCATTTATTTTTGTCGAGTACGTGTTGGTAATATACATAGATATAACATTGTTTATATACATAAGATGAGTACTGATAAGAGGGAACATTAGGACAGGGACAGTAGGCACGCTGGTGCACTTATGCATGCCCTTTACTGATCTCTTAGGAATTGGGTGAGGTCAACAGTGGACAGTCTAAGGGTAAAGTTTTGGGGGTTTGGTGACGAAACCACAGAGTCAGGTAGTGAGTTCCAGGCATTGACCACTCTGTTGCTAAAGTCGTATTTTCTACAGTCAAGTTTGGAGCGGTTCACTTTGAGTTTGTATCTGTTGTGTGCTCTTGTATTGTTGTGGTTGAAGCTGATTTAACAGCTCCTGCCTCTTGGCTCCTCTGACCTAGAGTTAGATATTAGCACATGTCTTTTTGGTAATGTGCTTCTGGTAATTCACTGGTTGGAGGTAATAATGTGTAGAATATAACAAAGCAAATTTTCTAAAGTTTAATCTGGTCTGTAACTGAGAAACTGGAAGTTAACCTACATTGTCTTAATTATATGGAAAAATATGAGGCACAAATAAATCAATGCATGCAGCATCATTAGATGAATGACTCCACCATCCTTCTTTTTTGAGAAGTCCTCAATAGATCACATGCTTGACTGACTTTATGGGGGTATAGAAAAAGAGCAGGGTTGGATTAGTGTTTTGAGTGGGGATAGAAAACATCAGAGCAGGCTGTGAGAAATATTCCAGAATAAAACAAAATGCTTCAGTACTGAAGCCAGGAAACCTGTGGACATGTCTGTGAAGTCACCAGGAGCTGAGCAGGAGCTGAAAAGTATTTTATTTTACTTAGAGAAAAAACAAGAGCTTAAAATTATTTAATTTTAATTGATGATTCTAATGTTATTAAATTGTAATTATTTTTTTGTCTATAACTGCAATACTTCCATTGAATATTTTGATATACTATGATTGTTGCATGATTATTGAAGTTATAAATTAAATACTACAAATTTGTATGAGGAAAAGACAAAAGTGCCTAATAATATTCTGATCAAAATGAGCAACTGAATAGGCTGCCAAAAGATATGAACTGCTGTTTTCAAGATAAGTTTGGGGTTTTCTGTCAGGGATATATTTATTCATTTATTTCAGTTTTGAGACCCTGGTAACTTACAAATAAAAGAAATAATACATGTAAAAGAGAACATAACCAACCAAAAGAACAAAATTAAGCTGTACTAAAAAGTGATCCACAACTGTTCTAGCCCAAGACCTGAGAGAACCACAAAGTTTTTATTAATGTCCATAATGTTATAAAGTTGGGAGCCACACAAATCTTGGGGGGAGGGTTGGGGAGAATACCATTCCAGAGGGCAGGTGTTGCAACTGAGAAGGTGTACTTCCTGAGTCCTCAAAAAATGACCCTGTTTTCTGGGTATTAAAAAGCCTAGCATTGAATGAATGTTTGGTGGTGTAAAAAGCGGAGTGATTTGGAGAAGCATGAAAAATTGAGGGTGGATGGAGAATCGTGAAGAGGTTATAGTTAACATAGAGTGAATTCTATGTGTTAATTTTCATTTAAGTGAATGCTTTTTTCTTTAGAATCCAAATCAATCTATATCCATTCTTACATGACACCCTAAACCAGGGAAGTCAAACTGGCGGCCCATGGGCCGGATGCGGCATGCACAAGCTACGCCCACCCCAGCTCTGTGAAGGGAAAAAATGTGCCCTAAAGTTCCTAAGCCAAGAAAAATAGACTTCTTGGTTACTTGGTTATCTTGGTTACTTCAAAGTTGTAAGGGAGCTTATTTTTAAATACACTATGTAATAGTATCCCATTCCCCCCCCCAACTTGGTGAGCCTTCCCAATGCAGCTGTACTAGATAAATACAGGTAGTCCTCGACTTACAACAGTTTGGTAAGTGACTGTTTGAAGTTATGACGACACTGAAAAAAGTGACTTATGACCAGAGATGGGTTTCAGCAGGTTCTGACCAGTTCTGGAGAACCGGTAGCGGAAATTTTGAGTAGTTCGGAGAATCAGTAAATACCACCTCTGACTGGCCCCGCCCCCATCTATTCTCTGCCTCCTGAGTCCCAGCTGATCGGGAGGAAATGGGGATTTTGCAGTAACCTTCCCCTGCCACGCCCACCAAGCCACACCACGCCCACCAAGCCATGCCCACAGAACGGTAGTAAAAACTTTTGAATCCCACTGCTGCTTATGACCATTTTTCACCATTGACCATTGCAGTGTTTCCATGGTCACATGATCAAAATTCAGGTGTTTAGCAACTGACTCATATCTGACATTGCAGTGTCAGGTAATCCCCCTTTTAAACCTTCTGACAAGCCAAGTCAATGGGGAAGCCGGATTCATTTAACAACCGTGTTAATAACAACTGCAGTGATTCCCTAAACCAGTGGTTCCCAACCTGGGGGTCGGGACCCCTTTGGGGGTCGAACGACCATTTCCCAGGGGTCACCCCAGCAGCCTCAGCTCCCCCCCCACTGCCACAAGCCTGGCCATATTGGCTCAACTCACCCGAGCCCTCCGATTGGTCGGGAGAGGTGCCATTCAGTGAGAGGCCTTTGTGACGCCTGGCGGCCGAGCTTTGAAGGCATCAGCTAAGGGGTGGGGTGCCACAAGATTGCGCAAGGCTGTGCTTAAGACATCTGTGGCCGCCCCTGTCTCCTGCTCGCAGCGGCAGTTTCTTCCCTCTGGTGTCAAAGGGAAAGGGAGTCATGGGAGGCAACGGCCAGCCAACGACCACTTAAGTTTAACAGTGCACGACGGTGGGAAGGAGGACAGCTGGGTTGGGCTCGTCTGTCTGCCCTCTCGCCCTCGGCTGACGCGGAGACCCAGCGAACAAAGAGGCAAACAGGGAGGGAGGGAAGAGAGAGACTGAGAGATATTAGCGCAGGGCTAGCCTGATCATACAGCCTCGGTGCTGAAGGTGCCACCGCCGGGGGCAGGAGGAGCTAAGCTGGAGGGAACTGGAGAAGGAGGTGGTGCCTGAGCATGGTCAATCGTCGCCGCCTTGCTCCGTATGATCAGGCTAGCCCTGTGCTAATATCTCTCAGTCTCTCTCTTCCCTCCCTCCCTGTTTGCCTATTTGTTCGCTGGGTCTCCATGCCAGCCGAGGGCGAGAGGGCAGACAGACGAGCCCGACCCGGCTGTCCTCCTTCCTGCCGTCGTGCGCTGTTAAACTTAAGTGGTTGTTGGCTGGCCATTACCCCCGTGACTCCCTTTCCTTTCAACACCAGTGGGAAGAAATTGCCGCTGTGAGCTCCGGCTGGCCCAATTTGCGAGTCCCGGCTGTAGTCGGAGATGTGGGACGTGGCAAGTGAGGAGACGGGGATGCCGGAAGGGGTAGCAGGGAATGTCTGGGTGGGAGGATTTAATAAAATATAAAATATAGTTCTTAAAGCAGAAGACATATAAACCCAAGAGGACAAATGGGTGTAAGGAAGGAGAGAGTTTGACGCTTCTCATGAATCAAATTTGCAAAGAATGAAGGAGGAACAGAAGAGTTTGAAGGAATTGTCCTCCAGCCGCAAAGTGGAATCTTTGAAAAGGCGGCTGGGTGAGGGGACCATAAGCGCCTTGCGGGACGTCTCGCTGCAGGACCCGTGGGTGCGCTACGAGCTCATCCAGCGCTTTGGCTCTGGCACTTACAGCGATGTTTACAAGGTGCACAATGGCGCGCCCGGGGCACACAGCCGGCTTTGGAGAGGGTCACCCCGGGTGCACTTGGGAAGGGAAAGGTGCTGCAACCGGGGTGGAGAGGAGCCGCAGAGGCGGCCGAGCAAGCAGGAAGGAAGGAAGGAGGATCCCGAGCCGCCCAAGCCCTGCCTTGCAAGCCCGCCTGGGCTCTTCCTCCGCCACAGAAAAGGACGGCCAGCAATGCGATGGCGACACGGGCTCTGCAGCTGGGGGTCTCCAGGAGAGAGGAGAGCGAGCAGGGGGATGGGTTTCTAATTGGGGGTCCCTATGACTGGCAGCCCCCCTTTTTCTGACAGCTCTACCCTCCTCCTATTGGGCAACTTCTCCAAAGCGTGCTTTTGGAGACGCGCAATGGGGAGCAAGGAGTCGTGGACGGGATTGCTGCGTAGTGGTGGGGATTTGCAATCCCCCCATCTCCTGGGTGGGGTATGGATCGGACTGGGGAAGGGGTGCAGAGGGGTGGGGGAGAAGCAGGAAATTATGGCCGGGTTTCCAGTGCTGCTCTCTCCGGGGCGTGTCCGGGTCTCTTGGGGCCAGCCTTTTTTTTGTTGCACTGGGAGCTTTCTCTAAAGGGTTTTCCCCAAACGGAGGGTGACTTTTGGAGAAGGTGAGGTGAGGGTGGGGTGGGCTGGCTGGTTCCCTGGACAAGATCAGCTCTATGGGGCAGGCTGGCTTTGCTACAAGTGTAGGCAGGGCAGGCAGGATCCCCTCCCTGCTCGCTCCGCTTTCCTGGAGTGACTGAATAACCACAATGCGCTTATTTGTCCGGGTTGCCAGAGAGTTTCGCACGCGCGAATCTTGTGGTGCTGAGGGCTAGGAGAGGGAAGAAGAGAAAAGAGAAGGAAGGAAGACCAGAGATGGAAGGAAGGAAGGAAGGAAGGAAGGAAGGAAGGAGAGGAAGGAAGGGAAGAAGAGGAAGAAGAATGTTAGGTGGGAGGGTGGGAGGAAGGAAACAAGGAAGAGAAAAAAGTGAGAGAGGAAAAGAAAGAAAAAGAAAGAAAAAGAAGGAAGGAAGGAAGAGAGAGAGAGAGAGAGAGAGAGAGAAAGAAAGAAAGAAAGAAAGAAAGAAAGAAAGAAAGAAAGAAAGAAAGAAAGAAAGAAAGAAAGAAAGAAAGAAAGAAAAAGAAGAGGAAGGTTGGGAGGAAGGAAGGAAGAAAAAAAAGTGAGAGAGGGAAAGAAAGAAAGAAACTGTTGAAAGAAGAGCCTTGCAAATTAAAATTGTTGTCTTTGCAGGGGTTTTGAAAAGGGTGGGTGAGCAGGCCCCATGGGTAAGGTGACCAGACGTCCCGCTTTTGGCGGGACAGATACGCTTTTCAAGCGTGTGTCCCGCGTCCCGCATTCTTTCCAAAAAGTCCCACTTTTTTGGAAAGAATGCCGAAACAGTGGGACGTCTGGTCACCTTAGAAGGGGAAGCACAAAAGAGAGGTACCAGAAGTAAGTCGGGCAAAGCGGAATTTCAGCGAGGCGGCTGCCTGCTGGGGAGAGGGGGAAGGGGGGCTGCTCCTCCTCTCCTTCCCCCGCCCCATCCCTAGCCCGCCCTCGGAGGCGCCGCTACTGTTGGGATGCGGGTGGAGGGGTGAGGGACGAGGAGCCGTTGCCGCTGCTGTCGTCGGTTTGAGCTCACGAGTGGCCCCTCCGGCGGCGCAAACAGCCCTTCCTCGTCCCCTTCCTTCCCCCCGTCGCCTCGCTGCCGCCGTTGCCCTGGGGCCGGGCGGGCGACCGGGAGACCGCGGCGCTTGGATGCCTGGAGCTCGCGACAGGTAAGCTGCCGGCTGCCTCCTTTCCCCGTCTCCCACCTCCCGTTCGTCGCTTGCCAGCCCGGCCCCAGGGCAGCTCCTGAAGGGGAGGCGGGAGGCGAGGAAAGGCCTCCCGAAGGGGAGGCGGGCTCCCGAAGGGCTGCCAGCTCCCGAAGGAGAGGCGGGAGGCGAGGAAAGGCCTCCCGCCTCCCCCCCCACCTGGACGCCGACATTTGCTGTGTTTTGCCCTCTGCGCATGCACAGCGTTCTGCGCATGAGCAGAGGGCAAAACTCAAATGGCGGCGCCCAGGCGGGCCCGCCCCCCCGTCCCGCTTAAGAAAAAAAAATCTGGTCACTTTACCCATGGGGGAGGAAGGAATATGGGGCTGTTTTAAGAAGAAAGAGCTTAAAAGAGGAAATTGGCTTTGGGGGCCCTGGCAATGTTTTTGGACCAATCATGGCTTTTTTTGTCCCTTTTGCCTCCTGAAACTTTGGAGTCCTGGGAGAAAGCTACTAAACAGGGATTACTTTGCTGGAAGCTTATCTGATTTCTAGTTTTTCGACACTGCAGGCCACAATTTCTCAACCTCAACAACTTGAATATACCTGGACTTCAACTCCCAAAATTCCCTAGCCAGCTTTGCTTTGAATTCTGGGAGTTGAAGTCCAGGCACCTTAAAAGTTGCTGAGATTGAGAAATATTGCTGTACACTTGTTGGTTATCAAGTCTAAATACAGAAGGAGACTTGTGATATTCCTTGTGCTCTTGCAAAGACTGGCCCGAGAATTTCTGATCTGGCATAATTACATACTGTTTTTGTGATTAATCGCTATGCTTTAATTATGTTCAATTTGTAACAACATCCTGCATATTAGATATTTACATTATGATTCATAACAGTAGCAAAATTACAGTTATGAAGTAGTAACAAAAATAATTTTATGGTTGGGGGTCACCACAACATGAGGAACTATATTAAGGGGTCGCAGCATTAGAAAGGTTGGGAACCACTGCCCTAAACAAATGTGACAAGAAAGGTTGTAAAACAGGGCAAAACTCCCTCAACAAATGTCTCGCTTAGTATAAGGTGACCAGATTTTTTTTTAAGGGGGACACCATTGACGGGGGGTGGGTTTCTAGGGGAGCCGCCATTTGAGTTTTGCCCTCTGCGCATGCGCAGAACGCTGTGCGCATGCGCAGAGGGCAAAAGAACGCAAATGTCGGCGTCCAGGTGGGTGGGTGGGAGGCGGGAGGCCTTTCCTCGCCTCCCGCCTCCCGTTCGTGTAGCAGAATGGTACCTGAGATTAATAGGTGCCTGCGGAGACGAGGCAGCTATTCAAGAGACATCCCCTGTGGCCGGCTGAAGGGATCTAAAGTGTAGTGATGTGCTATTTGAAAAGGCGCTGTCGTGAGCTGACAGGTTCCGCTGGTCTGCTAAAGCCCAGAAGTGCGGCTATGAGACGCCAATTAAGCCCCAGCTGTAGCGCGGCTTAAGGAGGCGGTGCCGATGACCGCAGGTCTGCCAGCAAGCTTTCAAGTAGTGCCCCGAGCTGCTCGTCCGTAGGGAGCCTGATTACGTCTGCGGCCTCTAGAATGGATAGCGCTGCCGGCCTTTAGGACGACTGGAAACAGTCGTGTTTGCTGCTGTAGGACTCTACTTCAGGGCTCGCTAGACCCCCGCGGTTTGTCCCGGCACTGGCTACCCTCCCCGGGGCGTGGCTGTCCGTGTCTGTGTCGCTTCACCTAGCGTCATGCCAGACGATCGCGGAGCCTAATGGGACGGAGGCGTAGGAGGGAGCCATGGCACCCATGGCTGCAGGGGGATGGGGGGCGGGGCGTCATGTGCTCCGCGGCCAGGCCGGTTTCATCAGGCCGTACCATGTCGTTCTTCTGCCTGCCTTGCCCTCGGAGCCCTTTAGAGGGTGGACGCATAGCATGCTGGGGATGTTGCCGACGGAGAAGAGCGAGGTGCTTTGGGCAAATTCAAAAAGCGGGACTTTTCTGAAACGCCACGGGACGCGGGACAATTTGTTTTAAATCGGGTCTGTCCCGCCAAAAGCGGGACGTCTGGTCACCTTAGCTTAGTAACTGAAATGTTGGGCTCAATTGTGGTCATAAGTTCAGGACTACCTCTAGCATGTTTATTTGTTTGCTTGTGCTGTTGAGTCAGTGTTGGCTTCTAGTGACTACCTGTTCCACTCCCTGCAGGTTTCTTGGCAAGGCTTTTCAGAAATGTTTTGCCACGGTTTGATTCCTAGGGCTGAGAGACAGGGACTGGCCCAAGGCTCACCAGGCTGACTGTGCCCTAAGGCAGGATTAGAAATCACGGTCTCAGGGTCTCTGGCGTGTTGCCTTAATCACTACGTCAAACCGGATCTCCAAAAGCATTTTTTTTAAAAAAAGTTGAAATCCCAAACATTGGGAGAGCGCCAAGTTGCTGGAGGCTCCGGCAATCCTTGAACTCCGTGGCTGTCACTGTGGCGGAGTTACACTAGGAGGCGCTGTGTCGCCTTTCGCGGAGCCCCTCTGTCTCCTCTGGCTCACAGAGCTCTCGGAGGGAGGGGCCAAGTTGCTGCCCTGGACTGGGGAAATGGGGCGCGCGTGGCTGCCGGCGGGGCGTCCCTGATCGAGGTGAGGTGGCAGCGGGTGGCTGCATTTCCATGAACGAGCGAATGAAGCAGTGGCTTGTTTTGCGGAAGAGAGGGGCGGCTGAGTGGGTGAATCTGTATTGCCGGCATGATGAGGGGAAGGACAGGGCTGCCTTTTAGGAGCGCGCCACTTGCGCGGATACTTGAAATGTACAAAGAACCCAGAGAGGCTTGAATGCAAGGGACAGAGTAAGACCTCTAAAGGACGTGGGTTGCTAATATCACAAACATCCCCGTATTTACTGAATATAAGCGGGTGAGGTTTTCAAAACGCAAATCACCCCGGTGTTGTGGGACTGCTTTACCCTCTAATAGTGAGCACGATCACGTCGTTGTCTGTGTGGCTCAGTATCCCATTTCGGGGGTGGCTTGAAACTCTTCAAAGGAGGAGGAATTATTTTCGAGAAGTTCTGTATTGCTTGTTATTTTTTTCCAGCGGCTTTTGAAGTTCCTTTATCTGTTCTTTGTGGAAATTATCAGGGTCACCTTTCGCACCCAAGACTCCTGTTTGTATGTCCTTCTAAAACGTAACTTGGGAGAATTACTCTTCCCCTGGCTGCGTGTTCCCGATGGCTAATGTAATTATCTCCAAAAGGGAGCAATGACAAGAGGACCGATGTAAATTATTGATCTATTTGAAGAGAAGGTCAATACTTTTGCCTGACTCCCCCCCCCCCCCCCCCCAATCCACCCAGTTAGAAAAGGGAAGACGGCTGATCGGACTGGAGTTTGCCAGGCAGGACCTGTATAAGGGATATATCTATGGAGGAAGGGATGAAAGAAGCTTTCCCCAAATTAAATAAAACTGCCGGGCACTATGATCGGAGAATGTTTCCTGCTCTTTTGAAAATGACGTGTAAATTAACCCCTCTTTAGTATGGGGAATATCGCATGGCTCCATTCCAGGCTCTGACCAATATTCCTAGGCATCAAAGCAGTTGGCAAGGGAGTCCACCCCAGGTTTTGTAGTCGGCTAGGAAGACATGGAGCACTCTGGGAAAGAGTTTTAGGATGTTTGTAGATGATGTACTTCGACCCATTACAAATCTTGTACATCTGGATACAAGTCAGTGTTGCGATGCAATTTATTCCAGGGTATATAAAGATAGTCCCGATTGGACCCCGAATCTGTCTATCTGTTAGGAATCAAACTGACAGGTCTTATTTATAAGGCTCTTATTTGCTTTCTCACTCAACAGCTAAAACCTAAAGTATGGTAAATTTCCGTTTGAATATCAAGTGCTAGGACAAGCAGACAATGATCATAACTTTTGAGCCCTGCTTTGCAAGTCTCCTAGAAGTATTTGATAATATCCCCTGTTGGATATAAAATGCAAAGGGGGATTGTCGGAGAAATAATCCGAAAGGGAACGTTTGTGTATGTGTTAAATTTTCACTTTGCAAAGTGGTTTTGCGATAGGTATATATTTCTATGGGGTTCTGCTAGCCAGGTACTCTGATGGAGTTATTGTTTGGGTCTGTTCTAACAGGCAGAGTTGAAATATAATTGCTGGTAGTTCCCTTACAATTATCCCTGAGCAATAATTTTATGGGGTAAGATGAAACATAGGAACCCAGGCAGGAAAAAAAACTGATCATTGGACTGTGTTCCCCTCCCCCATTATAAGGACTATATCTCAAGTGAAATTTAAATTCTGGGACTGTGAGCAGGAGCTTCATTTCTCAATTGTCTCTTTTAAATAAGACAAAATTTATATTATTCGCCACTATTGCAAACAAAAATTATAATTCTCAGAACAGCCCTGAAGACTTGACATTGCAAGTAGACCAAGATTTTAGCAATAAAAGTTGGATGCATCCAAGTTTAGTGAGTACCAAGAATTGCATACTATCTGCCTGGCTACAGTTCTGTGAAAATTCATATAGGCTGCTGGTTATGATAAGATTGCTGTTGGAACGTGTTGAAAACTAAGCATGGTGCAGAGGTTGGAATATTAGGATAGAGTTAAAAAGACCCAACTTCAAATCCCTGTTCCAGTATAAACCTCACTTTATGCCCTTAGGCCAGACACTCACCAAACCTGTTTGTCACTGGGCAGGGGGTTTAGGGGTTTTAGATTGTGGATTTTGGATTTTTTTAAAGTTGTAAGCCACCTGGAGTCACCATGTGTGAGTTGGACAGCTGTATAAATTTATTTAATAAATAAAATAAAACCTACCCCACAAAGGCAATCTTTGATTGGATAGCATTCTTATGAAATTGTGGAAAAGTTGTCAATACAATATACCTTGACTCCAAACATTTAACAAAACACTCCATGACATGCTAATTAGCAAGATAGTGAGTGAGATGAATGGCATGATTATCAATTGGATATATGGGAGCAGGGGTGGGTTCCTCCCGATTCAGACCGGATCGCCTGAACCGGTAGCGACCCGCTGGTGACGTCACTGTCGGTGCCAGTCTGTGCGCGCTGCCATCTTTTTTTTTATTTTGTGCGAATTTTTCCCCTTTCGCGGCTTGAAAAAGGGCCCTTCCGCCTGTCCACGGGTGGATTCTGACCTTTATTTCTTTGCCTGAAGCACAGCTGTGTTTCTGGCTCATTCCTGCTTCTGAGCATGCACTGAAGCCAAATCGCATGAGGGGATGCGCGCGTGCGAGTGGAGTAATGCAAACTGGTGGCCAAGGTAAGTGGAACCCACCCCTGTATGGGGGTCTCAAAAATAGTACTCTAACCAGTATTTTCTGGTGGTACTAAATAGTACTCTAATCAGTGTTTTCTCATCAAACTCAAGTTCATAATCTTTTTGGGGGGGATGTCTTTTTATTTGCAATCCAGAGCCAATTGTTAAATAAATAAAATGGTGGCAGGTATTAATCATTTGGATGAAGCCCCAGAGAGCATGCTTTTGGTCTGGGATGCTTTGCCCTGAGTAAAAGGTCAGACTCAACAGCCTCTGGCCCTTTCCTGCCCTTTAATTCCATGAGCATACTAAGCCCAAACCAAACAAACTATTTGCACATAGCAGAGCCAATATCTTTATGACAAGGTAATTTCACAAGGGAGCAGGCAGATTTTAAATCCAGCAATCCCAGCCTGTTTAGGGATCGATAGATTGCATTTAATGTTTTATATGTTACAGATGTACCAGCAATCCATCATGCTATATGTCTTAACATTTCCCACAGAAGGACCCTTGGCATGTTTTGCTTAGAACTTTACTTTTTTTCTTAAAGATTCAGCTGAACACTGAGATTTTCCCAATCTGGTGCCCCTCTATGTATATTGGAGACTATAGTACTCCAAATAACTAGCCAGTATAGACTTTGGCTCTCTCTTGGGAGATACAACCCAAGGTGTATGGAGAGCACCAAGGTGGATATTTCGTCCCCTTCATGTAGCAATTCAAGCCAGCTGGGTGTAAACGATTGGCTGGCTGCCTGTGCCATCATGGTGCCATCTCGTCTTTTCACTTATTAAGGCAAGAGTTGAACAATTCAGTTGAATAAATGTACGAGGGTGAGTCAAAAAGTAATGCCATTTTCTTTAGGACAGGTATAATTACCAACACAGGAACATGTAGCATACATCAGAATGAAGCTGGTCCTCTGTGGATCACATCCCTACTTCTCAACATAGTCACCGTTTCTCTCAATAGCAATGTTCCACCTTCGAATGAGAGCATGTATCCCTGCCTCGTAAAATTCTGTTGACTGTTCTTTGAGCCACTTCTTCACTGCAGTTTTCACTTCCTCGTCACTGGAATAATGTTTGCCTCTCAAACCCTCTTTCATGGGGCCGAAGAGATGATAGTCTGAAGGCGCTAAATCTGTAAATGTAAATCGCTAAATTTTGTAATCGTCTGTGAATGTTCACAGGGGTTTCCCCCTCAGCAACAAGGAATTCAATCACTGCTCTTTGTTTTTGACGCAACTCTAAGGGGGCAGCCATTTTGAATTTTCCTTGCAAGTCTACAAACCTGAAAAGTAAGAAACAAAATATTTCAGAACGTAAATGATATAATCATTTATAACTGGATAAAATTTCAGGTATTTTTATCAAAAACTTCACCTGAAATAAAGAAAATGGAATTACTTTTTGACTCACCTTCATATATTCTAGCCTTGCATTTTTCTTCCAAAGTTGAAGCTGAATCTTATCTGATACTGAGAAACCAGCAAAATCACAGTCAATATTTTGAATTACTGCAGCACAAAGGGATTCTAAATGAGAAGAAACTACCGTATATACTCGAGTATAGGCCGACCCGAATATAAGCCGAGGCACCTAATTTTACCACAAAAAACTGGAAAAGTTATTGATTCGAGTATAAGCCTAGGGCGGGAAATGCAGCAGCTACCGGTAAATTTCAAAAATAAAAATAGATATCAATAATGTTTTTGAATATTTATTTCAAAGAAAAACAGTAAATATTAATTAAAAAAAAATATCCCAGAAGAAGGCAATGACAAGCCACTGCTGTGTTGTTGCCAAGGAAATTATTTAGATATGTCCATGGAGTTTTATTCAAAGGAATTTGAATTGAAGAGAGGCATTTACTTCATCGTAAATTCAGGTTTAAACTATCTTAAGTAATTGAAATATTCTGAAATGACTTTTATTTTCATTAATCTGTTCTGATTAATAGTGGTCTATATGTTCTACATTATTTTTAATAGAGATCAATTAAGCTGTCCCTTTTAAGGAATCTGATCCTTATTCAATGGATAAATACGTCTGATTTCACAATCAAGCTCTTTATGGTTATAATTGCAATATTTCTAAAATGGGAATGCTTCGTTCCTGATCTGGTACATACTATGCTTTCAAAATTATTAACAGTGATAAACTCACATTCACTTTTTAGAAAAAGAAACCTGAAAAATTGTTACATATTTTAATACAGAAGGAAATGTGCTCCATAGCTTTTATTGCTTCTTCATATTATTATCATTTACTCCTTTCTTGAAAAGGCAAAAAAGTTCAGATAGCTTTCCTCAAGGAAAAAGAGAAACTTATGATACAAAAGAGGAAGATGGACCTTCTTTGTTTTGTTACAAGCAGGAATAGGAAACAATCCAGGCTGCTTTGAACCCTCCTGGGTTTGTCCATGATTGGGTGCTGTCAGTCTCATCATGATCATCCTAGCTTTTTTTTCTTAAGGCGCGTCTCGCAGCTCTCCCCGCCGCGCGCAGAGCCGAAGGGGCGGTGGGAGGCGAGGAAAGGAAGCGGCCGGCAGAGCCGAAGGGGAGGCTCTGCTCGCCGCCTCCTTTCCTTGCCTCCCACCGCTTTTTGGCTCTGCCGCCGCCACTGCCTCCTCCTTTCCTCACCTCCCACATGCGGAACTTGGCCCCAGCCCGCCGCTCCCCAAAGCCCAGCGCCTCAGGTGCGTTCAGGAGCCCTGAAGCTCTGCCGGCAGAGCCGAAGGGGAGGCGGGAGGCGAGGAAAGGAGGCGGCCGGCAGAGCTTCAGGGTCGGAGGTCTGGGGCTGTTGCGGCGACGGAGACTCCCCTTCGGCTCCCACCGCTTTTCGCCGAGGAAAGGAGGAGGCAGCAGCGGCGGCGGCAAAATTTCCCAGTGAAATTTTTCACTGACTCAAGTATAAGCTGAGGCGGCTTTTTTCAGCCCAAAAAGTGGGCTGAAAAACTCGGCTTATACTCGAGTATATACGGTATATTGTTTCTATTGCACAAAGATATCACTTGTCCCGATACTCTTGCCACTAGGAAACACTGATTACAAAACACCTGTTTCCAGGTGCATTTTGTTTTCTTACTGTGATAGTGTTTGTTTTAAGCCTTATAAACCACCAAGAGTTATAACTACCTAACCATCTGGAAAAACTTGTAAATGTTAGAGTGTTCCACTTCCAGTGTTTTTTTCAGTTAAGCAGCATTGCAAGTGATCTCTTTCAATATTTGTTATAGCACCTCCCACCCTGGCTTATCATTGACTATGAAGGCACAGGATCCTGGGAATATCTGCAATTCAGCAGCGTTTGGAGAATCACTGCTCATCACCCATTTACTCTATGCAAACCTTTAGCACACCCTTCTCTAATTGGATGCCTTCTAGATCTTTTAGACCAGGGGTCCCCAATCCCTGGTCCATGGACCAGCAGCGGTCCGTGGCATGCCAGAAACCGGGCTACGCAAACAAGTGAAGCCCCATTTGCGGGATGCAGGCAGCACACGAAACCATGTCCCCTCCGGTCCATGGTAAAACCTCTCTCCACGGAACCAGTCCCTGGTGCCCAAGATGTTGGGGGCCCATTGTTTTAGACTATAATTGTTTGTCTTCACCTACAGAATCAGAAAAGCTGGCTTGTTAAGTAATTTGAGCTTTATTTCAAACATAAAGAGGGCTTGTATAGAGACCACAACTGCTTTTATATAAGAATGGTTTGTTTGTTTGTATGTATGTTGTGGTGTGCCATGGGGCTGGTTTTATCCGAGGAGTAAATAATACCTAATCAGTGTTTGCTGGCTCAGCTCACAAGTGGATTTGACCGTCTGTCTTTTTAGTAAGTTTGCCAAACTTATTGTGGCCTATAAATGTGAGATCTGGTTTTCTTTCCCAAAAAGAAATCATACTTTAACACTTAAGTGGGCGTGATGGACAGCAGCATTTAATTTTTGAGTAGCCGAGAAAGCATTTTAAACCGGTTTTGCTCAAACAGCATCTTCTAAAAAAATTACAAGCCATTCAGCAAAGGTTATGTTTTAATTTTAAAGGATTTTCCCCATCTTCTTTCCCTTGTTAGGAAGTAACTTTCTTTATAGGTACTATTGACAATATTGGTCTCTATAAACTAGACATATAAAATTCCACCCATTACATATGCGTGTATAGGTTAGGGAGTGGAAAATATGACAGTTTTAATTTATGCTGTGTTAGCAGCCCATTTAAACAGACTTTTAAATTATTTTCAGTTTAGCCTACACGCTGCAGAGTAGATTGAGTAGAGCAAGTCCTCATTTAGTGAATACAGTTGGGAGTAGAAACTTGGTCATTAAGTGAAGTGGTTTCTAATTGAAACCATTAGTGTGCTTAAAATCTTACTACTTCTGCTTTACAGACCTATGAAGGTTGTATGTGCAAAGATTGATTGTAAAGTTACTTTTTTATCACTGTCGTAACTGCAAATGGTTGCTAAACAATACAGTCGTTAAATGAAGACTTTGGTATATAATTAAAACAGCAGAGAATGTACATAGCTGATCATACTTACTTATATCAAAGGAATACGTTCGATTATGAGCATAATGTTGTATTTGGCTAGATTCAGAAGGTATTGAGAATTGATCCTGGATAATCAAGCTTGCAAAGGTTGACAGTGATGGGTTTACATTTTATTGCTACAATGAACATTTTTGCCTTGAGTTGATTTATGTTTTTAATGTTCAGCGGATGTGTGTTTCGTATTATAGCTCGTTCCAGTAGATGTGTGACATTCATTCTTTGGAATGGTCTATGACAGTGATGGCGAACCTTTTTTTGCTCAGGTGCCGAAAGGGTGGGCGCGTGCAAGATAGCATGTGCGCCCATAATGCAATGCCCTCCCCCCTGTGCATGTGTGCCGTCCCCCGCATGCGCACAATCCCCCCATGCTCCCCCTTGCGCATGCGCACAGGCCTCACTGAAGCCTCCGGACTTCCGGTAGGCCCATTGGGCTGTTTTTCGCTCTCCCCAGGGTTCAGGAAAGCCTCCTGAAGCCTGGGGAGAGTGAAAAATGGCCAAACGGGCCAACAGGAAGTTTGGAAAAGAACATCCGGTTGGGCCGTTGGGCCATTTTTCACTGTCCCCAGGCTTCAGGAGGCTTTCCTAAACCCTGGGGATGGCAAAAAATGGCCGAAAAGAAGGCCAAAAAATCAGCTGGCCAGCATGCACATGTGCGCTGGAGCTGACATAGGGCAACGCCTCGCGTGCCCTCAGATATGGCTCCATGTGCCACCTGTGGCACGCGTGCCATAGGTTCGCCATCACTGGTCTATGACTATGTAAAGAGGGTGTCACTCTGCTAAGTTCAATAACAAGTTCCATTATAAGCATTCTAGTGACTGCTATCTAAAGTTTCTACCTTTAGTTAAAAAAAACTTTTTAAAACTTTTTCAAAGTTTAAGCCACTTAACTTTGAAATAAGTTAAATGATTGAATTCAGTGGGAGCTACATTTGGATTGATATAGATATTGATATAGATATCATATATTTATATATATATAATTGAGAATTGCTAACTTGGGAGAGGCAGAAGGGTCAGAACCAAAGCTGCCTTATCCTTATTAAATTTCTAATCACCTCTAACCTGCTGTGTTAGATTGGTATGAATGGTTAAACAAAGGCATATATGAAGAACTCATGTCAGGCCATTCATGATTCTGAGCTTTTTTGAGAAGACAATTCAGATAAAATGTAATTGCCTCTTTTCCTATTAAAAAACAAAAACAAAGATCAGGGCCAGTTGTCTGATTTCCCGCTTGTATTTGCTTTTTGTTCTATAAGCACGTATGCCGTTCCTTTCTTTTCTGTGATAGTCAGTATGGAAAATTTATTTGGGGGGGTGGAACCTATAGTTTTGTGATAGCACACAGGCTTTTGATGCTTTCCACAGATCACTGGCTTCTGTGCCCAAGCTTCTTCTAATTTTGAGTTACAGGAATGAAAATTACATCCATGGATAATTACTGTGAATCAGTCAACGAGGGTAGATAGATAATCAGTTGAAACAGAAAAAAAAACCCTTTAGGGTATCATTATCATTTGCAAGATGGGGCTTCTTGTGCATGTATAACCTTTGTATAGGTACAAGAACAATCCTGGGTATGCGACTTCACACCCTTTGCTGCCAGAACCAAAAAAAAGTGTAACAAATTTAAAGAACAGTAATCTTTAGACAGCTTTATGGCCCATAATTTTCCACTCCTTTTAACTGCACTCAACTTTATAGTGGGTTTTTAAAGGTAGCTAAAATTTGTGCCAGCAAGAGGTGTAAAGTGGCACGTCTAACAGTGTGCCACTTGCTCATATGACGCTAGGCAAGGTACGTCTTCTGAGCTCTTGCTTGCATTTCATTGACAGTAGGAACTCAGGAAAGAGATCTTGGAATTATGGGTTACTCGATAAAACTGTCAACTTCAGAGGGAAATAAGAAGACAACATAGTAGCATTTTCAGAAAACAAGTCTAAAATAAAATTTCCAGTTTTTAAAAGAATCAATACACTATCTTTGTACAGATCTATGCTGTCATTACTGCTTTCTGATTGGCCTAATTTATAAAAGGATACTGTAGAGTTGGAAAGAGATTCACCTAAGTGATCAGAATTAGAAATTATGTGAGGAAAGGTTTCAAGGTTTTTACTTACTAGTTTAGTTTAATGCATTGTTTCTCAACCTTGCCAACTTTAAGATGTGTGGACTTCAACTAACTGAATTCCCTAGCCAGAAGTTCACACATCTTAAAGTTGCCAATGTTGAAAAACACTGGTTTGATGAGACTAAATTTATTTATTGAATTTCTAGGCCATCCCAATCTGTCACTACTGTGGACAGCTTCTGTGATACAACAAGAATGTATTTATACTATT
The DNA here is from genome assembly GCA_023053685.1 of Diadophis punctatus similis. Taxonomy (NCBI): domain Eukaryota; kingdom Metazoa; phylum Chordata; class Lepidosauria; order Squamata; family Dipsadidae; genus Diadophis; species Diadophis punctatus. The sequence goes on along the minus strand of JALIGW010000049.1, from coordinate 2,426,414 downwards.
ATACTGATTTTGCTGCTCCAATAATGCCAAGAATTTTATATTTACATCCTTTCCCTTATACCTATCACAAATCCCCCCCTTTTAAATTGTCTCCTGAAAACAACATAGCCTGTTTTTAAACATTTTCCACATTTAATTTGATTTCTAGGACAGCCAGAAATGGGCGTTACTTACCTGTGATACGCCCGTTCTCGTTGGTTGAAGCCAGCATTCAGAGAGGGTTGTCCACAGCCAATCACATTAAGGTCTGAGTCTGTCAATCAAAAACTGAGCCTCTGTCCTCCTTCCTGGATATTGGCCCAGTTTAGACGAAGCTGGAAGACAGACTTGACGTGGAAAAAACCGTGTTAGCGTACGTATTACTCTTATATCAGCAAAAACCCAGATATGAAGGAACCACAGACTGCCAGGTGTGCAAAAAACAAGAATTTGGTTTATTAAGATACTGAGAAAAACTTGTAACAAGAACCATACTGAACCAAACACAGATACAGGGACGGGGCTGAATGCTGGCTTCAACCAACGAGAACGGGCGTATCACAGGTAAGTAACGCCCATTCTCCATTGGAGGTTGAAGCCAGCATTCAGAGAGGGACATACCAAAGCTGTCAGTCCCTAGGGAGGGTAGATGCTAAGCACCTTTCCATAACCCCAATTAGGACAGAGGCGTAACCACCTGCTGAAGAACCCGTCTGCCAAAGGCCGCCTCAGCCGAGGCATATGAGTCCACTTTGTAGTGCCGAATAAATTGAGTAGGGGAGACCCAGGTAGCCGCCCTACACACTTCTTCCAGAGATGCCTGAGTTTTCCATGCAGCGGAAGTTGCTGCGCTACGGGTGGAATGGGCCGTGATGGCCCCGGGAACCGGTTTCCCTGCTATGTCATAGGCCTTGGCAATCGTGGCTCTGATCCACCGTCCGATGGTAGCGGACGAGACCTTAAGCCCCAAGGATTTGGGCCGGAAGGCAACAAACAGGGCCTCCGACCTTCGGGAGGCTGAGGTCCGGTCAATATAAACCTTCAAGGCTCGCCTGACATCCAGGGTATGCCAAAGGCGTTCCCTGGGATGTCGGGGATGGGCGCAGAAGGTAGGGAGAACCAGTTCCTGGGAACGATGGAACAGGGAGTTAACCTTGGGAAGGAAGGATGGATCCAGACGGAGGGTGACTTTGTCCGGATGGAATAGACAAAGGTCCTGCCGAGTGGAAAGGGCTGAAAGTTCGGAAATACGCCTAGCCGAAGTTATGGCCACCAGAAAGGCTACCTTGTATGAAAGAAAACTAAGAGAGGCTTCTCGTAGCGGTTCAAAGGGAGGACCAGTCAAGGCTTCCAGGACCAGAGGCAAGTCCCAAGTCGGAAACCGATGAATGACTGGCGGGCAGATGTTGGAGGCTCCTTTAAGGAACCTATGTACCGTGGGCACATGAGCGAGAGATGGGCAATTTGGGCAAGATAGAATGGTAGAGAGAGCGGCTAATTGGCGGCGAAGGGTGTTGGGGGCGAGCCCCAAATTAAGCCCCTTCTTGAGGAATCGTAGAAGGAGTGGAATGGGCACATAAAGGGGAGAAATACCCTCTAGACTACACCAGTCACAGAAAGCTTTCCAGGTGGTCTGATACACCCTGTTGGTAGAGGGTCTTCTGGAAGCCAGAATGACCTCGATGGCATCGAGGTCATAGTGCTGTCGTCTTAAGACCTCCCGCTCAACCGCCATGCGGTCAAACGGAGCCATTGGGGGTCCGGGTAAACTACCTCCCCCTGTCGGAGCAAGTCCGGAAGGGGAGGCAGCCGCCACGGACGGCCGCGGGAAAGGAGCAGGAGATCCCCGAACCAGACTCTGCGCGGCCAGTGAGGGGCGATCAGAATGACCTCTGCTGAGTATTTTAGAACCTTCTGGATGACCCGGGATAACAGAGGAAGTGGAGGGAAGGCATACAGAAGTCCCTGGGGCCAAGGCGAACGCAGGGCGTCGACAGCTTCTGCACCTTCCGTCGGGAAACGAGAGTAGAACCGGCCCAGTTGTGCGTTCTGTGGAGTGGCAAACAGATCAATTAATGGAACACCAAATTTATGAACAATAGCCTGAAACACCTCTGGATGTAGTTGCCATTCAGTCTGATCTAACTCAGTACGGCTGAGCCAATCAGCCTGTTTATTTGCTTCCCCTGAGATATACTCTGCTGAAATAGAATTGAGGTGTTTTTCTGCCCAGAAACCCAGCAACAAGGCCTCTTCTAACAGGCTCGCTGAGCGTGTTCCCCCTTGTCGATTAACATGAGCTTTGGCGGTAACATTATCTGTAAGAACCAACACATTAGAACCTTCTAACAGAGACCTGAAACGTTTCAACGCTAAACGGATAGTGCGGAGCTCCAGTAAGTTTATTGGACTTTCTGACTCAGCCCTGGACCATGTTCCCTGGGCCAGTTGGCCCTGGACATGTGCACCCCAGCCAGAGAGGCTGGCATCCGTTGTTACCGTGATCCTGCCAGGCAGTAGGAAGGAAGACCCCTCCTCTAGAGCTGGGGAAAGCCACCATTCCAGGGACCTCCTTACTTGTGATGGTAAACGAACCCACACAGCCGGAGGGGGTTGACCCGGGGGAATGAGGGGAAGTAAGAACCACTGCAACCTACGGGAATGTAGCCTTGCCCAGGGTACAATATCAATACAGGAAATCATTTTCCCTAGTAAAGTGGCCAACAGGGCCAAGGAAACCGATGGACAGCGGGCAATATTGTTTACAATAACCCTGATGCTGTCCTGTCGTTCCGGGGAAAGGAATACCTTACATAGTAGGGAATCGATGACTGATCCCAAGTGTAGAATAGAGGTACTGGGAACCAAGCAGCTCTTGCGGTAGTTTACCGAGAAGCCATGACGGTCTAGTACGTCGAGTACCATCCGGAGGTGACGTTCCGCCAAGGACTCCGAGGAGGCCTGCAGCAGAATATCGTCCAGATAACACTGGACCCTGACCCCCAAAGACCGCAGGTGGGCCTCCAGTGCCGCCAAGACTTTTGTAAAAACCCGTGGGGCCGAGGAGAGACCGAAGGGGAGAGCCCTATATTGGAAATGTCGGCCAGCAAAGGAGAACCGGAGGAACTGCCTATCTGCAGAAGCTATGGGAATATGCAGGTATGCTTCGGAAAGATCAAGGGAGACTAGATAGTCAGCTCTATGGATACCTCTCAGGATGGACCGGAGGGACTGCATTTTGAATTTACGATATTTAACAAATTGGTTCAACCTCTTTAAATCCAATATGGGTCGCCAGTCACCTGAAGGTTTGGGCACCAGAAACAGAATAGAATACACCCCTGAACCTCTTTGTTCTCTAGGTACTGGTTCTATGGCCCTAATCTCAAGCAAGTGGCGAATGGCTAGATCCATGAGCCTTCGCTTTTCTGGGACCCCGGAGATTGGGCAGGGAATAAAACCTGGAGAGGGTTTGGCCCAAAATTCTAGCGATAGACCATGACGTATGGTCTGCCTGACCCAAACGTCCTGGGTGGTCTCATCCCAGGTGTCCGCAAACCTGGCTAGTCTACCTCCAATTGGGAGGTCTTGGGAAGTCTCACTTGGAGCGTCTGGAAAATTTGTTTCCCCAACCCCTGTAGGGGCGCTTTTAAGGTCTGCCCCTGGCTGATCGGTCCTGATAAAAGGACCTCTGGCCATACTGACCTGGGGTTCGGGGCTGACTGGAACCCTGGTCAGCTGATCGAAAGGGCCGCCTAGGATAGGGGTTATGACGAAAAGACCCTTTTTTGTTATAGGTGGGGAGAACCTTCCTACGGTCCTTTGATTCCACAAGTAGTGGATCTAGCACTTCCCCAAAGAGGGATTGTCCTGCAATAGGTTTGGATGCCAAACGCCACTTTTGGCGTGCATCCGCGGTCCAGTTCTTAAGCCAGTTCACTCTGCGGCCAGCAGTGGAAGCAGCGATGGATTTTGAAGAAAAACGTGCTGCTCTGAGAGTAGCGTCAGCAGTGAACTGAGTTGCCGCGATGACCTTGTTGAGGTCCTGGTGAATACGAAGTTCCAATGAAGGAATCAGCTCCTGCAATTGGCGCAACCACAATAAGGACGATCTGGCAAAGAAGGATGCCGAAGAAGAGGCACGGACTGCCCATGCTGAGGCCTGGTGGGACTTGAGGAGAAGTTGCTCCAGTCGTCGATCATCCGGTTTCAGGAGTTCCTCGGCTTCTCCCGGAATAGGATTTTGGGAGTGGAGTGCAGCTACCGGAACATCCACCGATGGAGAGGACAGTAGAGCCGTCAGTTCAGCCGCCGTGTTGAAAAACCTCTTGTCCTGCGCGGATGGCATCGGTCCCGAGGTTGGAGCCACAAACTGCCGCTGAACGTTGTCTAGAAATATCTTGGGGGCCGGAATAACATCCAGCTCTGCCACCTGTTCCTCAAAAACCGGAACCTTGGTTGAAGAAGTTGCAGCCTCTGCTGTCACTGGAGTACAAGGCAGGCCAGCTATATTCCTGGCCTTATGTAATAATGACTTAAATAAGGCAGGTGGGAACAGGCCCACTGAAGTGGGTTGTTCGGGGGCGAGGCCTTCATCCTCAGACAACACCGTGGGATCACACTCGCCCTCTTCTAGGGTTGCAGGTCTAATGTCTTCGCTTGAGACATCAGAGGAATCTTCAGCCATAGCTGTCCCACTGAGTGGTTGGGACTGTGCTCGACTAGCTGGCCTAGAAGGCATAGGCTGGAAAGAAGCCTGCATTTGCTGGAAACCAGCTAAGCACTGTTGTACAGTAGCTGCCATTACCATCTGCCAACTTGGCTGTTCAGGTTGCTGCGAAGGGCCTGCTTGGGAAGGCAGGGAACTAGATGCCACACTAGCAGGGGGCCCAGCTGCTTGGGCCCAGTCCAAAATAGGGGCAGAGGCCACTGGGCAATCAGGGCCAAAGGCTGCAGCTACCTCCTGGGGATTTCTTTGGGCCGAGGAAACCAGGCCCCCTTCCCCCCAGACATTTGGGTCCAGTAGGCCCTGTGCAGGAACATCCAGGTTATGGACTTGGGCCTGGACTACTACCTGGTGTTGAGGATGAGCCATGATATCCCCCTGTGGGGCTGCCTTATCCACTAGGCGCTGTAGCGCCCGATCGCGCCTCCGTTCGTCCCTCTCGGTGGCCTTGGAGGTAGGGGCTGATTTAGGCTGATTAGATTCAGCCGGGGCCAGAGTGATTTCCTCCCCGAGATCAGGCCCTTTCTGGGCCTTCTGGCTCTTCTTCGTCTTCGCGGAGGCCTTAGCTGCCTCCGCCATCGTGTCTCAGCAAGTTTTGAGCCCGATCTGCGCGCGCCGCTCTATGACGCGGCAGTCCAAAATGGCGCCCGCTCCGGGAAAACGAAAGGCGGGAAAACGGCAAAATTTAAACTGGCGGCTTGGCGCAGAACTTGGAGCCGCGCCGCTGAGCCGCTTGGCCGAGAAACCCCAGGCAAAAGTGAGGGGCTGTTAAAACAGTCCCTCAAGCGCTCCTAAAAACTCTGTCCAAGGACTTTGAGTTTAGGGCTTCTGCCGTCCCTCCAGCTTCCATCGGAGTGCAAGCACCGGCCGATGGAGGAATCAGAACCCCCGTATTCAAGCCTCCATGGAGGAGATCCCATGGGGGTAAGCTGGAAATGGATGTTTAGCGACCACAAGTGGTTAAGTGCTAAATCCCAGGGACAGGAGGAAGGCAGTTTCCTTACTGACTTTAAATATTTCTCCTTGATGTTAATTTCAATTTTCCAATTTATTATTTCTCTTTCTCCTTTTGTTTGGAAAAAAAAAAAAACTTACAGTTTGGAGCCAGCAGTCAGAGAGAATCAATTCCACGTCTAGCCTTTGTGAAGGTCTGAGTCTAAACTGGGCCAATATCCAGGAAGGAGGACAGAGGCTCAGTTTTTGATTGACAGACTCAGACCTTAATGTGATTGGCTGTGGACAACCCTCTCTGAATGCTGGCTTCAACCTCCAATGGAGAAGGGACTGGGAATAGTGACTCAAGTCTACCTAAATCAGACTGCATCCTTAAACTAAGGAATGTTATGGTGACAATTACCTTTCCATAAGGTGACAATAAAAACTAAAACAATAATATGTTAAATAATTATTGTGTTTTTCCTCACATCAAATTAATAAATATTTTGCTAACATTTTAGACCTTCCTAAGCAGTTGCTTGAATCTGCCCCATAGTAGCGTAAGTCTTGCCAACCTTAAACAAAACTTGAAGAGTATCAAAATACTCTTTGCAGATAATTAGTCCACTATCCACAGAGTAATATTGGAAACTGATGTTGGAAGAAAAATCCGGTCTGGTTCCAAGCCGAGAAAAAGACACTGGAAATAAAATGGAGGCAGGCCACATGGAAAGAAGGTCTCTGTTTATTTGGATGCCAGAAACTTTAGTGACAGCAGCATGTTTCTGGGATGGCTGACCAAATGGGGTTGGGATAGGTGGGCTTTTATACATTATTTGGGGCTTTATAATTGAGATGCCTGTTCTTGTGTAAGAACGTGTCCTTTAATATTTCAATGGCTGTTGCCAGATTCCTATGGGGTCATGGCTGGCTCTTCAGGCAAAAGGGGAAATGCAAATCCTAGGTGTTTGAGCTAATCTTGTCAGATTGCCTAATTGTGTTGCTTATTTGGAGTCTCTGTTTGCTCTTTGCTTCTCAATAGATTTGCCCGATCTTTCTGACTGGATACAAAATCTGCATTCCAAAATGCGGCCTCTTCAAGCTTCTGCTTGAAGCTGTTTTCCTATGGCAGGAAGACGGGGCCTGCTTTCTGCCTTTAAGAACATGTTTCTCCATTTCTCCTTTTGGGGAAGTATAATATTCTGCCTCTTTTAATATCCCCCAAAATATTTCATTCTTTAGGAGGGAGGCGGTTTCCCCCACTGAATTAAGGTTTTTCAACCATGATAATAAAATCAAGAAATGTTAATTGAAAGTCACATGCTGCCTTGGCAAGGTTTAGTCTGAGATCCCCATTAATACTAACACATAAACCTAAACACATCTGCTTGTTAGTTTCCTCTTGTCTCAAAGAAACACTCACTCCATATTCATCAGGGTTGTGGCAGGCCTGAGGTACGCATGTTGTTAGGAAGAAAGTTTGTTCTGAGGAAAGATTAATGAAGAGCAAACAGATCATTTGAAAAGAGTTAAAAGTTCATTTTGTCAGGCTAGATATTTTGTCAAGCTTTAGGTTAAGAAAAATTTGGTCTTGGAATCGTCCTCCCCGAGGAATCCAGTAGGAAAATTGTTCTGAAAAAGTTATTTTATACGGTGTCATGTAATACAAAGATGAAGATTTTTATTATCTAAGTTAGCTTTATTTAAAAAAAACAATTCTTGTGTACCAAGTTAGACAAATCTCTGTTAGTTGGGCCCATTTTTTAAAATATATATAATGACTTGAGTAGTTCTCAGTAATTTGATTGGATTTCTGAAAAAGTTTTGGAATTTTGCCGGGTTTTTTGGTGTATTAAATCTGCGCAGAGACTTTATTTATTATTTATTTATTTATTTAGGATTCTTATATGCCGCCCTACTCCCTGGGGACTCAGGGCGGCATACAACTTTTGAAGAACCACTAAACAATATCATAAAAACAATTTAAAATACATTTAAAAATGCCTTTTTGCTGGAAGAAATCTTTCTCTGTTTTGTATACTGCACACAGAATTATTTTAGCATTGTAACTTAACTTTATGTGGCATCATGGCATTGTTTATATTCCAATGACACATTTATTTATTATAATCAAATATGTTATAAAATGTGTATGATTTTTATCCTCAGCTTTTTTCTTTTTCAGATGGCAAAAACTGAGATAGATGTACTTGAGTAGTGTAGGATTTATTTATCTATTTTTATTTTATCTATCTATCTATCTATCTATCTATCTATCTATCTATCTATCTATCTATCTATCTATCTATCTATCTATCCACATACACATATACATACACACACACGTGTGTGTGTGTGTGTGTGTGTGTGTGTGTCTGTCTGTCTGTCTGTCTGTCCCTCCCTCCCCCTCCATCCTCCTATCTGACTACTGAAACTGGGAGGCAAACAAGAAATTAAAACCAGAAAACAACAGAAAAGCAAATAGTTATCGCTCTTTGTGGGTCATTGTATATACCAGGGGTCAGCAACCAGCGGCTCTGGAGCCGCATGTGGCTCTTTCATCCCTCTGCTGTGGCACCCTGTCCCCGGTCGGCTCCACAATTGATAGGGCTTTCGGTTAGGATAGATAGAGGAAAAAGGATGCCACGCTAGGAGGAGACTGTGGTGGGGGAACCGGACTTCTGGTCAGCTCCAGAATTGAACAGGGGGCTTTCAGTTAGGACCTTTGTGGCTCTTTGAGTATTTAAGGTTGCCTACCCCTGGTATATACTGTAGTCACACATAAAAGAGTTATATCTTTGCTAGGGAGGGAGCATAATCTCAGAATTGCCTATCCTAAATAGCCTGAGTCTTCTGAGAAAACATGCACAGGATTGCTTTGTAATATACCATGTAACCTAGTGAGGTAACAGTTATAAAATAAACACTTTTGTGTCATTAAAGCTTTAAAAGTAATTAAAAGAAAGCCCATATTTTTCAGTTCCATCCTCCTGCTTTTTTTTCCCTTAAAAAAAACAGGGTAGTTTCAACATATCTTGAACCACTACATTTTCATACAATACAGGCAGCTGCCAGACGTTATGGCCATATTTTACATTATAGAAGCGTTTGACTGCATTCTTTCTTTAGAATAGGAACATAAAATATAGGTAAAGCTTCAAGGAATTATTCATTAACTCTGAAAACCCATTATCCATTTGCCTGTGTGTGTGTGTGTGGCTCCCTCCCCCTTTTCCCCTTAGGTTATCTCTTTTTTTGCATTTGCAGAGAGATAAACTTTTGCTGGAGGAAAAAAAAAGTTTTACTTGAACCAGATGTTTCAATTTCTAAAAAAACCATTTTGATGGCGGCCAGATGTCTACTTATCTCTTGGATTTATGTTTCTGTATGATCACAATAGGTTCTATAAATCACCCTTCAAGAAACTGCACTTTTGTCTCTGGTAGTATTTTTGGGAAGTACTTCTCATAGTTGGGCAAGAAATAATCCTTAGTTCTACATGAGTCATGAGAATGAGTCAAACCCTGTACCATAAAAATAGAGCAGGATCTCCCCCGTACCTGCCTTGCTCTGATGCAGCTTGAAGGCAGAACTCTGGGTCTGTAGCATGGCTCCTGCGGCTTTACCCTAAATATGGATTTAATGTCTTTTATTCTCTTTTTGCAGCTACTGTGACTGGTTCTAAAGATCCCAATTCTGGAGAGAAAGCTCTAACCATGACACCTGGCAAGGACAGGGAAGCACTGTATGGTAAATCAGTCATTTAATTTGCATATCTTTTAACCAACTTGGTTGCTTTTCAGAAAGAGTGGCTCAAATATTTCTCTTTTATAACTGAATGTCTACTGTTCTTTACAGCATTTCTAGAATGGCATGTTATCCTTGTATGTGGCCCTTTAAGAGAGTCACATACAGAGCCCCAAGTCCTGTTTGTGTGACTTCCAGAACCTCATCTGACCATTACTGCTAAAAATTGTGGCATGATTTCTTACCATTTTGAGGCAGAAAGCCATGAAAAGAACTACCACACGTTCTACAGTGATGGTCTTCACATTATTTGAAAAATAAGGCCTATCTGCACAACCTCCCCCAGAATCTTTTCCCAAAACAAAAATTCTCAGTCAGCTTGCATCATTGTGCCATCTGAAATGGCTCTTGGATTTAGACAAATGTTAAGTGCGGCACTATATTTTGCTTTCTACTCATTCTATATTGCTTTCTGGCTCATGAGATTTCCCAAAGTAATTTGCATTATAATAAAAAGCTAAGGACAGCTCAGTTTACCATGCCTTTATTTATGTCCTTGATGAAACATGAATGTTTGGTTACAGTTACAACATTTATGAAAGATGCTTACTTTTTTGTTTATCATTGCGTAAAAGAATTTAGAAATGATCTCCCTCCAACATATTCCTCAGCTGTAAGTTCTTTGAAAGAGAGACCTATAGATTTATGTGTGCAAAGTATGAATAGCATAAATCCTATATGTCTTCATAAATGGATTTTTCATTGAGTTAAGGGGACTTGCTTCCAGAAAAGTGGGTGTAGATTTCTGTTTTAGTTTGCACTAACATGAATATGAAAATGAGAAAAATTAGTGAAAGGCTCTCCAACTCCAGCAACAGAATATTTAAGACAAAATATAGACATTCTGATTTCGCCTCACAATCAGCCTGTGAGGTGGATCCTAGGTAGCGGCAGATATTACTCTCTCTTTACACAAAGAGAAAATATCTGCTGCGAACTCCATGTAGGTGTCAGGAAGGGCATCTGGCCAGTAAATGCTCAGCTCCATTCAGTTGCCCCGACTCTACCCTGATGCAAGGGATTATGGGATCGTTAAAAGAGAAAAAAAGGAGACATTCTGCTGATTGTTCTATTTCTTCCAATGTAACTCATTCTCATTAACTCAGGTTTCCATAAATGAACTATCTGGAACTGGGAGAGAAATTTGTTATCTGCCAAGTTGTTAAACCACCCAGCAATATTCTGCAAGATAATTGTTATGGCTCTGCAATCAGGCTATCACCAGCTCCCAATCCATGCTAGTGAACGTTTTTTTAAACTTTATCTTGAAGTAACATTATGGCCAGGAGTACTGTCATTCAGGCTATAAACTCTACATTCTTAAGACATACTCGAGGCTAAGACTGGTTTTGTCTATGGCGTTCAGATGTGTCAGAGAAAGTTAAATAAGGTTGATGTCTAGGATTATTAAAAAGTTTGAATTTAAAAGGTCCAAATGGTAATATTTAAACTACTTTATAGGTGTCTTGTCCCAATTTACTAAGAAAATAAAACACTGAGAAAAGTAACATTTTATTGAACCACTTTTAGAAGCTGAATGTGGTTATTGGTAGTTTTTGGTTCTTCCTTATTACCTTTTGATCAGAGACACCGGGGGGCAAATCTAAACAGACCACATTCATAGTAGCATAGGAAACTACCCAGAGTCACTTTGGATAGTGAGATGGGTGGCATATAAGTTTAATAAATAATAAAATTTGTAAAATAATAGTGTTTCCAATGACAAATCCAAATACAGTGAAGTAAAAAATCCATTTGAATGGAATATAGTATCACTATTGGTTCTCTATGTTCAAATAATTAAAGAGACATTATTATATAATTCCAATTAAGAAATATCTGTACACCTAGGATTGTTGAAATATATTTGCCATTTTGAATCTGTTTATTATTTCCACTAATATACTGTACATGATGCATGTACAGCACAGCATTAATCAGCTTGGCAAGCAAAATATAATACTGTTTTGCCAGACAGATGTCTAAGATAGTAAATTCTAAATTTTTATTCTTTCTGTACAAGGTGACCCAATTATAAAACTGGGACGGCACAGTTTACCGTATATACTCGAGTATAGGCCGACCCGAATATAAGCCGAGGCACCAAATTTTACCACAAAAAACTGGAAAAGTTATTGACTCGAGTATAAGCCTAGGGTGGGAAATGCAGCAGCTACCGGTAAATTTCAAAAATAAAAATAGATACCAATAATGTTTTTGAATATTTATTTCAAAGAAAAACAGTAAACTAGCTCTGTAAGTGGAAAAGAGGGTCAATAAAAACAATAGCCCTACGGGATTGGGCGTCTTAGAAGAACTTTTAATTAAATTAAATGAAATTAGATGAAATTAATTTAAATGAAATTAAATGAAATTAATTTAAATGAAATTAAATGAAATGGGCAGAAGGACAGAATGGGGCAGAAATGCAGATGAGTCTTAAGCAAAACAGTTTATCCAAGTAATGCAATCCAATCTAAAAGGCTCAAAGAATATTTTCAGACCACCTACAGTCTGATATTTCTCCATGTTGTGTGAATCATGGGAAACAGAGAAAGAAAGGAAGAAATGGAAGATCCCTTTATTTCTGTAAATGTTCCCAGGTAAAGGGCTCTTTGTGCTGTCAGTCAAAAGGCATGGTATTGCCACTCTGTCTCTCTTATAACCATATTTGGTAATAGCAATGTCTGGTAAATGTTAATAGATATTTGGTATTAAAAATAAAATATGGAAAAAAACAGTGGGAGGGAAGAATGGAAGATAAAATTGTTACATTGCCTCTACAGTTCCATAAAGGAAGCAAGGTAATTGACAGTAAAAGCCTTGAATATATTTTTCTAGCTAAACACTTATATTGTAAATTAGATAAAAAGTTATATGATCCTGTTTAACTGAATTCATTGCAATTCTAGTCAGTGTATTTTCTATGTGGAACTCCTTCTTGCCCCAATGGGGAAAGGAGGTATCTAGAATTTGTAGTGCTTTTGATCCTTGTAAAGAGCACTGGGATTTACGGCAGCATAGCCTTCTATGTAGGAATGGAACATCCTGTTCAGGTCAAATTTTCATCTTAGCTTAGTATTGACTCAGAAATACATCTCTCTAAGTGCCAACCCTCCGCGATCGCCCCCCCCCCCAAAAGGCATTTACTGGGAAACTAGTCCGGGCTCGGGGCGTTTTGCAAGCGGACGAGAACCAGCCTCCGGGGCGGCGGCATGAACGAGGGCGAGGCGGAGGGTCCTCCGCGGCCGGCCCTTTGCAAGGAGATGTGCCCGGCGGGGGAGTTCTGCCGGCGGCGGCGGCGGCAGAAGCGGCTGCACCGGCTGGAGCTGGACCCGGATCGCCAGCCTGACCCTCCCCCGCCGCCTTGCGACCTCCGCCCGGCGGTGCTGCTGGCCACGGTGCATCACCTGCTGGGCCGGTCGGTGGCCGAAGGCGCAGCGCTCGGCCGGGGAGACCTCGCTGGCTTCGGCCACCGACCGGCCCAGCAGGTGATGCACCGTGGCCAGCAGCACCGCCGGGCGGAGGTTGCAAGGCGGCGGGGGAGGGTCCGGCTGGCGATCCGGGTCCAGCTCCAGCCGGTGCAGCCGCTTCTGCCGCCGCCGCCGCCGGCAGAACTCCCCCGCCGGGCACATCTCCTTGCAAAGGGCCGGCCGCGGAGGACCCTCCGCCTCGCCCTCGTTCTCACCCGCTTGCAAAACGCCTCGAGCCCAGACTAGTTTCTCAGTTAATGCCTTTTTGGGGGGGGGGCGATCGCGCCTCTTCCCCGCTGATCCCCGCAGCACGTGGAGACAGGGACCGGTTCCCCCACGCCGGGGACACCCCAGCCCGGTTGCGCCAGCCCCTTCGGGGAATTGTATGGATCGCGCGCTTTGGCCAATTTTACTGACTCGAGTATAAGCCGAGGCGGCTTTTTTCAGCCCAAAAAGTGGGCTGAAAAACTCAGCTTATACTCGAGTATATATGGTACATTAAATTTGTTGAAATGGATTTTAAGTATGCATTTTGGATTTTGACATGAAGATATTTTCTAGATGGTTTTGTATGTGCCTGTGTGATCAGCATATATTTGATTAAACACTTTTGGAGTCTATCATAAAGCTATTCACCATAGATACACAGTGCATATCACACAAACACACACACAACACACACACACACACACACACACACACACACACACCAGGGGTGGGTTCTAAATATTTTTACTACTGGTTCTGTGGACGTGGCTTATTTTGTGGGTGTGGCTTGATGGCCATGTGATGGTGGGCGTGGCTTGATGGTCATGTGACTGGGTGGGCGTGGCTTCCTGGCCATGTGACTCGGTGGGTGTGGTTTTGTGGTCATGTGACTCGGTGGGTGTAGCTGGGTGATCATGTGACTGGATGGGTTACTTTGTCTCTTTCTTCCCTGTCTCTCTCTCTCTTCTCTTTCTCAATACCCTATATGAGCCCTACTGATTGATATAAGTGGATTTTATTCATATATATCTTCATGTGATCTGCTACCTCTGCTATAAGGAGTATGCCAGCAAAGGATTTAGAAGTCTTGGATACCTTAACAATTGAATGGTTAATATCATGGAGGTAATAAAAATGATGCAGGAGGCACATTAAATCATTTGTTTTTTGTTTTTTTTTAGTTTAGGTCAGGGGTCAGTAACCTTAAACACTCAAAGAGCCATTTGGACCCATTTTCCACAGAAAACAAAACACCGAAAACCTGGGTGGGCATTTTCCACAGAAAACAAAACACAAAACCTGGGTGGGCATGGCCAACTCGACATCTCACACTCCCACCCAGTCACACGAACCCCCTTCACATCCTTATTCCTTCCTTCCATCCTCCCTCCTGATTTTACCTTCCTTCCTTCCCCCCCTCTGATTTTACCTTCCCTCCCCCTCCTTCCCCCTTCCTTCCTTCCCCCTCCTCTGATTTTACCTTCCTTTCTCCCTTCCGTCTTTCTCTCCTTCCTTCCTCCCTCCCTCCCTCCCTCCACTTTCTATCCCTTACTTCCTTTGTTAAATAAATAAATCCTGCTTTCTGAGTTCTACTAGTTGCATTGCTGAAGCAACAGGAACCAGATAGTACCAACTCTGTCAGATCTCAAACAAAGGGCAGAAATCATAGAGAGAGGTAATCCTCTCTCTCATTTCTCTCCCGTGTGTGTGCGCGCCCAAGCAGGATACCCTCCTGTGCTAGGATAACGGCAGCGGTGGGGACGGCGACTCCTCCTGCTGCCGCCACTGCGCAGTGAGGTGAGTAGCGGGCCACCTGCGCAGCACCGGGGCTGCACAATGTCTTTTGCAGGCAGCTCAACGCCAGCCGCGGTCCCCTTCATGTCAGCTCAGGAAGGAGGGGAACGGGCAGGAGCAGCTGCAGGATGCAGGGAGGAAAGAGCTCCAGCTCCCCCCTTCGCAGCCCGGGCTCCCAGGCGGAGCTCTTCCTTTCCTGTATCCAGCAGCTGCTCCTACCCGTTCCCCTCCTTCCTGAGCTGACATGAAGGAGACTGTGGCTGGCGCTGAGCTGCCCGCGAAGGACACGGAATCACAAAAAGCAGCCGGTCGCGGGCAGTGCAGAGAAAATGCTAGGAGCATTTCAGCCACTTCAGCAGCTCTGCAGAGAGGCTTGCGCCTCCTCAGGGCAGAGAGCATGTTGCACGACAGGGTGGGCAGGGAGCCGTAGGGGAACAATCCACGTCACTAAAAAAAACAACTTAAAAAACAATCCACGTCGCATCTATTTTAGGGGAGGAGGTTCAATTCATCGCCCAGTCAAAGACTGAAATGAAATGCTCCAGGCTGACAGCATTGCTTCAAATGACATTCGGCTCCAGATCAGATCTGGCTTTTTTTTTTGCATGAAGGAGGAACATGGAGCGAACGGAAAAAAAGAGCCTCCAGCCTCCGACAATTGCTGAAGCAGCCATCCCGATGCTGGATGCCGGGACGGGTACGACTCTTATTTTCGTCGGGCCGCTACCTCTTTGGGGCAAGAGTTGCTTTTTACAGCGTGGAGAGGAACAACAAACAG
The DNA here is from genome assembly GCA_023053685.1 of Diadophis punctatus similis. NCBI lineage: Eukaryota > Metazoa > Chordata > Lepidosauria > Squamata > Dipsadidae > Diadophis > Diadophis punctatus. The sequence goes on along the minus strand of JALIGW010000049.1, from coordinate 2,410,933 downwards.
CGCCTGTCACCTTGGCTGCTGCTGCTGCTGCCCTTACCCTACAGAGGTCCAGCAAAGCCTCGCCAAAATGCCACGTCCGCTCAGGGATGCTGTTCTCTTTTCCCTCCCCAGGACTGCGCTAAGCGATGACTCATTCACGCCCTGCCCCGCCCCGCTAGCATCATGCGAAGCAAATTAAAGGCGGACCGCCTCTCTCTCTCCCACCCCACCCACCCCGCTTCCCTTTTACTTTTCTTTAACACGCCGCGCTTCCCTCTCCAAAACTTATGGTGGCAGAAAGGGGAAAAGGAAAAAAAAGGCTCAGCCTCTGAAGCCTCTCTGCAGCAGCTTCCTCTTTGCCGGCCAGAACCGAGCTGGCAGTGGCGGCTGGAAGCTTCTCATGCCAGCAAAGACCGACGGCTGCCGGCTTCTTGCACCGGCAAAGAGGTGGCAACTTCAGGCTTCTCGGTTGTGGGGGGGGACACGGCGAGGCTCGGCCACCTTTCGAGCCCTGCTCTGGGCTGCCACCTGCTCAACCTCCATTCCCAGAAGAAGGGGTGGCCTGGTGCTTGCTGCTTCTAGCTCGGGGAGAGGCAGCTCGGCCGAACCGCCAGCTTCTCTCTCTCCTTCCTTGGGTGGATCTGGTGGGAGTAGTGGGCTTTCTTGCCGGACTTGAGGAGGGGAGGAGGCGGAGCTGTTGGCCGAGGGCGAGAGCAACCTCCGGCCGCCTCTGGGTTAGCGTGGAGAGCCGCCTTGAGAGCATCCTTCTCCGGGTAGGGACGAAGTAGAGTCGCATCCCTCCTCCTCCTGTGGCTCCTGCCCAGTGCTCTCTCTTTTCTCTCCCCTTCACCTCCCCACACTTGTTTACCCGTCCCAGAGAGCTCGGGCTACGCCTTCCTTCGACCTGGCCACCTTCCTCGCCAGCATCGCTCCTGAGCGAACTCTTCTGTCCTCGGCTGTTGTGAAGAAGCTTCGTTCTTTTTGAGAGCTGCTTTGCAAAGCGGCTCTCAAAGAGAACGAAGGGGGTGTGGCACACCCAGAGCTCCCCTTCTTCACAACAGCCGAGGACCTCTTCCGCTTGGAGCTCCAAGGGGGGACAGCTGCAATGCCGGCAGCTTCGGGGGCTCCTTCCCTCAGTGCAGGGGTGGGTTCCAACTTACTTCACTGCTGGTTCGCTTCCTCCCGCGCCATGTGGCTGCGCCGAAGCGCGTGCATGCGCAGTGCAAAAAAAACCCCAAAATTTTTAAAAATAAAATAAAAATGCCGAAAACAAGATGGTGACCGCATGCCCAGTGCCGGAAATTCGGCTTCTGTGCATGCGCAGAAGAAAAAAATCTGAAATTTTTTTTAAAAAAAAATTGTAAAAAATATGGCGGCGCCCACGGACCGGCACAGACCGATCCAGTTCAGTGATGTCATCGTGACATCACCAGCGGGTCGCTACCGGTTCGGGCGAACCGGTCCAAACCGGGAGGAACCCACCCCTGACACACACACAAACAATTCTCTCTCTCTCTGTGTTTGTAATTCCAATCTTGCTTACTGTATTAACTTGGCCATAACATTCTTTCAATCACTCTTTTGTTATTCAAAACATTTTACAGCCTAAAAGCTCATTCATGTGTACTCACATGCACTAAGTCTCTTTGTGACATAAACATAAGATATTTGGATGAGTGGCCATCTTTAGTTCAAGCTGCTTTAGAGCTTTAGTTAGTCTGCTTTTTATTTTTTGTGTTGCGAGAAGTTTGTGAATTATAAAATTATAGTCGAACATATATTTCCCTGAATCTTAAAATATTTTTAAATAGATCTCCTCTTACCTATCAGATTTTCAAGTTTCTAGTTGCAGATAAAATATAGGTACTTTAAAGTCTTAGCAGATTTAGTTGTACCTTCAAAAGGCCAAAACAGAGATATTTGCTTGCTTTTAATTCCCTTTTTAGTTCCTTTGTTTCCCCTCTTAAGCTGTTGGAATTCAAATTCTGTGAAAATTTGATTGTGCAATTATAATTTTCTGGAAGAGAGTATAACGCAAAGTGGGAAAATGTGATCAGACAATAAATTACTGCATTGAGAGAATGTATACAAAGAGTTAACTTGAGACTTCCTTGCCAGGAAACTGAGGCAGAAAATTAGCAAGGGAGAGAAATATATGAGGAAAGGACAGCTGATACTTAGTCATAGAAGCAAAGGAATTAAGCAGAAAAGGAGGCAAACAGTGCACATGAAAAGAGAAATAAAATCATGTAAATCAGCATTGAGTTTTATTGATATTGGTCTAAATAGAAACAACTACCGTGTTTTTTGGAGTATAAGACGCACCTTTTTACCCCCCAAAAGAGGGTGAAAACGGGTGCGTCTTACACACCGAATGTAGCCCATCCCACCCACCCACCCACCCCCACCCTTTGTCTTCTAGCAATTTACCTGTTTGCAGCAAACAGGGAAGAACCTGTTAAGACAAGCAAGTCCTTAGCAGCTTCCTGATGCCCAGCTAATTTGCCACTGCTAAAATGAAACTGAAACTGAAAATGCAAAGAGGCAAATAGCTGGGAGAGACACGCAGATTTTTATTTTCTGCTAAACTGGATGAAAGGGGGTAAGTGAATAACTATAAATGTCTGTAAAATGTTCAAATTATTAGACTTATTTTTTAAAGACTGCTTTATTATTGTTCTAGAGCCAGGGGTCTCCAACCTTGGCAATTTTAAGACTTGTGGACTTCAACTCCCAGAATTCCACAGCCAGCTTTGTTAGCTTTGCTGGCTGTGGAGTTCTGGGAGTTGAAGTCCATAAGTCTTAAATTTGCCAAGGTTGGAGACCCCTGTAAATCTAGACAACTTAACAAAATAAAGAAGCTTTTTAAAATAAATGCTTGTTCTGAAGAGGCCCAGTGCTATTGTATCTTCTTTCAAATAATAGAGAATAATGTATAGTTCCAGAAATTTTAATCAATTTTAACAGCTCTGTACAAGTATAGTATGAAATGTAACAGTGTCCTGTTTAGTATTAGAGTTAAATCCTGACTTACCTTGGAGTAGATCTATTTAAATAATTGGGAGGAGTTAGTGTGACTACATTTAAGAAAACTTTCTGGCATAATGTACATTTCTCCAATTCTTTGCTATTTCTATGGGTCAAGCACACATGCACAGAAATACACAGCAAACAGTGTATATCATCTGTGCTGTTTGCTGTTTGGCAAATTGCTTGGAGGCAGAGGCCTTTTTCCCTTGTTTTCCTCCCCCAAAACTAAGGTGCGTCTTATACTCCGAAAAATACGGTATATTATTTGTTCACACAAAGTTACTGTTAAATAGAATTTATAATCGGCAGAATACACAAAATATCCTCAGTATGGCTAGGATAGTAAATTGAGTTTATTGATTAGGGAGTTTAGAGATTCTAAAATACATCTATTTCTCATCAAAATAAAGTTAGAAGAAATGGCATCACATGTAGACTTCCAGTGAGGATTTATGGTGAATTAGACACCCCTGAAGGAGCAGGGATGACACGGTGGCAGAGATCAGTGGCCAGACAGGGAATTCTGTTCAACGAAGTCTTTCTGGAAAAAGGAGAGATTGTGAAATCGCCCGTTTGCACTCTGAACAGCTGCTCTACACAGTACTCTAGAGTACACTACAGGAACTGAGCTTTTTGTGGTCAGCTTGTGTTATCCCCTCAAGTAAACCAGACAGGAAACAGGACTAGATGAACTAATTCTACTTTACTGTCAGGCAACATTAACAGAATCATTCTGAAGGTAAAAACCTCCCATCGCCGCTTTTAATGGACTGATCAGTTAAGGCAGATCTTTCCTAAATTTTCTTTTCCTGACCGTTAAGCCCTTCAGGGGTCCTGCTTCTCTGGTCAGATTGTTTTCTAGGCAGCATCTCTTCTCTTCTTCCCTCAAGATCATCCGCACATTTCATTACAGCTTGTGAATCGAGCAGCAGGGAGTTGTGGGATTTCAAGCAAGCTCACAGATGTACAGGTAGTCCTTGACTTAACAACCATTTGTTTAGTGCAGGGGTCCCCAAACTTGGCAACTTTAAGACATGTGGACTTCAACTCCCAGAATTCTCCAGCCAGCTATGTTTGAAGTTGCCAAGTTTGAAGACCTCTGGTTTAGTGACTGTTTGACGTTACAACGGCACTGAAAAAAAGCGACTTATGACCGTTTTTCACACTTATGACTGTTGCAGCATCCCTAGGGTCACAGGATCGAAATTCAGACGCTTGGCAAGTCACTCATTTGACAATTGCAGTGTCCTGGGTTCATGTGTTCACCTTTTGCGACCGTCTGACAAGCAAATGGGAGAAGCCAGATTTCACTTAACAACCGTGTTACTAACTTAACAACTGCAGTGATTCACTTAACAACTGTGGCAAAAAAAGATGTAAAACGAAGCAAAACTAACTTTTAACACCTGTCTCACTTAGCAACAGAAATTTTAGGGTCATTCGTGGTCATAAGTTGAGGACTACCTGTGATGTAGCCTTATTGGTACATTGAGCCTCATTTCTTAATCACTTTCAGAAATTGCTTCTTAACTGCTTGCCTTCAAGTCTTAGTGAAAGAGGTTTTAAATTTAAGAACTTAAAATTTTTATTTGTATTTATTTTGGGGGGAGGAGAATAAACAGCAAAAGGGTGATTAGGACATTAAATGTGGAAATTACAAAGGGATTAAGGATCCAGATGAATTTGAAATAAGTTTTTGAAATTAATTATAAGAATCCAATGCGGTTGTTTTCAGTTCTTTAAAAAAAAGATCTCTAATACAGTCGTTCTCAACCTTCCTAATGTCGCGACCCACGCCCCACCCCCGCGCACCCACCGTGCCCCACCCCGCTACCGCACCCACCACACCCACCCCCGCCGCTGCCATTTGGGTTCTTTTACCCTCTGCGCATGCGCAAAGCGTTCTGCGCATGCGCAGAGGGTAAAAAAAACCAAATGGCGGCGGCAGGGCAAAGTCTCCTGACCCCTGTGAAAGGGTTGTTCGATCCCCAAAGGGGTCGCGACCCTCAGGTTGAGAACCGCTGCCCTAATAGGATACGACTTTAAAGGTTGGACACTAGAGGGAATGGGAAGGAGCTAAAGATTATGAAAGAGAAGAACACTTAAATTTGATTCACTAATACAGATTGGAGCAAAATCCTTTAACATGGACATACCGAGGAATATTTGTGAACAATGGACTCAGACGTTAACTTCGAGAGTGTCTGCCCTTATGGATAGACTGTTTAAAAGTTGCTATGGAAAAGAAAAAGTTTTATCTGAAAAGGCCAAGATTGTTTAAAGTGGATTTAAAAACGACAGACTACAAGAATGATATGGAAAAGAAGCTGCATTGCATACGCACAATGAAACCAGCGGATGTCTTCATAATTAAAAGATATACAAATAACAAACCCAAAGTGTGACCCGGATAACTTTCTTATACTAAGTTTGCAAAAGAAATTTGCTAAAGGTTTGAACCATTTGGGGGGGGGGGGGGACAAAGAAAACAAATGAAAAGAAATCAAGTTCTAGGACATTATTTGAAGGGATTAAATATCCAGTCTATTAAAAGTACAGGTAGTCCTTCACTTGAGACCAAATGTCAAAAGAATCAAAATTATAGTCTGCATCATTGATAGTATCACTATCTCTAATTTTTTTCTGATCCAAAATGATTTACGCAAGGCGTAACAAAAGTAGAGATTGTGCTTCTCTGACCTGTAAGTGCTGTTCTCCGTTTGGATGGCTTTAAAAAGCATTTTGACTCATAGGCGGGGTGATAATGCTGCCAGGGGCTACTAGTCACGATGGCTCTATCTTAATTCTGATAAGCCCTTGTGTCTCTCTTAAGGAAGATGAGAGTGATTGTACAATTACCTGTTTGTGGGTTTCCCGAAGGCACAGCAGAACTGGGGTGGGTGGGGGGGTTTAGACTAAAAGAAGCCAGTGCTGCATTGCAACCCCAGACCCACCCCTCTTCGATATACATTGCAACATTTCAAGCCCAGAAAGGGCAGAGCGTGCAACAGGATACCGCAATGCTGCTTTTATCATTCTGGTGTCAGTACAGTTAGTCCTCCAATTACGACCACAGTTGAGCAATGATTTCCATTGTTAAGCAAGACAGGTGAGTTTTTGCCCCCATTTTATGACTTTTCTTGCCGCGGTTTAGTGAGTAACACGGTTGTGAAGTGGCTTCCCCTTTGACTTTGCTGGTCTCACAAGGTTGCAAAAAGAGAATCACATGACCCCCGGGACACTGCAACCGTCATAAACACGAGCCAGTGGCCAAGCGTCCGAATTTTGATCATGTGAAATGCGGGAACACTACGGTAAGCATGAAAAATGGTCATCGGTCACTTTTTTTTACTGCCGCTGTAACTTCAGACGGTCTGGTTGTAAGTTGAGGACTGACTGTAAGCGAGAGCCTGCGGACCCCATAGCAAAAGCATCTGGTTTTGACCACTGTGGGATCAGAATGGTGGAGGAGACAAGCCTTGGACGTGATCCTGTGCGGCTCTTAATTTTGCCCCTTTCTCTGAATGCGAACAAGAGTTTGTGGAATTTCAAATCATCCCGGTATTTTCACAAAGGAAATGTAAGGGTACAAAAAAGTGGCTTATTTTATAAAAGGGAGGTCCTGATGGACTTCCCGAAGAAATAGAATAGAATAGAATAGAATAGAATAGAATAGAATAGAATAGAATAGAATAGAATTCTTTATTGGCCAAGTGTGATTGGACACACAAGGAATTTGTCTTTGGTGCATATGCTCTCAGTGTACATAGAAGAAAAGATACATTTCTCAAGAATCATGAGGTAAAGTAAAGCTAGGGGTGTTCAGAGATCATTGGTTTGGCCTCAGTTAAACAAACAAACAAAAAACAGAAGAGATCCCCCCCCAAAAAAAACATATACGGATAGTCCTCAATTTAGGACCACAATTGAGCCCAAAATTTCTGTTGCTAAGCGAGACAGTTATTAAGTGATTTTTTTCCCATTTTACTGCCTTTTTTTGCCACTGTTGTTAAGTGAGTCACTGCAGTTCTTAAGTTAATAAGATGGTTGTTAAGTGAATCTTGACTTTGCTTGTCAGAAGGGGGGGGGATCACATGACACACACACACCCTCCCCGGAACACTGCAACCTTTGTAAATACGAACCTGTCGTCAAGCATCCAAATTTTGATCCTGTGACCATGGGAATGCAATGGTTGCTAACAGTGAAAAATGGTCCAAAGTCACTTTTTTCAGTGACGTCATAACTTCAGACGGTCACTAACTGAACTGTTGTAAGTTGAGGGCTACCTATGCAGTTCCCTGAGCTTTTGGGAATGCGACCTACAGTAGAGCACCGCTTGGGGCTAAATCCTTTTGAATTACCTGAACATTCACCTAGAGCGTAGAATGAAGCCTAAATCTGGAAAATTCCCGATTTAAATCCCCCAGCTGAAATGTCTTTCTCCCTCATTGTAGTTCTCCCTCATTGTAGAGGGCCGTGAAAATATTTACTGACCCCTCGCATCCTGGACATAAATTGTTTCAACTCCTACCCTCAAAACGACTCTATAGAGCACTGCACATCAGAACAACTAGACACAAGAACAGTTTTTCCCTGAACGCCATCACTGTGCTAAACAAACAATTCCCTCACCACTGTCAAACTATTCACTAAGGCTGCATTACTATTACTATTAGTCTTCTCATTGTTCCTGTCACCCATCTCCTCCCACTTATGACTGTTTGACTGTAACTTGTTGCTTGTATCCTTACGATTTATATCAGTATTGATTGTTTCCTGACTGCTTATTTCTACCCTATGACAATCATTAAGTGTTGTACCTCATGGTTCTTGACAAATGTATCTTTTCTTTTATGTACACTGAGAGCATATGCACCAAAGACAAATTCCTTGTGTGTCCAATCACATTTGGCCAATAAAGAATTCTATTCTATTCTAAGTCTGCATAAGATGGCTACTAATCATCTTCCTCCCAAATAAGCTGCCCTGCCAGTAGGACATGAATAGAAACCATTCTATTATTTCCTGGTAGAACAGACTATTTTCCTTGCTGACCTGCAGTTAACATACCGACTTGAGAGAGGACATTCCATTACATTGCTGCCTGCCAAACGTCCTGCTGGAGTTTACTTCTTCGGTCAAGTTGCATTATTATTTACTGTGCAACTTCAAGGAAGTTGCTGGCAACAGGTTCGAGTTGTGTGCTACCTACTTTTCCTTGCACTTTTTTTTTTCAAGCATTGGTTAACTAGCTGAGCAAGGTGAGCTTAGCTTGTTTGGGGCGTGGTTTTCGTGACACAGGGTGGCTGTTGCATTAAAGCTCTCAGCTAAACCGGAGCGTTCCTTGGAAGGCGGAGAGAATTGGAGATGTAGGAGGAGAAACCAAGTTCATTGTCTCAATCAACAGAACCGCCCGTAGTCCCCGTATATATCTTTCTCTCTCTTTACTGCTCCGGTTTCTAGCTATAAATTGATTATTTCTGTTACATCCCGAGGAGGCAGGTGTCAGTCTGGATTTTTTTTGATCTGTGGAAGCAGAGCTGAGCTATAATGCCCCGTGGAGAATATAAACTTGAATACAAGAGTGAGTACAATTGGAGCACTGGAGAGGAGAGGTGGTACTTATAAAATTATTGACTGTGTTGTGAAACTCTCTGCAGACCTAACTTCTTCCTTGTGGGTGGGTTGTTTTGCTATTTTGAGGAGAAGTACAGGTATTGTGAACGCCTTCTGTGGATCGTGGTGTCCCTTATAACCCTTTGATCTATTTCTTGCTTAGGGTGATGGAAGAGATTTAGTTTATTCCCAACGCTTTTCCAAAACAAAATCAAGATGTGGTTTTAATAGAATGTCCAGATTAAACTGTTTTAGGGGTAAGTTTAGGGGAAAATATAGCTACGGAGCCCATTAACAAGGTAAAATGTTTGCATTTCAAAGCAGCCCTGATGAATAAAACTGAAGATCAGCCCAATCCAGTATCTGGGTTCCAGAAGTGAGTAGCCATTGAGTTTTAGGTAGGGAAATAAGAAGATCAGAATTTCTTTCATGAATGAATAAAACACGCAATAACTTTAAATGAAAAAAAATATATGGAAGGTTTGGGAGAAAAAAAATGAGCTGGCAACTATAGGGTTACAATTAAGCATATTAAAATAAATTCTTTTAAGCAGACATAAACAGAGTGCGGTAGATTAAAACTTTAACAGTATTTGATTGCATGTCTGCAAGATGAGAATCTTAACAGTGCCCAGATCCCCACTCTGTAAATGTTCAATCAGACATATAATTTCTCAGACAAACAGATAAGGAAAGGGAGGTAGATGGCTTTGGTTATGTGATAGTTAAGTAGGGAGGAGAGCAAATTATTTCCCATACTACACAGATTTGGGGATGGGGGGAGAGAGAAGAAGCATTCTTATCCCAGAATGCTACAGCTTGCAAGGGGAGAGCCAAAAACTATAATTGTAATCAAATGAACATTCAAAAAGCAGCCTTTGAACATTAGCCTTGGCAGGCATTTTAACATGCAATTGGGATTATAGGAAATGTCCCAAAGAATGATAGGTGTCTACATCCAAAGACAACTCTGTAGCTGCAGCAGAAAATCACCCATATAGATTTATAGCTTTCTGTCAAAGCTAGAGGCTCTTTGTCGGTCCTAACACTTCCATCAGTCTGGTCTGTCGTCGTTGTCAGCCATTCAGCCGTGTCTGATCCTTGGGCCACTGTATGGATCAGCATTCTCCATGTCCCCTCTGTCTCGCATTGCCTCCTTCAGATCCACCATGGTCGTCCCGGTGTCATCCTTTATAGTGTCCAGCCAGCGGGCACGAGGGCGTGTCCCCTTCTCCTTTTTCTTCTGCTCCTGCAGGGTCTTAGATAATGAATGTGTGTCTTCTAAGAGGTACATCTGGGGATTGGAAAAGCTATCAAGTTGCCTGTGTTTAGTTGTAGTTCTGGGAAGAGCATATGTGCTGTATAGATGCAGTCATTCTTATCTAACATGATTTAAGTCTGTATGTGTGTCTTTGAATCAAATTTCAGTTTTCTGTTTGTTTTACCAAACAAATACGCAGTTAAGGATTAAATACCTTTGCATAATTGTGCACAATACAACCATGACCTGGATGACTGAGAATCTCCATACACCTTTGCATAAATGATAACAACTTTGTGTGTGTGTGTGTGTGTGTGTGTGTGTGTGTTCAGTTACTGTGTGCAAGGAATGGCCGTTGTTAATTTAAGTTCATTGTTGAGATACAGAATTATATCATCTTACCCAGCGGTGGGTTGCTCCCGGTTTGGACCGGTTCTTAGAACCGGTAGCACCGGCGGTGGGAGGATCCGCCCACCCGCTCGGGACGCTTCTGCGCATACGCAGAAGTGTTGTGCGTGTGCACGCGAACCGGTAGCAAAATAATTTACAACCCACCACTGATCTTACCCTTACCTGGGCTCCCTGCAAATGTATTGATTCCATAATATAATGGATAATATTTTCAAATGGCATGAGATTTTTCTCCCCAGTGGATAAAGCATAACATGATACACTTATATTACATCCGTCTTGCTACTCTTCTGCTCTTCCTACTTCTCCACTTTCCTGATCACATCATTCTGTTCATGCTTTGCAGAAGATACCTCTGGGGATGGTGTTAGTACCATTTACAGCAACCCAGTATCGCCACAGGCTTCAGACTCTACAGATGAATTTACCACCTACTTTGATCAGAAAATACCTATACCAGAAGATGAAAAGGTTAGTACAGGTATAAGAGTGATGTTGGGGTCACCATTGGCGATAATTTCCCTGGCGTTTTATTGAAGGGCACCATTGTGTCAAAGAGGGGGTGCTAGTGTGAAGAATTACTGGTCACGGTAACATTTGCTCAAGATATCTTCAGCTTATACTGAGGTTCAATATAAGTCATCAAAATATATTAGTGGAACATTCTGATGTTTCTGAAGGTTCAAGAGAATTAAACTTGGTCTCTTGATTGCCTGTTGTGTGTCTGGATGAGTCACTTTTCTGGAGTTGCTCTCTTTTTCTTTTAAATCAGTAATTGATGCAGAAATTTAGGATTGGTGGAGACTGAGCCTTTAAGTATTGTGCTCGGTCAGTCTCCCTCTAAGTGCTTTTAACTGTAATTTTCACCAGCCCTAGCCTCTGACTACGTCATTTGTTCAATTCAAACCTTTATTGTCAGAGTACAACATGTGTACTATGAGATTGGCTGAGCCTCCCTTCGGGCACACCCCCCCCCCAACACAATACAACTCACAGTGAAAGACAGAAAATCCCTATCCCAGCGAATCCTGCTCACAAACACCCAATCCTATTGCACCACGTGAACTTATTGCACGTCACGCCAGCCCATCGTACTATGTTGTTGTAGTTATTTTTCATTCAGAGTCTGACAGCCCACGGATAAAAACTGTTCTTCAGCCTGTTTGTGCGGCTGCCTATGCTTCTATACCTCCTTCCCGATGGTAGGAGAATAAAGAAGTGCTGACCCGGGTGCGAGTCATCCTTTTGGAGTGAGTGAAAGTTATATTCTAAAACTGGTGGAAGTATCCAGAGAAGAGAAAGCTGCTCTAAGCATGAAATTGCTTCAGTTAAAGACCAAAAAATGCTTTTAGTATTTAAAAATCTGTGCTCCTCTTTCCTGCGCTCTTCCTGGCATGGAATACATTTGATCTCAAATACAATTTGAAGGTTGTTCCAATGCTTCTTTGCTTCTTCTTCCTAATGCTTGTCAAGGATGGGAGATGATGGCATGAGAGTGATATTTTACTATCCAGTGTAATTATTGAATAAGTACACGGAGGAGACAATAATCCTCTGTGAAGATAACAGCTACTGTCTTTAATGTCTCAAATGAATAGTTGCACCCGTATTCATTTTTGTTCATTTTGTTTGTTGAAAAGATCCCATCATCTATGGATTGTCCTGACTTTAAGGACCTTCTGTTATTAAAAGCTTTCACTTTGGAACCCTAAATAAGAATTATATTAAAGGAATATGTAAGCTAAGGATGAAGTTTTTTTTTAAACTAGCAATTCTGAGTATTGAATAGGGCTCATAATCTATGCAAGCACGAATTCTTTTTTTATTATTATTATCTCAGCCTTTTTTTTATTTGAGCAGTATAATTTAGAATGGAGATGAGGAAATAATTTAAACAATTGTTAAAAATTGAGTTGTTAAAAAATTGAAAATTGATCCATTGCGTCTAGTTGTCCAAGAGTTGCTAATTGATCTTCCACATCAAAGTTTAAGAAAAATATAAGGATTTTCTAGAACAGACTTTGCAAGACCTGATATAATTTATTATGGAAATAAATTGATTTGATAACACCATGCCATATATAGTAAGTAACACCATGCCATATATAGTAAGTAACACCATGCCATATATAGTAAGTAAAATATAATGCTTTGCCTCTTTGAATTAACAATTTTCTTGATTTTAAATAGTAACAAATAATTAACCGCATAACTGCATAACAGTTGATATTAATGTGTGAATTTATATATTCCCTTGTGTGAAAATACTTAATATCTCTCCTCCGCTTTTCTCCATTTCTGTTTGTAAAGCACCCATGGTTCAGTTTTCGAAAACTCTGGGCCTTCACTGGGCCCGGTTTCCTGATGAGCATTGCCTACTTGGATCCAGGTAACATTGAATCGGATCTACAATCTGGGGCAGTTGCAGGATTTAAGGTAAGTGGCTAACCTGTCTTTTTGTAAAACTTTTCACTTTGGAAGCTGTTGTTAGAGATTGATCAGAAGAATGTCTTAACAATTCAATTCAAGGGCATTGAGCAAAGCAAGGATTTTTCTAAACACATTTTTTTTTACAGATGCTGTCTTTAAATTGTACACTGAAAATGTTTAAAAATGGGATTTTGCCATGTTAGGGAATAACAGTAAAGTACAATAGAGGAGAATTTTATTGGCTTGTCTTACATCTGAGTCACATTGAACTGATTCACATTGAATATTAATTGCCATGAATTAGGTTGATTCATCAGAATGTGTACTGTTCATTGTGGGTTACATCTTAACATCTAGAGGCATACCATAAAAATTGGGGACAGAACAGATGAAATTTCAATCAGTCCTACAAATCTGCCACATTATTTCTAAATTAACCCAGAAGCCTCAAATGTGCTAGCGTAAAACTAAGTGGGAAGGTACTCCTGATCAGGAACCTTCTCAGAAAGAATCTGAAACATTTAAACTTTGGTTTTTAAATGTTAGGGTTCCGCGATATGAAAACAAAACAAAATAAAATTTTGAAAAGCAAAACTTTTACCTCAGTGATTCTCTTTACTATTTGACCTTTAGCTTTTCTAATAAATTTGCCTCATGGTTGGCTGGTTAGATTAGTTTGAAGCAATGCGTGTGGTTTCCCACATTTAAAAAGAATTAATGTTTTATTGTTACATCTAACTGAATACCTGTCTTTGCTACCGGTCAAGTTCCAGGAAGCATAGGGTTCCTAGTTCTTTTGAGAAAGTAGGCAGAGGGATCCAGCGGTGAAATCTACTTACCTTCCCTCTGCATGCGCAGAGAGTTAAAAACAAGAAAATGGCGATGTCTGGGCAGGTGGGCAGAGCCTTGCACTGCCGCCACTACCAGTTCTCCAAACCACCGGCGACCGCCGCTACCAGTACGCCCGGACCGGGCCGAACCAGTACCATTTCACCCCTGGAAGGATCTCTCTGAGACATTTCAAATTTCCAAAGTTCTGCATAAACAGATGAATGTTTATGTAGCAAACACCTATTGGGAATGTTTTGTTTGAGTATTAAATTCTCCAGAACAAAAGCCCAAATATGTCTGATGAAAACCTGGGGACAGGTTTTGATTGTTGAGAGGCTTGGATAAGTATCTCCAGAAATGCAGGTATTGTTCAGTTAGCAGAATCCCTAGGTTTCTTGTTCCTCTTCCAGAATATTGCCATCCTGAGCTTCTTGTCATTTTTGTGTGTGTATATTTCTGTTTTTCAGCTGCTCTGGGTTCTCTTGTTGGCTACTGTCATTGGTTTGCTCTTACAACGTCTGGCGGCAAGACTGGGTGTGGTAACAGGACTTCACCTGGCAGAAGTATGCAATCGACAGTACCCCAAGGTGGGTAAATTGATGGTGCATTTGTCTGCATGAACATGCCAGGGGACAGAGGGACTTGCTTTTTCTAGGATTGGGGCATCCAGAGCCAGTTTGCATCTCATATTTATCTCAGCTCTTTGTTAAGTGTTGTTAAGTGTTGAACATGTTGACTCACAAACGCTAGTTCTTCACTCAAATCAATAGTACCCATGGCTTCTCCATGGTTTCTTTAGCTCGGCTTAGCCTGGCATGAATGCTGACTGTGATTCTATCACACCAGAAGAAGCCACTACCGAACTAATCTGTCGCCATGTTTCATATTTTCTTTAGGTGGACAGATCCATAATCAAATGTGAGTGTCTGTTTGCCAAACTGTGTTAAATGAGAGCTTGAGAGTTCCTGTCCGCAAGTAAATACTTGTGGACAGGAGCAACAATTGGGTAGCAGTCATGTCTGTGTTTTAGCCATAGGCCTAGGAAAACATGATGTGCAGATACTTTATGATCTATAGATCAGGGGTGGGCAACCATGGCAACTTTACAACCAGTGGACTTCAACTCCCAGAATTCATGAGCCAGCCATACTGGCTGATGAATTCTGGGAGTTGAAATCCACAAGTCATAAAGTTACCATGGTTGCCCACTGTCAGGCAGTGATTTTATATTGCCTGTTATATGTATATGCAGGGAGCTGCATCCCTATCAAATATAATGGTTTATTCCTGAGCACGTGATTAATATGTTCCTAGTACGCATGTGTACATTCCTTTCTTTGATCAGTCCTTCTGTTCCAGCTTCTGTAGAAGCAAGACGTGTTTTATAGCAAAGATGTAATTAATGAGAATTTATTGTTTTTGTACCGAAATAAATATTTTCTATTTAGAACTTTAAACTGCGGTTTCTTTTCAAATGTCAGAGTTCCAGGAAAAGATCTATTTTCGTCTCTAATGAGAGTTATTCTTATCTTGACACCCACGCCTGATCTATAGGATCATACAATGAATAAGAAGAGAGGCAAAATTACAAAAATCTAAGAAAACTGGAACCAGGAAGGAAGAGAAGTCAAGGGAACTGTGGATAGTTCTGAAATCTCAAAAACCAGTGTCTGAGTTCTTGGGGAAAAACAGCTGGGCAAGCAAACGGGATACAAAAAGAATGAGATAGAGGGATTATCCCAGAGAACAGAAGTACAGAAATTGCCCCATTCTCTCTCACAACACAAATGCAAACGCCCCCATCCCCTTTTAGAGAGAGGAGGCCAGGAGGGAGGTGGGATAAGGGGAAAAGATCACTAATCAGAAGAGAAGAACCCTGCAGAAAGAGAAAGTTGGGTAGGGAACAGAGAAAAAAGATTCCCAATCCATGGATTCCACACATTTTTTCCCCTGCAGTTTTTCCTCTCAGTGAGGTTAATGGGGTGGCATTTCCCTTTCAACAATCATGTCTGCCTTTATTCCACAAACACAGGTAGTCCTAGAGTTATGACCGTAATTGAGCCCTGCAATTACGGTCGTAAGTCACGACAATCATTGAGCGGGTTACCATGTGACAATCTCTGATTTTATGACCTTTTTTATAGTGGTTGTAAAGCGAATGAGGCATTTCTAAAACAAACACAGCAGTGAACATCAGAATTATCAAGTGAACCCATTGTTACCTGAAGTAAACATTGCTTTTTGGCAAAAACGTCATAAATCGCAGTCAGGTGACCATGAGGTGAGGCAAACAGCCATAAATGGGGTTGGTTGTTGAGCACCCAAGATAGGGTGATGTGACCACGGATTGGGAGAGGTGGATGTCATAACTTCAAATTCGGGTTGTAAATCATTTTTTCAGGGTCTGTCATTACTTTGAACAATCGGTTGTAAGTCAAGGGCTACATGTATAAAATGATTTTCCTGCTTCAGTGAAAATTAATGGAGGAAGAAACTCAAATTTTGCATGGGTGAATATGGTGCTTATGTGGTTAAGATCCAAAAGGCTCTGGTTCTGAAAGGGGGAGGATCTTGACTTGCTGGATTGGAGTACAAATATTCATTTCACAAATCCTCAGAAAGTGTTTTTGCTCCTGTACATGTGGACACTCTTCTGTGTAGCTACATAGCTCTTATTGTGAATCGGGGAATGACTGTTTAATAATAGATCAATAATGCAATCAGTGGATGTCTTCTGAAAATCTAATCACTGAGTAAAAGCATTTTTTTTTAATTTTAAGAGTCAGAACCTTTGGTTTCCAAAGTCTGTAAATGCTCCCTTTCTGTCTTCCCTGTTCAAGTTAATGCTTCTACAGTATTTGTTTGATGTTCTTCCCATACTTATTTCAATTACTGATAAATGAATCTCCTAAAAACCTGGATGTAGACAGGCTTACAGAATATCTTCTTCGGTATGAAATTCCTTTTGGGCCTGCTTCGGCAAGACAGTTGCTTAGAGACTCAGAAATCTCCTACAAAACCGAGGTGGTTCCCCACCCCCCTTTCAGTATTAATTATCCCTTGTTTGGGTGCTCCGTCATTTTTATCTTTGGGTGGTCTGTGCGCACATATGCATGTTCATAGATGATTTGGCAATTATACATATCCTGGATCTGGCACATCTGAAGGAAAACAGCATAGAAATCTTTAAAAACGGACAAAATCTATTGCTTCCCTTTCCCTTTCCTGGAGTTAGAATGTTTTTAGTAAGTAGTATGTTTAGTTCTGGTAATTATCCAGATTAAATTCCTATTGTAATAATTATCTTTTCCTAAGGTTGTGTGGAAACTGCTCCAACACAGATCCTCCTTGCCAGGATGAAGGTCCCATTAGAAACTTCTGGATTACATGGGAGGAGTCCGTTTCTGGGAGGACCGATACTTTTGGCATAAGAAGGGAGCTGCAAAGGCGGCACTTCTCGTAAGCCTGGGCCTCCTTAGGTTTCCCTCTCTGAAATACCCATAGGGAGATAATACCAGGAGAGGATTGAAAAGACTTAGCAAACATTCAACCAAACATCCAGAATCACCTTTTGCAGTCTTCGCGATGTTCATTTCTTTCCAGAGCAGAAAAGTCTGACAAAACTATGGCAAGGAAACTCTTAGCCTGTAAAATTGTGTGTCTTGTACAGCTCCAGCATCTGCTGTGTAAGCTAGAAGTGAGTTTAGAAGTGAGTTTATAAACTTTTGGACTATCCTTTGAGTTGCCAAATTCCTGGCACAACCATCCGTGTAGGTGGTTGCTGGTCAGGAGACGCTTAATCCTCCCTTTGCTAGGAGAGTTTGCTTTCCAAAATTAGATTGTGATTGTGATCCTTTCTCATTGCACAATGCATGGGGGAGGAGGAAGGAATTTCTCGATGGCTTCTGAAGGCTGTGGGGTGTGTGAATCATTGTGGAGGATTGTAAGCTAGAATTGGACCGAAGCATTAAACTAAGGTTTGAAGCATATTTTGCAAGTCATCTACTCTGTGTAATTGAAGGCACATCACTGCTATTGTACCCTGAAAAGAAGAGTGTGTCTCTTTGTGTTGACTTCTTACAGAGGGAACTTCAGGGTGGACAAAATGTTTCCATTCTAAACTATCAAGAGGTTCAGGACAAATATTGCTTCCTTTCACAGACAATTCAATTAATCAAGCAGTAGGCAGACTTAATGAGCCTCACATGTTCTTATCCTCCTTCTTTTCCATTTTTCCTTCTCTCTCTTTCTCTCTCTCATTTTCTTTCTTTTTCTCTCTTGCTCCTTCTCTCTCTCTCACCTTTCTCTCTCTTACCCTTCCCTCCCTCCCTCCCTCTTTCTTTCTTTCTTTCTTTCTTTCTTTCTTTCTTTCTTTCTTTCTTTCTTTCTTTCTTTCTTTCTTTCTTTCTTTCTTTCTTTCTTTCTTTCTTTCTCCTTTCTTTCTTTCTTTCTTTCTTTCTTTTTCTCTCTCTCCCCCCCTTCTTTCCCTCTCCCCTTCTTTCTCTCTCTCCCCCCTCTTTCTTTCTTTCTTTCTTTCTTCTTTCTTTCTTTCTTTCTTTCTTTCTTTCTTTCTTTCTTTCTCTTTCCCCCCCCTCTCTCTCTCTTTCTTTCTTTCTTTCTTCTCCCCCCTTTCTTTCTTTCTATCTTTCTTTCTTTCTTTCTTTCTTTCTTTCTTTCCCTCTCTTTCTTTCTTTCCCCCCCTCTCTCTTTCTTTCTTTCTTTCTCCCTTTCTTTCTTTCTTTCTTTTTCTTTCTTTCTTTCTTTCTTTCTTTCTTTCTTTCTTTCTTTCTTTCTTTCTTTCTTTCTTTCTTTCTTTCTTTCTTTCTTTCTTTCCCTCTCTCTCTCTCTCTCTTCCTTCCTTTCTTTCTTTTCTTTCTTTCTTCTTTCTCTCTCCCTTTTCTTTCTTTCTTTCTTTCTTTCTTTCTTTCTTTCTTTCTTTCTCCCCCCCCTCTCTCTTTCTTTCTTTCTTTCTTTCTTTCTTTCTTTCTTTCTTTCTTTCTTTCTTTCTTTCTTTCTTTCCCTCTCTCTTTCTTTCTTTCTTTCCCCCCTCTCTCTTTCTTTCTTTCTTTCTTTCTTTCTTTCTTTCTCCCTTTCTTTCTTTCTTTCTTTTTCTTTCTTTCTTTCTTTCTTTCTTTCTTTCTTTCTTTCTTTCTTTCTTTCTTTCTTTTCTTTCCCTCTCTCTCTCTCTCTTCCTTTCTTTCTTTCTTTCTCTCTCCCTTTCTTTCTTTCTTCTTCTTTCTTTCTTTCTTCTTCTTTCCCCCTCCCTCTCTTTCTCTCTTCTTTCTTTCTTTCTTTCTTTTCTTTCTTTCTTTCTTTTCTTTCTTTCTTTTCTTTCTTTCTTTCTTTCTTTCTTTCTTTCTTCCCCCCTCTCTCTTTCTTTCTTTCTTTCTTTCTTTCTTTCTTTCTTTCTTTCTTTCTTTCTTTCTTTCTTTCTTTCTTTCTTTCTTTCTTTTTCTTTCTTCTTTTTCTCTCAAATTTTTGTGAGTTGCCGCCCAGTGGATTATCAGGGAGGGGGCAGACTGCTGTTAGCATAGATATGAATGGATCCGTTGCAACGAGTTTTTGGAAGGGTACTAGTTGCCGCAGCTCCTGGTTACTCCCGGGGGTGGAGGACGTGTGGTGGAGAAGATTCCACTTTTAAGCATGACCTTCTGAGTTTTTGGCCTACCGTAGGTTCCTCGACTTATCTTGTGGCTGATGGTGGAGCTGGCTATCATTGGATCAGATATGCAGGAAGTCATCGGCTCAGCAATTGCCATTAACCTCTTGTCCGTTGGGAAGTAAGTTAGCTATGTCATTCTGAGTGTTTTGTGGTTTCAGCAGTGTCCTGCTAGTCACGAGTTGAAAAAACACAGAGATACAATCAAGCAAGAAAATTCCATTTCAAATCTAGGAATTCTTTCCCCAGTCAATGCATTCCATCACTGAAGCAGCCCTTGACAATTGGACACCAATAATATTTACATATTAGTCATGGGGTGTGTAAACTTACCACACTTTAATGGCAAGATTCTTTTTAAAATTTCTGTAAACAGGTCATATTTGAAAATGAACTTTTCAAATGTGAAAAGTTTCTCAATGAGGCAGGTGACGTTTAAGCAAAACTAGCTCCAGTTACTTCAGGGTGTGGTTTTTTTCCTATTTACTTCAACTAATTAAAGATATTTGCCCCTTTCTTGTGTCTTTCCCCTGAAAAACCCTAAGAGGCATTCACTGACATTGAATCAGGGTAATCCAAAGTAATAAAAAGATATTTTTATCAAATGCAGTTAAGTTATGAAATTCACTGTTTAATAGCCACTGATTTTAATTAGTGTAGTCCGTGAAGAGTTAGGCTGTTTGATACTTTATTAACTCCGTAATCAAAAGAAGCATGTATGATTTAAATGCAAGTTGCTAGTAGGGAAAAACAGCAGGAGAGGATTATTGCTTTCATATCCCGCTTGCAAGCTTCCAGATTCAGTTTGGCTGGCAATTCTGTGGTACTGAGCCTTGGATTGCAAGGATCTCTAGCCTGATCAAGAGAATCCTCAGAATACTAGTATGTGTATACCCCTCTCTAGTACAGGTGGTCCTCAACTTATGACCACAATTGAGCCCCAAAATTTCTGTTGCTAAGCGAGGCACTTGTTAAGTGAGTTTCACCCCATTTTACAACCTTTCTTGCCACAGTTGTAAAACGAATCACTGCAGTTGTTAAGTTGGTCACACGGTGGTTATGTTCAATTCAATTCAGTTTATTACCAGTCATAGACCAGAGACTAGAACAAACAAAAACACTCAGTAAATATACAATTAAACGTTATAAAATAAAATAATAAATAACAGATAAAATCCATGATAAAATCCAGTCTGTCAATTACACATGATCTACACTACTAAAATTACAATCCATAAACTGTGAGGCCTATAGCCAGTTTAATACTAATAGGGAAAGGGATAAGCAGGGTTTGCCACATTTGTCGTCTAAATTAGCTATGGTGGATTAGACACTTAAAGGTTAGCCACAGTTGGTATATTAAAGTCCTTCGGGAGTTGGGCGGCATATAAGAATACCAAAATAAATAAATAAATAAAATAAATAAATATATATCGCTATGGTGAAGAAGACACATATATTTGCGACGAACAGTGGTTATGTGAATCCAGCTTCCCCGTTGACTTTGCTGGTCAGAAGGTCGCAAAAGGGGAATCACAGGGCAGTTGCAACCATTATTAAATATGAGTCCGTTGCCAGGCATCTGAATTTTGATCTGGGGACCATGAGGATGCTACAACAGTAGTTAAGCGTGAAAAACGTTCCTAAGTCACTTTTTTCCTGTGCCGTTGTAACTTCTAACGGTCATTAAATGAACTGTCGGAAGTCGAGGACTACTTATATAATGGGTTGGTGAGAAAGCCATAGTCCAATGTCTAAGGAACATGCAAAGTCCAGGGTTCAACTCTTGATACATCTTGAAAAAGCGGCTTGAAACCTCGATGCATTACTTCCATTAATTGTATATCATGGGTGAATATCTTATCCCAGGCTGAGGACCATAGACAGACTTTGGATGCATGACTGCACCACCTTCTGAAAGGCGTGAAGGAAGTCACCAACACTTTTGAGGGTCACATACAATATCAGGATGTAGCTTAATGTAGAACACGTCAACTTACAACATGGTTTGTTTAGTGACCGTTCGAAGTTACAATGGCACTGAAAAAAGTGACTTATGACCATTTTTCACAGTTTTGAAAAACTGTGTATCACCACTGTATCATCCCCATGGCCGTGTTATTTACCTTCAGATGCTTGACAACTGGTTCATATTTATGACGACTGCAATATCCCAGGATCATGTGATCCCCTTTTGCAACTTTTTTTTTTGTAAAAAGTTTTTTTTATTTTTTCACCAAACATACACAAATATACTTACATATACCATATCATCAAAACATCCATAGTGATATATTTCTATCCAAAATATCATAAACATATCTCCTTAGCTGCTCCTTTTATACTTTTATCTCCAGTCTGCTTTCCTTCTATATTTCACACTACTCCCCTCCCTCTATCTCCCTCTCCCCCCTCTACCTTCTTCCTCCCTCTCTCCCTCTTTCCTACTTCCCTCCTCTCCCTCTCCCCTTCCTTTCTACTTCCTCTTTCTCCCTCTTGTTCTTCCCTGAGTACATCTAATCATAGTCCATTCTATGGTTAGCAGACTGGTAATTCAGAAACCCTAACTTCATCCCAACTTTGGAGCTATTTCTTAACCTTGTATCTTTCCCTTTATCTATACTTATATATTTAGTACATTCTACCAGGTATATCTACTATTATTCTAATGCTCCCTTTTGCAACTTTCTGATGAGCAAAGTCAATGGGGAAGCTGGATTCACTTAACAAATACGGCAAGAAAAATTGTAAAATGGGGCTAAAACTCATTTAACAGATTTCTCACTTAGCAACATAAATTTTGGGCTCAATTGTGGTTGTAAGTCGAGGACTACCTGTATCAATATGGTCCCTTGATACTGTATAAGCGCTATCAAATGACACCAGACACCTTTTTGGTAGCCATCATGCTCATTACCCAATATTACTTTTTAGATCTATTTAAAATATTTACATTTTTTTTAAAGAAGAGAAGCTGCTGTGCTGCAGAGCATCTGTAGCATCTTACATTTCCAAGTTCCTCCGCTCTCCAATTTTTTTTTTAAAAAGTAAACTTAATGGGTAACTACATCTTAGTGATTTGTTTAGAGGAATGTCCATTGCCCAAGAAAGGGACAAAGAAAAGCAGGAGCGGTAGGAAGCAGCTAGGAGTGAGGCACTATTTATTTTTTTATTTATTTATTTATTTTGTCAAACGTGTACAGGATAGTAGTTGTTTGTATAAACATAACATAAGTTAAAAAAAATACCGATAAAAGAGGACAATAGGACAGTAGGACAGGGATGGTAGGCACAGTGGTGCGCTTATGCACGCCCCTAGAGGGCGTCTAACACTAGAGGCGTCTAACACTAGAGGCGTCTAACACTAGAGGGGTGTCAGGTGATATCCTGGGAAATCAGCCCTTTGCAACAGGATGTATTCCTCATAGCAGCCATTTTTTGAATGGGGGAGCCCTTGCAGGAGTCATTGTGCAGTTAACAAAAGCAAAAGGTTCTCCGGATTCCAAGTGTGCCTGCCAGCTTAGTTGTGGGTCTCCTGTTGCATTGTGCACCTAGCTATAATTGCTTCCATTCTTTTGTGAATAAGCTTATGCAATTAAGTTTCAGAGCTGAGAGTTATTAGATAGCTGCCGCTCAGGCAGATGGCTTCCTTTGAAGTATTGAAACAAATAGCGGAATCAGCTTGCTCTCTACGCATCCTAAAACAATGTTTGGTCTTCTGAAATGACCCTTCGACCTGATAGAACCAGTGGAAACAGCCAAGCTTACACAAAATACGATATGCATCTGCATGGGTTGCTAGAAGTGGGCAAATGTTTTGCTCCATAAATTTCTAGTAAGCTGCCCGCCTGTTTCCTGGTTAAGGAGGTTTTCTGTTCTGTTTTGTCTTTCCACAGAATCCCTTTGTGGGGTGGAGTGCTCATAACAATAGCTGATACCTTTGTGTTTCTCTTCCTGGATAAGTATGGTAAGCGCTTTTCTTATTGAAGTAAATTTCTTTTGTCTCTTAAATAATCTCTTGATCCGATGAGGCTAAGGCACTTTGATGTGTGGGAAGGGCTCTGCTTGCCACGCTCCAGAGACTTCACTTTGTGCACAAATCTGGAAAGGTTTTAACTTGATTCCTTTAAAAAATGACTTGCCATGCAGAGAAGACAAGGATATGTGCTTTCTCCCTCTCTTTCTTTCATGTGCAAACCCAAATACATACTCCAGAGGTACTATGGGAGAACCTTAGGATTTTCTCCAATCCCACTTTCCACCAGTGCTGCTGCCATCTTGCTAAAATGACTTAACTTAGAGCTCCTCAGCCTTGCCTGTATTAGCAGCTCTCTGGCAGCTGCAGTGGAAGAATGTTATGTCTTATTCCTGCGCCGTCTTAGAACAGCTACTAAATCTGCAGTTCTTCCATTTAGGAAGGATTGCAGACTCTTTATGGGAATTGTGCCATTGATTATAGTAGATTCCTGTAAAGTTGGAATCTTCAAACTTGGCAACTTTAAGTCTCCTGGACTTCAACTCCCAGAATTCCTCAGCCAGCTGAGCCAGGATAGAAGCAGACCCAAGGCATGAGAGGCCCTGTTGATGGGAGAAATGGAAGTGATGAGGAGAGGGGAGTGAATGATAGGAACCGGGTGGGGTTGGCAAGGCTGGATGGTGGTGAAAATGGTGGCATGCGAATTGCAGCATTGTGACGTAAACTTTGCTGCTTTGTAGGTGTGCTGTGACATTGCATTTATGTACACAAAGGACAGAACTTGCAGCATAATGTCACAGTGCACCTTTTGAGGAAAACTTTGGATTCATCAGATCGTTATGGCAGGAAGATAGCTATTCTCTGCTCCTCATGTCAGTCTTTGAGCAGGGGTTGTGCGTGTGCCTGTGTGCACCCAGTGGCATATTTGGCCTAATCCACCAACTTGCAGTAATGTTAAGCTCCTCAGTTCAGTGTCCATAAGCCTCAATTTACCTTTATGATATTTGGGCTTCATAACCTATCTTCTTTTTTGAATATGAATTCACCCCTCACCTCCCCAGCAGTAGCCATAGTGCCAACATCATGTTCCCAGAATTCTAAATGTATCCAGTGGTTAAACCCCTCTCCCCGCTGTGATTGACATACACTTAGATATATTGCTTTTTGTAAACCTTTACATTATTGATCTGGAAAGGTAGGTTTTTGTTTTCAGCTATTTTTTTTCTCCTGACTAAATATGCATAGGGTTAGCTTTGTCCCTTTGCTCACAGTCTATCTAAGCTAGTGGGTTCATTAATAGGAGCATAGCAGATGCCCTGTGAATGTTGCAAGATTCTGGCACCTCTTTCAATGAGCCATATAGTTTTCTTTTTGTGCCACCTCATACCTTGTTGGAATATCTTCCACTCATCTGGAGTTTTCTCACCTATAAAGGAGGTGGCTTTTTTGTCCTTTCTGTGCCTTTGCTTCATAGGTGTGTAGCTTCTGAATTGGGGGTGGGAAGGGAGGGAGGGAGGGAGAGAAAGAAAAGAAAGAAAGAAAAAAGAAAGAAAGAAAAAAAGAGAAAGAAAGAAAGAAAGAAAGAAAGAAAGAAAGAAAGAAAGAAAAAAACAGGAGCATGATACAATGGTGCTAAGTTGGATGCATTTTAACTGCTGATCTAATTATAACCCAATAATATAATAGCTGCATTATATGTATGTATGTATTCCATTGTAATCATTCAGTGAACTGAGCATATTTTTCAATCTGGGTAAAAACAATCTTAATTATATTAATTAGCTAATATTAATTTTCCTATTAATAATGGTTGTGTGTCTCTTTTAGGTTTGAGGAAACTGGAAGCATTATTTGCATTCCTCATTACTATTATGGCCGTCACGTTTGGATATGAGGTAACACTGCATTTGTATATATAGATCTTTAAAATTAACAGTACAGGCTTTTGAATATCTCATAAACCTTTTCCTGTCTTTTGGGCAAAATATTCCCCCCAAAACAAAAACAAAAAATATTGAAGGGAAATCTTTGTACTTCTATATTTGTGGGGGGGGGGGGTTTAAGAATGAGACTCTGAGATTTGCCAAGGACACAGCTAATACCAACAACGTCTTTTCTTATTGCTTGTATGCCTTCTCATGTGTCTTCTGCAGTATATAACTGTAAAACCAGACCAGGGACAGCTGCTGAAAGGGATGTTTATGCCTTATTGTGAAGGCTGTGGGCCTGCCCAGCTAGAGCAAGCTGTTGGGATCGTAGGTGCTGTCATCATGCCTCACAACATGTACCTGCATTCTGCTTTGGTCAAGGTAAGTGTGAGTTTCCTCATGGAAACTATTCACACCCATGTCTTCTTTCTGCAATGGCATAGTACAGAGCATAGTACAGAGATGGGGAACGATGGCCCCTTTATGAATTGTGGACTTCAACTCCCAGAATTCCTGAGCCAGCATGGCTGGCTCGGGGATTCTGGGAGTTGAAGCCCACAAGTCATAAAAGGACCATAGTTCTCCACTCCTACTGCAGTGAAATCACATTCAACATGCATGCCCTTGTTTCTTCTTGGACAAAGGCTGTGCTTTCACCACAGTTGGAAATTCCATGAGTGGGTTTTTCTTCAGGATCTCCAGCCCATGAAGAGCACTAGATTAGCAAAAAGAAACTCCTGGTCTTCTTAAAATTACTCCCTGTATGGCAGAGGTTCCACAAGCATTGTTAATTTAGGTTTGTTTCTAAAGTGAGATCCGGTTTGGTGTAGTGGTGAAGGTGCTGGCCTAGAGACCAGGAGACTGTGAGTTCTAGGCTTCCCTTAAGCGTGAAAGCCAGGAAGGTAACTTAGGGCCAATGGGAAAAATAGGAGGAGGGAGGAGTATTAAGTATGTTTGCCATCTTCAGTTACTTGTAAAGTAACAAAGGCAGGGTAAAAAAACCTAATAAATAAATGAAGGTAGTTGAAGAGAGAAGGCCTTACTTCAATGAAGCTGCATTTTGCTGGCTGTGTGAATTGAATTTTTCTGTTTTAGTCTCGACAGGTGAATCGGGCCAAAAAGAAGGAAGTTAGTGAGGCCAACAAGTATTTCTTCATTGAATCCTGCATTGCCCTTTTTATCTCTTTCATCATCAACGTCTTTGTTGTCTCAGTCTTTGCCGAAGCTTTTTATAAAAAGACAAACCAAGAAGTGGTGAGTGTTTTCCTTTCTTCCTTCATGTTATATTAGTAAGCAATAAATTCTCCTTTATAGTGCAAGGATTATTTTAAATTCTTTTAAAAATCCTTACTTAATTTTTTTGTTGCAATTTTTAAAAAAAGTAATACAGAAAAAAACAATAAAAAAACAAATTAAAAGTAAAACAGTAATACAGGTGGTCCTCAGGTTACGACCACTTGTTCAGTGACCATTCCAACTTGCAAAGACACTGAACGAGGAGGACATAAAATGGGCTCTGGCCATCACCATGTTCCATGATCACGTAATCATGATTTCTGACGTTCCCTGCTGGCTTCCCACATGCAAAATCAATGGGGAAGCCAACAGGAAGTTGGAAATTGCAGTCATATGATGTCCTTGCTTAATGATGGCAAGCAGGCTTTCTGGGACTGTTATAATTAAACAATGCGGTCACATGACAGCATGCTTCAAGACCGCATTGCTTAGTGACAGTAACTCTGGTCCAATCCTAACCTGAGGGGCCTCCCATTCAGAAATCGCAATATCAAAACAAGAAAAGAAATAAAATAAAATAAAATAAAATAAAATAAAATAAAATAAACAG
The DNA here is from genome assembly GCA_023053685.1 of Diadophis punctatus similis. Lineage (NCBI taxonomy): Eukaryota > Metazoa > Chordata > Lepidosauria > Squamata > Dipsadidae > Diadophis > Diadophis punctatus. The sequence continues at coordinate 2,383,963 of JALIGW010000049.1, read as the reverse complement.
AAAAAAATAACATACCAAACTGGTATAACTACCGTATTTTTCGGAGTATAAGACACACCTTTTTTACCCTCAAAAAGAGGGTGAAAATTTGGGTGCGTCTTATACACCGAATGTAGCCCCACCCAGCTACCCCCACCCTTTGGCCTCTGCCTGCCAGCAATTTACCTCTTTGCAGCAAACAGAACAGAAACAGAAGCCTTAATAGCACACTAAAAGATTACTTGCCTCCCGATCTACAGCTGACAGAGGCTTGCAAGCCACGTGGTAAAATGAAACTAACTAGGGTGGCGTAATGAGACAAAATGCTGGGAGATAAACTGCTGAAATTGCAAGACAGTAAGCTACAGCTATTGTAGCCTAGAGGAAAGAGCTCTTGCCTCACAGTCAGGAGGTTGTGAGTTCTATCCTAGGTAGAGGCAGATTCTGTTAATATGTTATTTTGTTAAATGTTTGTAGAGTGTTCAAATTATAAGACTTATTTTTTAAAGACTGCTTTATTATTGTTCTAGACAACTTAACAAAATGAAGAAGCTTTTTAAAATAAATGCTTGCTCTGAAGAGGCCCAGTGCTATTGTATCTTCTTTTAAATAGCAGAAAGCCTTCCAGAAAGCCGCATCAATTTTAAAGATCTGTAAAAGTATAATCTGAAATGTCCTGTTTTAGTATTAAGTACTGTATTAGTATTAAAATAAGCCAGCTGAATTAAACCCTGACTTAGTCATGTTTGGAGTAGATCTATTTAAATAGTTGGGAGGAGTTAGTGTGATTACATTTATGAAAACTTTCTGGGATTAATATACTGCCATAATATACATTTCTCCAATTCTTTGCTATTTCTATGGGTCAAGCACACATGCACAGAAATACACAGCAAACAGTGTATATCATCTGTGCTGTTTGCTGTTTGGCAAATTGCTGGGAGGCAGAGGCCTTTTTTCCTTGTTTTCTTCCCCCAAAACTAAAGTGCGTCTTATACTTCGGTGCGTCTTATACTCTGAAAAATACGGTAATTATCCCCAATTCATTTAATCTGTTCATAATATATAAAATTATCCATGAAGTTATCTATTTTTGTAAAATATAATAGAGTTTATACCAAAGGGAAACATACAATACTATTATCATTTTTTGATTAGTAGAAAAAATTAGTAGAAATAACCTTTTCAAAGATGATTTACATATTTCTTAAATTCAGTGTTTGATATCTAGTGCAATCATACATTTCCAATTTCTCAATATAATTCCCTTAGCTATTCCCCATGCCCAATATTAGCAATATTCTTCAAAAATGTTCAGGTTCCCTAATTTGGGAATATAATACAAAATGTCATTGATCTTTAATTTGAAAAGATTCCCCCATACAGCCACTTCTATATGTATGCTGTTTAAAACAACAACGACAACCAAAAATGGACATGACCGAATCATATGGGTTAATGTACTTTCCAATTTCTTACATGCTTCTTTCCTTTCCTGCTTAGTTACTGCTTCCCTTCTTTCCATCCAGCTTTGTTCCTCCATTTTGCCTCTCTTGCCAATGTTGTTATACCTTTTCTTCCCACCATCTGTATCCTGTTTCCTTCTTCATCTTGTTTGCGCTTCTGGTTTAAAAGAGAAGGAGGAATTGTGCATACCCTGTTATGTTTCCGTGTGATTGCTGGATTTGTATGTGAACCTCAGCTTCTCTTCCCCTGCTTTTAGAAGGGAGAGTTAGGGGAGAGAATTAAACCACTACAGCAAGTACCAAGGATAATAGAATAGACCCCCCAGTAGGATTATCAGCTCCATGTAACCAAGACAGGATGCTTTACAATAAATAAAAATCAATAAAATTTGTGGTGGAAAGAAGTCATCTGTCAAACGCTCTTTGTCGCTCCTTTCCCCTTGCTTAGAAGGTAGCACCTGTCATACTACCTTTTTATTTGGGCTGGTCTTTCAAGACCAGTGAACAGACAAAAGAGCTTGAGGCTATACTGGAAGGACAGCTTCTTGTGTGTTTCAAGTGTGTTTCCTCATTACAGGAGGAATAGGTCAATGTAAACCAGAATTCTTCTTGGGTGTTATTCTTTTAAAGCACTGTTTTGTGCCACATGGGTCTTTTAGTCGTAAAACAAAATGTCTACTTGTATGTTTACAGCACGACATCTGTGCAAATAAAAGCTTTGCCCAAGCTGTGATCTTTCAATCAGATAATAGCACCCTGGATGTGGATATCTACAAAGGGGTGAGTGAAAAGCTTTACATGTTCAAATTAGCAAGAGTTAAAGATCCATAGGTAATGCTCTTGAATCTCCGAATCAGCCTTTGACTATCCTAAAGGTATTTCTAAAACTTCTAAAACAGGCTAAGTGGAAAGATGAAACAGATCTGTGAAAAGATCACAAGCTCTTCCAGTGCTGCCTTCTTTAGCACTCAAAATACCAAAGCAACTCAAGTTCTATCAGGAGACAAACATCTACAAAATGAAGTAGCTCCGGATGCTTCAGTACAGAAATTAGCACTTGGGTAGTTATTTTGCCTTCCAGATATCTCTCTGAAGATCAAGAAAATATTTTTCAGCATAAGGCACTTGTGAGCCTTCTCTCCCTACCATTGCTCATATTCTGCAAAAGGCCATACTGTATTCAGGTTATTTTGTTAGGTTTTTCCATCTAGAGCAGCGGTTCTCAACCTGGGGGTCGCGACCCCTTTGGGGGTCGAACGACCCTTTCACAGGGGTCGGGAGACTTTGCCTGGACGCCGCCATTTGGGTTCTTTTGCCCTCTGCGCATGCGCAGAACGCTTTGCGCATGCGCAGAGGGTAAAAGAACCCAAATGGCGGCGGCGGGGTGAGTCGCGGCGCGGGTCACGGCATTAGGAAGGTTGAGAACCACTGATCTAGAGGAACAATGTAATTACCTGGGATGGGTTTATGAGCAAAGTGTTGTTCTTGGCCACGGTGATATTTTTGGAAAATAAGCATGTGCACAGTAACTATAGCATTCAGATTCAAGTCTCTCTGAGTAAATTGGCCCTTGCTAATCCAAACAGTGATTTCGTAAAATGTCACTTTGCATTGGACTGCTGACATAGAAAGCTTAATATAAGGTTTACAGCTTCATTTTTTTTAAAAACTCTTTTGTGTTTTAGGGAGTAATTCTCGGTTGTTACTTTGGCCCTGCTGCTCTCTACATCTGGGCTATTGGCATCCTTGCTGCAGGACAGAGTTCAACAATGACAGGAACTTACTCTGGACAGTTTGTAATGGAGGTATTTTGATCTTTTAAAATGATGTGGATTTACATTTGACTTGTCTTCCCAATCCATATCTCTATAAGGCTCTGCAAATTAAAGCGATAGGAATCTAAGAATGTTGTCCAAGTGGTTCAGTTCCCAGATGCCACAGCTAGGAATCTGGGAGCCAGGTGGCATGGACACTTCTTTTGTGAGAAAAATTATACTTTTTCCCCTTTCAGCTGGGCAGTTCATGTGATCCTTAAGCAATGTATTTGTCCTCCCTGCATGACTATTGTGGTGTCTTGTTTTGTAAACAGATTTTTATATACAGCGACCAAGTGATATTGTTTTATCGTTGTTAAACCGAAGCAAGGAAAATAGAGATGAGCGACTTCAGAAGGATTGGGAGCATGTCTGTTAGAGTTGCAGAGTTTAGGATTTGATTTCTAAAAGGGGCTTCAGTGTGTGTCAGACTGTGGAGGTAGCATCTGTCTGTAGTTCCTTCAAAAGCTAATTGTGCAAAACTAGGAGAAGATACAGGTGCTTTAAAGGATTGTCGACTGATGCCACCTTCATGTTTCCAAGCACTCAAAAGAAACTTTGGAAATGGAATCCAAAGTGCTATCCAGCCCCATATCTGGGATAAGGGATATCTTTTCAGGCAATTAAGGGATACCATGCTGTGTAAAATGCTCTCTTTATATTAACCTGTGGATGAAATGCCATTCAAGTGTTTTCCTTATGATACCAGTTAGGCTGCCATTAATCAAATCTCTTTGCCTTTGTATAAGCTCTATTGTTCATAAGGTTACCAAAGTCTTCAACCTACCATTTCTGTGGTCCTGCGCCTGCTTCTCTTGTGGTGACATGTGTCCAACTAACAATTGTCAATCCACAGCAAACTACCTACTTTAGTTTTTGTAATTAAATTCATTAATTTGGAATTAAATTTGCAAAGAATATCCATAATTAAATTAGAATAAATTGGGTACTTACAAATGAGGAGGCTCCAGACTTAGTGGTGGAACGGTTTTGTGTGTAGGTCTGATCAGCAGCAAAGGCAGATAAGACTGGGAGTGGGGGTGGGGAAATCCCACTAAAATCCCCCAAAGCTGCTATTTGCCAATGCTGACAGCCTGGATTACATGGACCAAAGGCCTGAGTAAGAAAAAGACCATTTCCTACAACCCTGAATTTCTATTTTTGTTAGGTTAGAACAATCACACACAGCTAAATTTCCTTATGCCTTGGTTAAACCACTGATAAGTGGTCAAGTACACCATCTGGCTTTGATGTAATGAGCCGAGGTGGCGCAGTAGTTAAATGCAGCTACTGCAGACTACTCCAGCTGACTGCTAGTTCAGCAGTTCAGCTGTTCAAATCTCACCAGGCTCAAGGTTGACTCAGCCTTCCATCCTTCCGAGGTGGGTAAAATGAGGACCCAGATTGTTGGGGGCAATATGCTGAACTCTGTAAACCGCTTAGAGAGAGCTGTAAAGCACTGTGAAGTGGTATATAAGTCTAAGTGCTATTGCTATTGCTAATAAATTGAAAGTATTTAGTATTATTTAAGGGCAAGTTTCCATTCTTCATAATAACCTCCCCCCAAAGTAGGTTAGGATTAGGCAATATCTATAAAGAGATCTGGTTACATTTACCATTGGACAGAAGGTAGGGTTGATTCCCTCAATTTATTACTGTGAAAACAAGCTGCAGTAACTTTATTTGTCGGCAACTTGCTGTTTGCTGATGAATCATGAGTCTCATTAGAGATCTGCAAAAATTATCAATCTGGAAATAGAGCATTTTGGAGAACTCTAAAATGATCCTCTTTTCCCTGCTGAACCCCCTCCCGGTTTCCTGGAGAGGTTTGAGGGTTTCCAGAAGGAAGTCCTCAGTACTGGAAGAGTTTTGGATGTAACAGAATGGGTTTTAGGACCAGATCCAATTACTTTTAGTTTAGAAAATTTACTTCTGGACACTATCAAACTGCCTCCTGGAAGAAATGATCCAGAGGGAGAGTGAGCATTAACTGGAAGAAGACATTCCAAAGTTCTTCAGAACATTCAATTCCTGGGTTGTAGAATTTTGTATATCCCTAGCTCTCATGTGTTTCAGGCTATATTATCTAAGCCAACCTTGTTTAGAATAAGCTGCGCTTTAGATTTGATTCCTGAAAAAATGCAAATGTGGCAATTGCATCTTTTCCCAAGATTGCCCAGCAACTGCGGAGAGCTCTGAAGTATTGGACACCAATATATTTTGTGCTCTCAAACCAATTCATTTGACAACCGCAAATAGCTGTTGTCTTTAGGCAGAATAAGGCCCGTGTGGACCTTACCAAGAACAGATTGATTTGAATATATATTTTATTTAACTTTATTCGTCTTACTCTGATCCTATTTTACCTCAATGTTAGTTTATACATTTAATTCTGCTATTTTACTCTGGTCTGGTCAATAGCTGCAAAAGTACTTAGACTTTGACTGCAGAAAGTAAAAGAGTTTGTGAAAGTTATAGTCAGATATGTTTTTTATCCAAGAAAGATACTACTTTTCTTCAGTATTTCAGTACACTTGTATCTCTGATTGAATGGTTCTGATCTCTTTCTTGTTTTCAGGGATTCCTTAATCTGAAGTGGTCACGGTTTGCTCGTGTGGTTCTAACCCGTTCCATTGCCATCACGCCAACTCTTCTGGTTGCCATTTTCAAAGATGTGGAACACTTGACCGGCATGAATGACTTCCTCAATGTCCTCATGAGTTTACAGGTAGAGACTCTAATTATGCGTGTCCCAAAGGTGCTTTTTTTTTTCAAGAGGCAACTGGACTTTCTGGTTTTTCTTTGAAGATATTTCGCTTCTCATCCAAGAAGTTTCTTCAGCTCTGGAGAGCTGAAGAAGCTTCTTGGATGAGAAGCGAAACGTCTTCAAAGAAAAACCAGGAAAGCCCAGTTGCCTCTTGAAAAAGCACCTTTGGGACAAACATGACCTGGATGACTGAGAATCTCCATAGACATCTAATTAAGCATGGTTCTTCTCCCCAGAAAGACAACAGTAGAGGTTTCATCTGGGCAGCAAGGCAGAGTCTACATCTAATACCATGATGTGCAAAAATGATATAAATAAAAAAAGGATAATTACTACAGGTAGTCCCCAACGTATGACCACAATTGAGCCCCAAATTTCTGTTGTTAAGCGAAACATTTGTTAAGTGAGCTTTGCCCCATTTTATGACTTTTTTTGCCACGGTTGTTAAGTGAATCCCTGCGGTTGGTAAACCAGTAATACAGTTGTTAAGTGAAACTGGTTTGCCCGTTGATCTTGCTTGTCAGAAGGTCGTAAAAGGTGATCACATGACCCCGGGACACTGCAACCGTCATAAATATGAGTCAGTTGCCAATATTGGAGTTTTGATCATGTGACCATGGGGAGGCTGCAACGGTCATAAGTATGAAAAACTCTCATAGGTGACTTTTTTCAGTGACGTAACTTTGAACGGTCACTAAATGAACTGTTGTAAGTCGAGGACTACCTGTACTGTCAATCCAGTGCAAGATGTTTGGCAAATAAATGCAAACATGTTGCAAATAAATGCAAACAGTCTAACAATACCAGCCTCATTTTTTTCCTGCATGGAAACAAGGAATGAGTGAATAAGTACATTCAGTGATATTAGAAACAGCAACAAATAACCTTACTTAAAATGAATGGCTGACCAAAACAATTGCACTGAAAAGCTCCTCAAAATCCTATTTTTTGTCACTTAAGGATTGAAGTCTTGTGATGGCATGCAATGGGATATTTGAGGGGTTCTTGGTGCTCTCTGGGCTTGGTTGTTTTCTTGCAGACGTTTCATTACTCAAACTAGGTAACATGATCAACTAGAACTGATTTGCATTGATGATGTTAGCTTGTTTGGATAATGAAACATCTGCAAGAAAACAACCAAGCTCAGAGAACACCAAGGACCCTTCATTTCAACTCTTTTTTTTTATTGAAAAAGTTTTATTAGTACAAAGTACAATTTTTTTTTTAATATTTTCCCCCCCCCATCCCCCCAACCCCCTCCCTCCCCTACCCCGACTTCCCAGAAAGAACACAGGATGTAATCTTAAACTAACATATACTAACAAAACATAAGTTCTATTATAAAAACCGTTTTAAAATTCTAACCATATATCATTATTAAACTATATATATCTTCTTAATCTGATACTTTTTTTGAATATAATCAATCCATCTACTCCATTCCAATATATATCTTTCATTTGAATGATCTTTTAAATATGATGAAATTCTTGCCATTTCTGCCAGGTGTGTAACTTTTATTGTCCATTCCTCTGTAGTAGGTATATCTTCTTTCTTCCAATATTGTGCTACCAACAATCTGGCAGCCGTTATCAAGTTCAAGATCAATTTAGTCTCTGTTACAGTACAGTCCATAATTATTCCCAGCAAGAAAAACTGTGGTGTAAACTTAATTTTTTTCTTCAAAATATTCTGTATAATCCACCATATTTTAATCCAGAAAGCCTTAATTTTCCTACAAGACCACCAAACATGAAAATAAGTTGCATCTTCACATTCACATCTCCAACATTTAGGTTGTAAATTTGGATACATACAAGCTAGTTTCTTTGGGTCAAAATGCCATCTATAAAACATTTTATAAAAGTTTTCTCTTAAATTTTGAGCTTGCGTGAATTTCACATTTCTAACCCATATATTCTCCCATGTTTCCATCATTATAGGTTCACCAATATTTTGAGCCCATTTAATCATACAATCCTTAACTAGCTCTGTTTCAGAATCTAATTCCACTAATACATTATATAATCTCTTTATATGCATTGGTCCTTTATTCTTTATTTGATTTATCAAGTTGTCATCTTGCTGCGAAATACCTGCTTTTGAATCCTCTTTCCATCTGGCCTGCAATTGCCCATATTGAAACCAAGACTTAATTATTCCTTCTTCTTTTAGTTGCTCCATTGATTTTAATTGTAACCTCATTCCCTCTATATAAAGAAACTCTTTATATGTAATCTTATCTAGTTTTTGCTCTGTATTTATATTCTCTATCGCATGCCTCGGCACTGTCCATATGGGTAATTTATCATTTAATTTACATTGATATTTCTTCCAAACACGTAATAGAGCATTCCTTAATATATGACTCTTAAAGGTTTTATCTACTTTTTTATTATACACTAAATAAGCATGCCATCCGTAAAATAAGCCATACCCTTCTATATTTAATGACCTCTCTTCCGTCAGGTTAATCCAATCCGCAATTGCTGAGAGGGTAGCTGCTTCATAATACAGTCTTAAGTTAGGCATTTTTAATCCTCCCCTTTCACGTGAGTCTTGCATTATTTTTTGATTTACCCTCGGTTTTTTCCCAGCCCAAATAAATTTATTAATACCCTTTTGCCATTCTTTCAAATTATCATCCTTTTTAAGTATGGGAATTGTTTGAAAAAAAAATAAAAACCTAGGTAAGACATTCATTTTTACTACAGCTATCCTGCCCAGCAAGGACAACTGTAGCTTTTTCCAATTTTCCAAGTCTTTCTGTATTTTTTGCCATAATATTTCATAATTATGTTGATAAAGTTTTGTGTTTATTGACATAATGTTAACCCCCAAGTATTTGACCTTTTTAACTATTTCATATCCCGTAACCCTTTCTACTTTTTCCTCTTGATTTCTGGTCATATTTTTAACTATTATTTTAGTTTTATCTACATTTATTTTAAGACCAGCTACTTGTCCATAAGAGTTGATAATATCCATCAGACCTATAATTGATTGATATGGCTGAGTTACAGTAACTACTAAATCATCCGCAAACGCTCGTAGTTTATATTCTTCTCCTCTTATTTTAATACCTTTAACTATCTCAGATTCCCTTATTTTACTAAGTAAAATCTCTGTAGACAAAATAAACAAAAGAGGTAATAGAGGACATCCTTGTCTGGTTCCTTTCTCTATATTAAAATTGTTTGTTAATTCACCATTAATTATTATTTGAGCAGTCTGTTTTTGATATATTGCCTTAATAGATTGTATAAAATATTCTCCAAGCTGCATCTTTTCTATTAATTTTAATAAAAATTTCCAATTCAATCTATCAAAAGCTTTTTCAGCATCCAGGAATACCAGTGCAGCGGGTATCTGATTATTCCTCCCCAAATACTCTAATAAATTAATTATGTGTCGTACATTACTCTTCATTTGTCTACCTTCTATAAAACCAGTTTGATCTTGGTGAATCAGTTGTTGCATAAGTATCATTAATCTGTTGGCTAATATTTTGGCAAAAATTTTATAATCCGTGTTTAACAATGAAATTGGCCTATAATTTTTAGGGTCTGTATGATCTTGATTCTCTTTCGGGATCAAAGAGATAAAAGCTGTTTTCCAAGTTGGGGGTACTTCTCCTCCTTGCTGTATAGTATTAAATAACACCTTCAGAGGCTCCACCATTTCGTTCTGTAAGTTTTTATAATAAACAGCTGTTAAACCATCTGTACCTGGAGCCTTTCCCAATTTTAGCTGTTTAATGACCGCCAATATTTCCTCTGAGGTTATAGGTTGATTTAAAGTTTCAATCTGCTCCATGGAAGCTATATGTATATGACCATTTCGTAAATATCCATCAATATCTTCCTCTTTAATCTCCTCCCCCTTGTACAACCCTGAATAGAATTCTAAAAAAGACTTTTTAATTATTTCACAATCAAAAACTTCTTTCCCTTTATACTTAACTTTTTCTACTACTCTTGATTTCTGTTTTTTCCTTAACATATAAGCCAACCACCTGCCCGGCTTATTTGCATTACAAAAAGTGTTATGTTTGGCATATTGTAAATTAGTTGCAACTTGGTCTGCCATTAACATATTAAATTGAGCTTTTAGTAAATTAATTGTTTCTTTGATTTTTTTATCTGTTGGTTTAGAAATCAAAGCCCTCTCTTGTTTCTTAATTTCTTCCTCCAGTCCTTTTCTTTTAAATTCCTTCTTTCTTCTATATTTATTATTCAAATATATTAAAACACCTCTCATATAAGCCTTACTTGCATCCCATACCATCTGAATTGATGTGCCTTTCTGCATATTCATAACAAAAAATTCATTCATAAATTTTTTACACTCTCTTACATTATCTTCATATCTAAACAAATTATCATTTAACCTCCAAGATTTTCTTAATCCGTACCCAAATTCCACTTCCAGCCAGACAGGGCTATGGTCGGACAATCCCCTCGTGTAAATTTTTGTTCTCTTCACCCTGGAAAAAAGATCGTTAGTAATTAAGATAAAATCAATCCTGGAAAGAGATTGATGTCTGTCTGAATAGAAAGTAAAATCCTTTTCTGTAGGGTTTCTTTCACGCCATATATCTCTCAAATCCCAGTCTTCCATCATCTCAAAAAAGGATTTAGGCAATTTTGCTCTTGCAAAGATGTTTTGCTTAGGACCCTTCTTGTCTTTCTTAACATCCAAGACACCATTCCAGTCCCCTAGGAGAATGCAAGTTTTATAATCCCAATATATGAGCTTTGAATGCAAAAGGTCGTAAAATTTTTCTTGTTGTTGATTCGGGGCATATAATCCAATCACTAATATTTTCTGTCCCTTTATTAAAAGTTCAATTGCTAAAAATCTTCCTTGGTCATCTGCTTCTATTAACTTTGCAATCAAATCTTTTTTCACGTATATAACAATACCATTTTTCTTTTCTGGAGCTGTAGCAACAAAATGTGTACCTAGTCTTGTATTCATCAAATATTTTTGATCTTGAGTCCTTATATGAGTCTCCTGTAAACATATCAAGTCATTATTAAATTGTTTTAAGTAGTGAAATATTTTCCTCCTTTTCTGTGGAGAATTCAAACCATTGACATTCCAGGTAAGAAATTTATTTCCCATCTCTGGGCTTCCGAAGCGTATGGAGCACCCCTTGAAGATCTACCTTAGATTTTTCTTTTGGTCGCGCTCCTCCCACCGCTTCCGATTTAGGAGTATCTTGAGTTGCCGCCTGTTGTCTTTGTTGTCTCAATTCTTGTCTCCGTTTGGCAGCTCTAGTCTGTCTTTGTTCTTTAATCATTTCCTGTCTGTTGAGTTCTAAATTTTGTTCCATTTCAATAGCCAATGACGCAGCTCCTTCTTGTACCACTTTCAGCAATTCTTCTCTTTCTTGTTGTTGTTTCCCTTCTGGGGGTTTAGGTGAACCAAGCAGTAAAACATCTTCATAAAAATCTCTGGCCTTTTGAACTGTATTAAGTCGATATCTCACTCCCATAAACGTAACCACCAATCCACTTGGTATTTCCCACCTGTACTGGACTTGTTGTCTTCTCAGTTCTTCCACCAGGAAGGTGTATTCCTTCCTGGCTTTCAACATCTTGGAGGGAATTTCCTTCATTGTCATCACTTCTTGTCCTTCAACTTGAAGTTTATTTACAAAAGTCGCTTGTAAAATATCATTACGTAACGTTCTAGTAGTGAAATAGATGACAATATCTCTTGGTAAATTTCTATTTCTGGCCACCCATGAGTTAACGCGATAGATTTTTTCTATTTGCCATGCCAGCTCCTCCTTCTTCACTCCAAGTACTAGCTCAAATGCGTCCAACATAATATCCTTCAAATTTTCCTGCTTGTTTTCCTTAACTCCACGAACTCTTATTGCAAACTCCATACATCTGTATTGCATAATTATCATTTCTGCCTCCTCCCTCTCAATTTTATTTTCTACTTCACCAACCCTAGCTCCCAACACTGTTGTAGTTTGCTTAATTTCTTGCATTTCTTCTTCCATAATTTCATAATTGGTGGCCAAGCCAGAAAAGGCATTAATTATATCTTCTCTAATTTCTTTATTGCGAGTTGCAATATCATCAGAAACTTCCTGTATTTTCTCATTGGTCTCATTAATTCTTTCATTAATTGCAGAAATCTTCTCATTAGTTTCATTAATTTTAAAATTAAATCCAGCTGCTAATTCTTTTTGCATTGATTTAAGTGCTTCTTGTAGCATTGGGAGCGTTAGTGGCTGAGGGGAGGGGGCTGGTATTTTAGAAGTATGGATGGGAGAGCTGTCTGCACTCGCTGGTGCTCTAACAGAGGTGGGTTTTTTTGAAGCCATTGCAAATCACTTCACTCTTTATACTTCAAAAGAAAAAAAAGAAAAAAGCCAGAAACATATAGCCAAATAGCCAGGAAAAGTTTTATCAAGCCCTTTTTCTTTCTTCCCCAAAAGGAAGTCAACAGGCAATTTAAAGTCCAAAGTTATCAAAAGAGGAGCTGGCAATAAAAACAGCACTCAACTTTTAACTTTCGTTTCTACGCCCAGAAGCCTCCAGCTCCATTTCTTTTGTCCCTTTGTTAATTGATTGCTTCCTTCCTTCTTCACTTCCAATCCACACAGAAAAAAAAAATAACTTTTTTACTTGCCACTTGTTATCTTTGCCTCTTGAGTCTTTCCGCCTGCTACAATATCTCCTTTTGATCAAGTATGTTGATTGCAGGGATTGGATGCAGCTTCTTGCTCCGCGGATAGCAGAGACTTCCCAATTCCGGAGCAATGGCAAGGTTCCTAGGGGGCCCTCACCCTTCGTGCCCTAGGATCTCACCAAGGGCACTAGGGGGGCTCTACCTCACCCCGCCAGCTCTCCTCACTCCCCTTTGCCCGGGGAGGAGACGATCGAGCCGCCAGACAGCTGTTTGGCTGCCGATCTGGCGGCGAACGAAAATCGGGAATAAGCACTCTGCGGAGAGCGCTCTCGAAGCGGCAGCGCCAAACCGGAAGTCTCAACTCTTGAGCTACAAATATTTTCCTTTAAGGGGATATTTTTCATGGCCTTCTATTGCTCTTGATTTTTCTCTCCAGAATTACATTACAAATTTTATCTGAGCTTATCCAGGACTATGGTTCTGTTTTCTTGGGCTCATAGCTGGAAGGGAGTTGGGTCCCTAGAGAATCCATCTCACGTTTATTTTGTTTCGATCAGGGCTACAGTATGTGAAGCAGAGAGATCATTTTATTATTTTGTGAACTAGGAAGGTTTTTCCCTCAGGGATGGCTGCTACCTCTTGCAGATTATTACTGAGAAATGGTGTGGGGAAGTGCAAGACAAAAAAAAAAAAAAACGCTAGGATTAGGCTATGCTGACTTGTAGCCTTGCAGGCTACAATGAGAACATTCTATTGTAGCTGTTCTTCTGTTAAGAAGAGGACTTTTATTCAAATGAAACTAATAAATCAATGAAAATGCAGTTAATTCTCGATAACTAATTAAATTTGATGAATCAAGAACATTTGGGCCCTCCTTAAGCATAGAATATATCAACTGCAAGTGGAAATGTCTTTTCAGCAGTTTGGGAATTATCAACACTAATCATAAGAGATTGGATGTCCTGTGGTGAAACAAGGCCTGTGAATAGCCTAATGTGCCAAATCAAGGCTAGATCTTACTTACGAATCATTCCAGTTGAATTTCTGCTTTTTAAGCCTGCTTTTTCTAAAGCAATAAACCATAACTACAGCAAATCCAGTTATCTTCCTTTCCTCTTGCAATTTTCTCAAATGTTATATTTCCCAGTAGGAAGCTTTCCCAACTTGTAATTTTGAAGCCACTTAATACTCTCACTTCATTATTCATTCTCTGCTTTTATGTTCTCCTTTGCTTGGACGTAGAAGCCAGAGGTGGGTTCCTGCCTCTGATTGCCGGTGCGGTTAATCGCTGAGTTCGGCGCAGAGCCGAAGATGCTGCTCCCGTTCGCGGAACGGGCGCTTTCCCCGCCCGCATGGATGCCGCCAATTGCATTCTTTTGCCCTCTGCGCATGCGGAACGCTTTGGGCATGCGCAGAGGGCAAAAGAACGCAATTGGCAGCATCCATGCGGGCGGGGAAAGCGCCCGGGGAAAGCTCCTGTTCCGCGAACGGGAGCAGCGTCTTCGGCTCTGCGCTGAACTCAGCGATTAACCGCACCGGCAATCAGAGGCAGGATCCCACCTCTGGTAGAAGCATACAATACTGAACTTCTGATTCATATTCAAAATTCGGAGCTAAAGCCATTCTCCTGAAGATTTGGGATGAGGGAGAGAGAGAGAGACTTCTTATTATCTGATTGGGGAGTGCTAGACTTAACAGATTGGAGTTATACTACCTTTATTTCTAAATGTTTTTCCTAATATTAAATAAAATGTACTCTTCTGTAATTTAAAAATGATTAGATCCAATCCTCTTTTTCTGAGTTGCTGTGTTGAATTACCTGCCTAATTGGAAACTGGATAATTCTGCTATTATTTCTCTTTCCCCCTCTGTTCCCCATTGTCTGAGGTCAACAAAACATGGCAGAAGGGTCAGACTTGATGTATTAACCTTGGAAAGAGCTTCGAAACCTTGGAAAGAGCAAAGAAATCTGAATGTGTCCTCACTATAGGATGGATTGTCCACACTAGAATACTATCTGTATCAAATCTTATTGCCACGGTTGCCTATATTCAGCAGTCTAGTTTTATGGTGGCCTCAATGTAAAGGAACAATAGTGCTTCTGCTGTTCAGTTCTTAGAAGATGCTATGTTCAGACCAGAAAAATGTTCAGCCCAGAAAAATCTTCAGCAGTTAATGAGAGAAAAAGCTTGGAGTGAATAAGCTGTGTTTTGGAACTGCTTTCAGCTTTTTGCATTAATAGTTCACTACTAAACCAGCTTTTGCTTTTTACACAGATAACAAAAAGATCCTTTTCTGAGCATAATTTCCTTTTCTTCCTTTCCAGCTGCCCTTTGCTTTAATCCCAGTGCTCACGTTCACTAGTCTGCGTCCAGTGATGAATGACTTTGCCAATGGCCTGTAAGTATGAAGAAAGGCACGCATCTGGAATGTATCGAGTATTATACTTGATTAAGCTTAGCTGTTCCTGACTTTTTGTCATTGTCACCATGTAACAGCACGGCCTACTTTATGCATAATGACCACCTATGTTTTTAGCACATTGTGTCCACTCCATCAGGTAGACCAGACTTAATACCAAAGTCATGAATATTAAAACTACTTTTATTACGGTAACAGAATCTTGCAACTCTGAATGTGCCTCCTTCCACTACCACCACCAGCGCTTTATCCTAAATAGAACTAGGGACGGTCAAGTCTGAGATGTTTTCTCAAATTACATTCCCGCTTTGGACTTAGATTTTTCTTATCTGACCATTGTTTTTGTCAGGGATTTGCCCAGCAGGTGTCCAAATGAAGTCGTAGAAGCTGACATAAACTTGTCATTTTATATAGAGAAATATATTTCACATCAATATTTTACATCAGTCACGATAGTCAGGTAAAGAGGAGCATTGTGAGGTAAAATGACACAGGAACCTCATGAGGTAAATTACAGAGCACACATAAGCACACAGAGGAAAAAGGCGGGAAACAAGGAAACTCCCCCTTTACACTCACAGTAACCAATCGCAGTATACATTGCCTCATCAGGAGACAACTCTCTCCAGCCAATCAGCTATAAGTGTGTGTTCTGACTCATTGTACAACTGTTCCTAACAGTTTTAGCGAGGCTCTTCCTTCTATTCCTTAAGGTTATTCTCACAGCCCATTACACATTGAAAGTGCACTTCCTTTCTGTTTTCTGTCTGCCAATGGCAGAATAGAGTTTGTATTATAACCAGCATGAACACCAGAATCTATTCATTTGCGATTATTTTTCAAAAGATAGAATCTAGACTAGCATATCATACACTAGCACAAAATCTGCAGATGAATGCTTCTTCTTTTTCAGGGTAAATATTACCCCGAATCTGCACTTGGGTATAGATTTTATGACTTTTTGCATATTGACAATCGACATGCAATATTTCTAGATTTGTTATATAAACGCCTTAGAGCAGTGATGGCGAACCTTTTTTCCCTCAGGTGCCGAAAGTGCATGCGCGCATGCTATCGCGCATGCGTGAGTGCCCACGCCCATAATTCAATGCCTGGGGAGGGCGAAAATGGCCTCCCCCGCTCCCCCGGAGGCCCTCTGGAGGCCGGAAATGGCCCGTTTCCCAACTTCTGGTGGCCCGGTAGGCCCATTTTTCATCCCCCCCAGGTTCCAGAGGCTTCCCTGGAGCCTGGGGAGGGCAAAAACACCCTCCCAAGTCCCCCCGGAGGCCCTCCGGAAGACGAAAACGCCCTCCCAGAGCCTCCGTGTGAGCCAAAAATCAGCTGGCCGGCGTGCACATGCGTGCTGGAGCTGAGCTAGGCAATGGCTTGTGTGCCGGCAGATACGGCTCCGCGTGCCACCTGTGGCACCCGTGCCATAGGTTCGCCATCACTGCCTTAGAGCCATGTTGGCGAACCTTTTTGGCACCAAGTTCCGAAATGGGAGAATGCGGGCGCGGGCACAGGGGAGCACCAGAAACCAGAAGAGCAGCTCCCTGGCGCACATGCGTGGGAGTTCTAGAAACCGGAAGAGCAGTTCCCCAGTGCACACATGCGCGTGCCGGGAAGCTTAGGTTGCGCACGCTGGCCATCTGGTCTTCCAGTTTCTGGCGCACATGCACGTGCAAAGACCAGCTGGCTGGCATGCATGCGTGCACCAGAAACCAGAAGCTCAGCTTTCCCGCACGTGCATGTGCGCCAGGGAGTTGTTCTTCTGGTTTCCGGTGCTCCTGCGTGTGCAAAGACCAGCTGAACCCGGAAGAGCAACAGGCGACAGCTGGCATGCCCGGAGAGATGGCTCTGTGTACCACTTCCGACACGCGTGTCATAGGTTCACCATCACGGTCTTAGAGGATCAAAATATCTTTCAGTAACAGAAGAAAAGTTTGAATCCATGCCTAACTATCTGATGCCTAATATATAGAAAGAAACATTTTCACATTTCTTATGCAGTGTTGCTTATTCTTTTACCAAAGGTTGCATTACTTTCCTACTGTAACCATTGCAGAGTTTCAATCCATAAACTTCTAAGTTATTCAGAATAAATCAGAAATGGGAAATCTGAAGGTCACATGAAGCCTTTAGTATCCCATTTGCAGCTCCCATTTGCAGCAGTTTTATTTATTGTTTGTTTATTTTGCAAACATTGGCTAAAAACGGGAGTGCAAGATTTGATCTGGGTCTGAGGATTGGAAGACCAGAAAACAAATATATAAAAATCTAGACAGTTGTGTTTGTCAGGGGAAATGTACTGAATGATTGAAGGTTTATAACTAAAATGTTGAAAAAAAATCAAAGCAAAAAGTTGTATTTGGGTACATTTTTTAAATGGAGAAATGCTTGAAGAGGTTTTAAGGCCTGCACGTGCTAGTAGGAAAGTAATGGTTTTTAAATGGTTCTTAGCCGTTTTAGTATGTTGTATGGTTCAAAGAATGAGGTTTTATTTTTGTCCGCTATGCTGTGTGTAAGTGAGAGATGAGTATGTCAGGACAATTAAAATCCAGTGGGAAATTAAATTGTGAATGTGTCTTTGTCCACAGTTAGTCCTAAGTAGTTATTCCTGATCCATTTTTTTTCTTTATCATATTTTTTTTTGTCTTCTAGGGGCTGGAAAATCGCTGGGGGAATTCTCATTGTGATCATCTGCGGCATTAACATGTACTTTGTGGTGACCTATGTGACTAACCTAGGACAAACAGTGTTATATGTATGTGCTTCAATTATCAGCATTCTCTACTTAGCCTTCGTGGCATATCTGGTGAGTTAGTGATGGCTTACATGTTCAGCTTTCCTCACAGGCATTTTCCATGTTCTCTTAGCAGTGATCTCTTTAGGGTTTTGTTTTGTTTTTAAAAACAAAACAAATAAAGGCAGTGGTCAGACTGGAGGCTATTTTTTAAGTCACATTTCATTTGCTGTCTTAGATTCCAGCCATCCCGGGTCATAGGAGCAGTAGAACAGTCCTTTGGGTGACGCCAGGGCACATTTTAAGATGGCATTTGGTTTCTCACACTGGCCAGCCAGATTGGAACCAACTTCCAGCGGAGGTAGAGGGCCAATAGCACTTAGACTTACCGTATTTTTCGGAGTATAAGACACACCTTAGTTTTGGGGAAGGAAAATAGGGGAAAAATCTGCCTACCAGGTATTCATCTGGCTAACGTCCTTAGTCTGGTCAGCTTCAGCACATTATGTTATCCCCTGGTTAGGACTTAAAAAAACCTTCTTCAAAGAGAGTAACAATGAAAGAGCCTGCAAGCCAGTAAGAGCTGGGAAGATCATTAGCACCTGGTTAGGGCTAGAAAAAAACTTATTAAGTAGAGCAATGAAAAAAACCCTGCAAAGACTTAGGGCTGGAAAAACATTCTTCGGAGAGAGTAACAATGAAAGAGCCTGCAAGCTTGTAAGAGCTGGGAAGATCCTTAGTACCTGGTTAGGGCTAGAAAAAAACTTGTTCGGAGCAAGTAGAGCAATGAAAAAACCCTGCAAAGACTTAGTGCTGGAAAAACATTCTTCGGAGAGAGTAACAATGAAAAGGCCTGCAAGGTAAGAGCTGGGAAGATCGTTAGCACCTAGTTGGGCTGGAAAAAAAGCTCCGAAAAGCTACATTCAGAGTATAAGACGCACCTAAATTTTCAGCCACTTTTAGGGAGGAAAAAGGTGCGTCTTATACTCCAAAAAATACGGTATATACTGCTTCACAGTGCTTTACAGCCCTCTCTAAGAGGTTTACAGAGTCAGCATATTGCCCCCAACAATCTGGCTCCTCATTTTACCTACCTCGGAAGGATGGAAGGCTGAGTCAACCTTGAGCCAGCCAGGATCAAACTGCCAAACTGCTGGTAGCCAGCAGTTCAGCAGAAGTAGCCTGTAGTACTGCATTCTAACTACTGCGCCACCACAGCTCAATCATCAGTAACTGAGTTTAAACATGCTTAGGATAAATGCATGTCTGTCAGAGGATAGGATAGGATAGGATAGGATAGGATAGGATAGGCTAGGATAGGATAGGATAGGATAGGATAGGATAGGATAGGATACAAAACCAAACCAAACCAAACCAAAACAAAACAAAATAAAACAAAACAGAACACTCAAAGAGCAGACTCAATAGACCAGTCACTGGACCACTGGGTGGTCTTCTGCTATCAGTTTTCTAGGTTTCTGTGTTACTTGCTGGATACCACTTCCCTACTGTGGTCTTCTGCCATTGATAGAGGCAGAAGTTACATAGAGTCAGTATCAGCAACCCCTGGTAGGCCTGTATTCCATGAATTCATTCAGTCCTGTTTTAAAGTCAAGTTAGTGGTAACCACCATATCCTATATCTTGTGACAATGAATTCCATAGGTTAACAATGCATTCCTTTTTCTTCTGTTTTAGCTGTCCTTTCAATCAGCTTCATTAGATGACACTTAGGTTCTGAGAGAGGGAGTAACAATTATCTTATCCATTTTTTCCATAACATGATAAACCTGAATCAGCTCCTCTTCTGTCACCTAATTTTGAAGCTAAAGAGCCCGAAACAATCCACTCGTTTCCCATAAGGCATGTGTTGGAGTCCCCCGATTCTACACTTTTTCTAGCTCAAATACATCCTTTAAAAAAAAATGATGCACAGAACTCTACCCAGTATTCCAGATACATTTGTATAAGGGCATTACACATGTTGACAATTTTATTTCCCTAATGAGCACAAGTATGAAATAGGTCTATTTTTAAAAGCTGTTGCTCGTTGAATGGTCGCCTTGAGCCATCTATTGTGACTCCAAAGTAGCTATAGGCCGCTTAGTTCCATCAGTGGCTGTTTGCAATTGAGGCGAGATTTTTTTATTTATATAAAATTTATTGGCGGCCCATCTTACCACAGGGTAACTCTGGGCAGTTATTTGAATGTGTATAATTTTACACTTATGTAAAGTTAATCACATTTTCCATTTGGTTGTCCGTTCACGTAGTCTACAAATAATCTTTTGAAGTTCTTAGTCAGAGCCTGTTGGCATTGATAAGTATTGCATCCAACCCTTCTAAAGGATAGCAATGTTCAAATAATGTACTAGGGTAGGGGCCTCAACCTGTGGGCCGCGGCCTGGTATAGGGCTGCGGTCTAATTGACACTGGGCCGCACACGGCCCCACTCACATTAGCGTCATCACAGAGGGCCGCAGCCCCACTCACAAAAGCATTGCTGCAAGTGTTGCAAGCTCTTGTAGCCCCACTTCCCCCACCCCCCCACCCCGTTCCGGGCCGCCAACACAGAAACCCTGCACTAGGGAAATGCTGGTTTTCTGTCACACTCCAATAAAAGTCTGATCACATTTTCTTTAGTTATATCAGTTACTTTTCTACCTATTTGTTGAAATGAGAATAAGATCTCATAGAGGCGATTTTGATCTTTTCTTGGAATTCAGACAGTTAGAAATAAAGCCGAGATTAAAAGTCTAATAGAAAATATTTATTTCAGTACAAAAACAATAAATCCTGAATAATTACATCTTTGCTAAGAAAACACGACCGTTCAGGTCAACAGCTAAGTCAGAAGAGAATAATGGTGACTTAGGAATGCACACATGCGTACAACTCATATCACGTGTTCTGCTTATATTGGAATGTACCATAATATTAGATAGGGGTGCATAACCCTGCATAGACATACAACTGACAATATTCACTACATGACACTATTCCTCTTTTCACAAACATATTCTCTAGAGGAAATAAGCTAGAATTGTGCAGAGTACGAGAAGGCAAGGCAGCACGTGTATTTCTAGAAAATAATGGCTGTGTTAGAAACATTGTTCCTTCTAGAAATAATGCCATGGCCTCCTTTGAACAACATCTAAATCCCATTCCGGGCATTTGTCTTGTCAAGTGTTTCAGAAGAAACAGCCAGGATGTGGCTTTGTAGGGATAGGGAGGGGCTGTACAATTTAGAGCCAGTTCTCAGTAGCACCAATTGAAATGTATGGGTTTATCGCACAAGCTGAAATCGTGAAGGAAGACTCTTTCCAACCTCTCTTGCTTGCCCCCCCCCCACTCCATATTTCTCACTCCTGGTGATATCTACCCATAACAAACAAAATAAGGATCAGCTTGGTTGTAATTGTCAGCTTAGAAACTCAAGGAAATCCAGTGGAATCATGAACAAAAGGTAAACATTATTACAGTTGAGGAATGTCGTCTAGTTAATACTGTCTGGTCATGTAAATCACAGTTTGGATGCTCAATGACCAGCCTGCAGTTATAACATTGCAGCATCTTGCAATCGTGTGCCCTCTCTTGGCAGCTTCCCACAAACAAAGTCAATGGGGAAGCCAACAGGAAATCAGAAATCATGGTGATGTGGGATCCTTGCTTAACAATGGCTGCTGGGACTGCCATTGCTAAGCGGTGTGGTCACATGACATCATGCTTAATGTCCACACTGCTTAGTGCTGGAGTTTCTATCCCAATTACTATTGTTAATCAAGGACTACCAGTAGTAGAGTAGAAGTCTTTTGAGAACAGAAGAACTATCTTGCAAGGTCAAAGCAGAGCCTCCATTTAGTCTACTATTTGTTTTACTTGGGCCAGCCATGTGACCTTCCAGAAAGCTCACAGCTTGGAAATGAAGACAGCTGGTGTCCCAACAAAAGCACATGCTTGGAGAAAAGGAAACAGCTTAGGAGACATCCAAAACTCCAGAACAGGGTTGAGAAATCTGTAGCCTGGCAAATAGAGCTTAATTACAACTCCTAGCATTGTACGCTGACTAGAGTAAGTTTTATCCACCAGCATACGGAACACCAGAGGCCTGCTTTGTTTAATGACTGTAATATTCATGTGTATCAAGTTTGATTAATAATAATAATAATAATAATAATAATAATAATAATAATAATAATAATAATAATAATAATAATAATAATAATAATAATAATAACAACAGAGTTGGAAGGGAACTTGGTGGTCTTCTAGTCCAACCCCCTGCCTAGGCAGGAAACCCTACACTACTTCAGACAAATGGTTATCCAACATTTAAAAACTGTTTTAATGATTTGTATGAGTTCGTTCGCAATCAGAGAGCTACTTATCTGTATGGTTGACTAGGAAATTGGTAGGAATAAAAAAATATCTATTTAAAGATGATGATTTCTAGATTTGCAGCTGGTAGGAAAAGGCTTCCTAGGGTAGACAGGCAGAGCCATAAAATCTTCCCAGGGAACGTAGCGTGAAATAATTTGATCAGGTTTGTTTCTTGACATGCATACTGTATATAGCAAGTGCTGCAAAGTAAGTGCTTTGTTTTTTTTTCCTGACAATGTTGTTCTCCTTGACCAGAATCAGAATTATGTGTCATCTCTGGCTCATATTTTAAAGCCTGCCTGCTGACACTTCTCTCTGAAATGATTTTGGGAGGCGGAGACGGAGCAGAATCTGAGGGATGGTGGGGCTTCATAGAACAGAGCAGGAGGAGGGATAATGGTGGTGCTTCTCTGATTTGCTTGAAGGGAAAAAAATATTTGAGTCTTTTAATAAATGCACCATTAATTTAGGATTCTTCTCTCTTTTTCAGAGTTGGCAGTGTTTAATTGCTCTCGGAGTTTCCTTCCTGTCTTGTGGGCATACGGTAAGAGTCACAAGAACTTTGCTAACTGAAGATCCGCCTTCAGCGGCAATTAATTAATTACTGTGTCTACTGCAGAACAAGTAGCCATCAGGGCCAGTGCGTTTCTATGGTTTACTTTGTAAACATATCCAAATGTATGTGCAATTTTGCACAGTGTTAAAATTGTGATAATGGTGTTTAAAAATTATTGGATGTATATGAGAAAAGCTTATGTGTATTTTTCCTTGTTAATCCCCAACAATCACACTCGGGATAAAAAATTGATTCTCTTAGTGCTGCATTAGTTCTCAGTGGAGATCTCTCTGTATGCTGCTAAAAGCTAAGATCCTTTATAATTTAACCAAGAAGCTAATATTTCACTCAGTTGAGACTTATCAAATTAATCTTAATAAACCGAATGGCATAAAATTACATTTCATAAATTGCCCTTTAATAGAATATTGCTAGCATCTGTAGTTGGAATACAGATATCTAAGTTTGCTAGTTAAAAGCAACAGTTCTTTGGAGCTCAGTAATGCATCTTTGTCCACACACTTTGCTTCAAGCAACAAATAAATTTCTGTAGAAGCAATAAAGCTATGCGTGGGAGAAGAATCTGCGTGCCTTAAAAAAAGGGGGGGGTAGAAACCTCCTTAAATCTTAATCATTGTCAAGTTTGTTTTCTATATGTCAGGGCTGTTTTCCCCCCAGAGGCCAGAATTCATGCCTAGAGTAAAGGCTTTATCTGTGGTGCTAGGTAACTCACTATCCGTGAATGAAGAGGAGCTAGAATCTGAGGGGAAATATCCTATCTAATTAATTTAAACCCATAGGCCACTCCTCTTTTCAGTTGGTTATGTAAATTGGCAAAGCTGGGAATGTCTTCCGATACCAAGTGGCCTCTGTGCCAGCAACAAGCTCTCTGTGATGCCAGGCTGAGCTGTTTCCCAGCTAAGGTGCAGACATTGCAAAAATAACTAATGACTTACCAAAAGTGGACACCCTGTGCTCAAACAGATGGCCAGACTCTTTAAGCATCAGAGTCAAAACCATGAAGACCTGCATGATTATAATGGAGAATATAAGCCTAGTCATTAACTGCAGAGAGACTACTTGCTTATAAGATAAAATCCAGCTTTAGAACAGAAAAATTTATTCAGTGTTTACAAATATATATATATTTTTGTGCTTACGGTAATCCTCATTTGCTCAAGCAAGATAGTACTGTATTTGTATTTCCTGCCATTCTTTTATGGCAGGCATGTTTGTATTAAGGAAGGGTTTCTGGCTGTCAAATTACTTACCTATGAGGATATGAACATTTTCCTTTAGCCAGAAATGTTTCCCGGCATGAAATATTAAATAAGCATCCATTTAAAAAGCATATGCTCAGCTAAGAAGTGACTGTGTGTTATAATTGGCTCGATTTTGCTCCCTCTGTCATTTTCACTAATGATTTACCTATGTTTCTGTTGGTTGCCCCATTCCTCAAACAAAACATTGCAAAATCTTTCCTAATAATCTTAACAGTGCTCTCAGGGAAGGGATAAATATCAAGAGAGAGAGATCATATTAAGAACCGAGAACATTTCACTCCTGAGCTTTTGGTCAAGATGGAGGGCAAACAGCTTTTAATCCATGTATATATTTTCCCCCAAGGTTCATATTTAGATCTTACTTAAAGATCTTACTATCTTACTTAAGCTTGTGCAGTCTTCCTATCAGGCCTCTATGAGTTCGGGCTACAATCCCAGAATTCCCAGTCTTGGCAACCAGTAAGGGTGATAACAAAGAATTCTGGGATTTGTAGTACTATCACAAGTGGGAGCAACCAAATGAGAAACAACAGGACTTTCTACTACAATTTGAGCAAAACCACCTTCATAAAGTACAATACACTTTAAAAAGAAGGTCCTTCCCGAGTCTGAATGGAGGGGGTTGAGTCTTTTAAGAGTCGAATTGAGCAATAATTCAGCCTACGCCAGCCTGACACTATACAGCTTCTAACTTCCCCATCGCATCTGGAAGGCAAAGGTTGGCGAAGACTCGCTTGCAAATAATACTACTGATGTCATAATACAACCTTGTGATGAAATTAATGTTTACTTGTTACAGTTGATATGGAGGTACTAACTTTTTGATATGTATGTTGTTAATTGTGTTTCAAATTCTGAAGAAATTCCTAAATTCAGATGTTAATTGATTTGAACACTATGCTCCTTATGCATATTATAATACTAACTACTATTCTTGACTAAAGAAAGAATCATTGTGGTATATTAGTCAGAACCGAATGAAGTGTGTAAGCAAAATATCCTCCCTTAGACACTGTTTCAGCCAGCTGTCCCATTTAGCATCCACACCAAGAGCTTTGTGTTTGTATTTTTCCACTTTTTTAAAGTATTTATGATAAATCTTGGGATGACTAATGCATTTTAGCAAGGTTAATTTTTCTTTGTTACTAAAAATCGGACTGCTCGGGGTCTGGGTTAAAACTACATTATGCTTACTTTGTATAGATTTAAAAGAGGTGATTTATCATTTTCCTTTCCAAGTATTTATAAGTTTGAAAAGATTACTCCGGCTGATTTGTAACTTTTTATCAGAATTATCCCAGTTTCCTGATCAGTCTATGTCAAAAGTTACCTAGTTAAGCAACACTCAAGTTCTATTAAAACTCTAAGATGCTTAACCTTGAATTAAGCAGAGTCCCTGAAATAGTAAATACATATAGTCACTGTTGCATTTTGTTGGCTTCAATGGGAACAGACCCCTAAACAGAGAACCTCCTAGCTGACCATAGCATTTCTTATTAATGATATTTTTCAGTTGGAAGGATGTCAATGTAGGAGATCTGTAGGCTTGATTTGTCGGTTGCATGTTTAGTCTGTGGGAAGAGTGTACCTTGTTCAAATATCAGAGGGGCTATACTTGTAAAATTTTGGGCCACACGTTGGCTGCTGGGGGTGGGGGGATATTTGCCTGGAAGAGGTAAAATTGGATACACAAAGCTTTCAATAGAATTAACTGGAATCATCCCACAACTCCGGGTTGGGACTTAGAGGCGATAAAATAGACTAATTTGCATGCATGGGACCCCTTGAAACAAACCTATCCTTCTACCTCACATACCTAAATTAAAACAGTGACTGCACAACATTTCCCATTCACTTTACAATTTACTTTCCTAGTTGGGTGGTTGTTCCTGTTTTTTTTTTTTTTTAAGAAATGCCCATGCCTACAAAGTTCATAGAGTTCATAGATCATTGAGATATTTCCTACTCAACAAGGGATCATTACCTCTACTCACTAGAAAGGAGCTTATGCAGGACTTAAGATTTGATGGAGAACCATCCACTTCCTGTTGTAGGCAATGTAGATTTGCTACAGCAGAGTACTACATTTTAAAGAGCAATTTGTCTGATCATCTCATAGCTCTGTGTTGAAGTTTGCTGGCTTGCATATTTTATCCCTTTTTCCGTGTATATCAGGAGAAAAGGTTTGGCATGTCCCACCCACATCTAAACCAACAACAAACACTGTATGTTAATGCTTTGCAGATTTTAAGGATATATATATCTTGCATTCTCTGTGTAGACATATCAAGCTTTGTATTGTGCATGGATGACTGTTTTCCGATTTTGTTAGCATTATAGTTTACACTGAGGCTGGTTGGGTATTTCTGCTGTTTAAAACAGACAGCAGGCTCTCAACTGCTCTATACTATTTCTATGCACTTTAAACTTGTAAGTTCTCAGAAGGAAGATAAACGGCCTCTTGGGATATCAATTTCTGTCTTGACACTATTTGAATATAGTACGAGATTTCAAAAAACAGAGATATGTAGTAATCACGTATTAAAACATTTGAGCTACATAATGGCTTGTATAATGTGAAACAAATGTCTATTTTTATCTGACCTAAACCAATCTGTATACCTAATTTTGATTAAAAAATGGAACGTTTTTCAGCTTGGGTCTCTTTCTTTTTAAATTAACATCATGAAGATGATCTAATTAGGGCTAAAGCATGACATCTTTCTCAAACACACATGGAAAACATTTCATAAAGGGTAGCTATCTTTCCTCCAATTTAGAGAATGGGCAGTTTCCCTCCTGCATTCATTTGAGTGTGGAAGAAGGTTGAACACATCTTGATGAAGCATCCCCTGGTTGAAAGGAATCTGGAAGCTCTTCCTCTCTCTAGTGCTGGGCTGTCAAACTCCCGGCCCACATGCGCTGGCCACGCCCACATCCAGTTTAGCGAAGGGGTGGAAAGTCCCGCTATGTCACATGATGCCGTGACGACGCAGGTTTGACACCCCTGCTCTAGTGTAACACTATCAACATCTGTGTGAAGTTTTGCATTATCCTTATAATGAAGGGTAAGGACCTAGAACAGCAGATACACTGTAATTGAGCTGTGGTGGCGCAGTGGTTAGAATGCAGTATTGCAGGCTAACTCTGCCGACTGCCGGCAGTTCGATCCTGACCGGTTCAAGGTTGACTCAGCCTTCCATCCTTCCGAGATCGGTAAAATGAGTACCCAGATTGTTGGAGACAATATGCTGACTCTGTAAACTGCTTAGAGAGTACTGTACACTCTGAAGCGGTTTATCAGTCTAAGTGCTATTGCTATTGCTAATTTGAATGATTTCTTGACTGTATGAGAACCAAGGTATTTTGATAATAGGGACTGGCCAGACACTTTGGCAAAGGGTAAAGTTTGAATGAAAAAAGCAAAGTGTATTGAACCCTCTCAACTAATACCTGTTGCTAAATATAGCTTCCTGTATTTGAATAAAATTTAAAAAAAACTATTTGAGTTTTTATCCCCATCATCATCATCACATCCTATTGCAGTGAATTTTATGATGTGAAATCATATACTGTATGTTTCTTCTCTGAACCTACCGGAAATAATTTTTGTGACTGCCCCGAGATCTTCTGTTACTCATGAACTGCACCAGAAGCACTGATTTGACCTCTTAATTTTTACAAATATGGATTCTTTGGAACATGCATTCTTCTTGCATTTTGATATATCCATGCTGTCAAAAAATGCTGTTTTGTTTTTAGATTTCCAGTGAACAATTTGATCTTTTCATATTATTAAGATGAGATGAACAAAAACGGAAGACCTAAAGGGTCATCTTTAAAACTTGCTTTAATACCTCACTCCGTGCAAATTACAAAGAAACTTTCAGTCCTCACCCCTGTAAAGTTGCAATGTATTAGTAAACAGGGACATTGACAAATAGCTAAGATGGAAAACAAAGGAACTGCTGAAATTTCAGTTTCTGATCACTCTTGGAAAGAAACAGGTTTTTAAAACAAAAAAATTCTTCACTTTTTATCTTGATCAAGTCAAAAAGTAACTGAGTTACACAAATAGGACAAGCAATGTGGAAGTTTAGATTAAAGCATTTTAGGACTTTTGACCCTATTTATTGGTCTTGCTTTAAATTATGGGCGTCCAACCTTTTGTCTTGCTTGGGTCGCACTGAGTGAAGAGGAATTGTCTTGGGTTGCATATAAAATATATATTTTATTAATATATATTCATGTATATAATCATATGATGTTAAAAATTTATGAACCTGTGGGGTCGCATTACTAACTCTCCAGGGCTACGTGTGGCTTGGACATGCCTGCTTTAGATGATGCAATAAATGCAACACACACACACACACACACACACACACACACACGTTTTGTATGACTCCATAGCCATATTATTGATCTAATTTGCTGAAATAAACATTTTGCAGTGGTAAAATAAAATGTTAACAGATTCCTGGCCAATGAAGCAATGTTATAAGGCTTATATACTTCCCACGAAGAAAATATATTTCTAGTATATTCCAAATAATTTTTATATGCAGATTAAATTAAAACGAAATCATCCTCTTGCATACATACTACACATTATGAGAATGTTTTTTCTTTCCTCTGTGACAAGCTTTCTTTGCCAGCTTTAAAGGAACTGGAAAGCGTAAGTAATTGTTTTTCTCCCTAAGAAACATTCTAATTTCTACAATACGAAAAACATACATAATTTTATATCACACAAATGTTTGGTAATAATATTCGATATACCATATACAAAGGGGGGGAAAAGGCTTCTTGGGAAAAAAAAGTCAAAGCCTTCAAAATACAATCATGACTCATTGAAATATTAATTTAGCGTAGGTCTGGCAAGTCAAGAGGAAAAGCAACATTTGTAAAAGAACAATGCGTGCATTCATCTAGTTGCCAGGTAATCCTAGAGCCGTGATGGCGAACCTATGGCACGGGTGCCACAAGTGGCACGCGGAGCCATATCGGTGGGCACGCGAGCTCAGGTCCGGCATGCATGTGTGCACCAGCCGGCTGATTTTCGGGCTTTCTGGGCCCACTGGGAGTCGGGAAACAGGCTGTTTCCAGCCTCCAGAGGGGGTGGGGAAGCCCTCCCCAGGCTCCTAGAAAGGCTCTGGAGCCTGGGGAGAGCGAAAAATGGGCGTGCCATTGCATGCTGGGAGCAGGGGGGTCATGCGTGCATGTGCGGGGGTGCATGGAATTATGAGTGTGGGCACGCACACACGTGATCCCCCGCATTCCCCCCCCTTTTGGCACGCGAACCAAAAAAGGTTCGCCATCACTGTCCTAGAGTGTTGTTTTTCTGTGCTAGAAAAGGCTACTCATTTTAAGATTAATAATGTCCTGTGAGTGACGTGTTGCAAGTCTCATCACAATTAAGAAGCTGTAGTTGTACGTACAATAGTCCTTCAAATATAGAACATTTGTAGTTTTCCAATCGCGTCATGAAATTTCTAAAACCTAAGCCCTGATTTTTAGAAGTACTGCTGAAAAGAACTTTTAAATCTCTTGGATTCCCAAGAACATTGAAACACTTTTAAACTGAACTACCGTATTTTTCGGAGTATAGGACGCACCGAAGTATAAGACGCACCTTAGTTTTGGGGGAGGAAAACAAGGAAAAAAGGCCTCTGCCTCCCAGCAATTTGGCAAACAGCAAACAGTACAGATGATATACACTGTTTGCTGTGTATTTCTGTGCATGTGTGCCTGACCCATAGAAATGGCAAAGAATTGGAGAAATGTACATTTATGGCAGTATATTAATCCCAGAAAGTTTTCTTAAATGTAATCACACTAACTTCTCCCAATTATTTAAATAGATCTACTCCAAACATGACTAAGTCAGGGTTTCTCAGCTGCCTTCTTTTAATACTAATACTTAATACTAAAACAGGACATTTCAGATTATACTTTTACAGATCTTTAAAATTGATGTGGCTTTCTGGAAGCCTTTCTGCTATTTAAAAGAAGATACAATAGCACTGGGCCTCTTCAGAGCAAGCATTTATTTTAAAAAGCTTCTTCATTTTGTTAAGTTGTCTAGAACAATAATAAAGCAGTCTTTAAAAAAATAAGTCTAATAATTTGAACACTCTACAAACATTTAACAAAATAACATATTAACAAAATCTGCCTCTACCTAGGATAGAACTCACAACCTCCTGATTGTAAGGCAAGAGCTCTACCTCTGAGCCATAGCAGCTATAGCTTGCCTCCTTGCAATTTCAGCACTCTAATATTGCCAGCAGTTTATCTCCCAGCAATTTGTCACATTACAGCCACCATAGTTAGTTTCATTTTACCACGTGGCTTGCAAGCCTCCATCAGCTGTAGGTCAGGAGGCAGTTTATCTCTTCTTGTGCTCTTCTTGTGCTTTGCCCTGTTTGCTGCAAAGAGGTAAATTGCTGGCAGACAGAGGCCAAAGGGTGGGGGTGGCTGGGTGGGGCTACATTCAGTGTATAAGACTCTTTTTGAGGGTAAAAAGGTGCGTCTTATACTCCAAAAAGTATGGTATATCCTTTATAGAATTATAAACCTTAAATTCCAAGTGAAAGGAAGAGAGAAACGCTGCCATGGTATGAACGCTCAATACATATTGAATTTCTTAATATTTTACTAGGTATATAAGATATGTATGCCTAGTTCATAGTAATCCACACCCATCATTTTTATAGCAGGTAGGAACATGTTACAGATCAGTTCTTTCCAATACTAGGAATGCAGAAATAACTTGAAATATTAATTTGGTGTATTTCTCTTAACACCCAAATAAGGTGGTGAGAAATTGATATTGCAAATAGTCTTCAACTTGTGAGTCTAAATGAGATTGAGTGTTAGTGTGATTAACAGCTGAAATTTTATTCTCTGTATCTTAAGCCCCAGTTTCATGATTCTAAAAATCTGATGAGGCTTGCTTACGCTGATTCAGTGATCCCTGTGTGTGTTCCAGAATAGGAATTCTGGAATTTCCTAGAGCAGATTCAGATCATGACTAAGGAAAGTGCATTCCTTCCATTATAATGAAAAGAGCAAA
Organism: Diadophis punctatus similis; assembly: GCA_023053685.1. Classification (NCBI taxonomy): domain Eukaryota; kingdom Metazoa; phylum Chordata; class Lepidosauria; order Squamata; family Dipsadidae; genus Diadophis; species Diadophis punctatus. The sequence goes on along the minus strand of JALIGW010000049.1, from coordinate 2,352,823 downwards.
GGAATGAAAACACTTAATCCAATAATGAAGTTAAATCCAACAATTCACTCCAAAGTAATAGGAAGGGGTGTGTGTCAAACAGTAATATTTCTATATGAATTGAAGAACAAATGATTGCCAAGCATAACTTTAAAAAGTTCTCATCAGTCAAGCAGTGCAACAAATAGTATGTTCATCTGCAAAACATTAATTTGTACAAAGTTGATAACAAATTAATGGGAAGTCTACTTAATGTAGATGTGTCTCCCAACCACCAGCCAGTAAGAGCATCTGCAAGGAGGAAGTGTGTGTCAAATATTTAAAATGGCAATGACTGCCATATTGATTTTTTTGCACACCCTTTAATTCATGGCTATCCCTGGCAATTGTTACAGCTAAACTTAAGGTAAAATGAAGCTGTTGCACCTATGCAGAACTGAACATACTCTAAACCAGTGATGGCGAACCTATGGCACGCGTGCCACAGGTGGCACGCGGAGCCATATCTGCCGGCACGCGAGCCGTTGCCCTAGCTCAGCTCCAGCGTGCATGTGCACTCCAGCCATCTGATTTTTGGCTCGCACAGAGGCTCTGGGAGGGTGTTTTTGGCTTCCGGAGGGCCTCCGGTGGGCGGGGGAGGGCGTTTTCACCCACCCTAAGCTCCAGGGAAGCCTCTGGAGCCTGGGGAGGAGGGAAAACGGGCCTACTAGGCCCACCAGAATTTGAAAAATGGGCTGTTTCTGGCCTCCAGAGGGCCTCCAGGGTGGTGGGGGAGGCCATTTTCACCCTCCCCGGGGATTGAATTATGGGTGTGGGCACTCGCGCATGCACGATAGCACGCGAGCACGCGCTTTCGGCACCCGAGGAAAAAAAGGTTCGCCATCACTGCTCTAAACCCTACATCAGAGGTCTTCAAACTTGGCAACTTTAAGACTTGTGGACTTTAACTCCCAGAATTCTCCAGCTAGCATAGCTGACTGGAGAATTCTGGGAGTTGAAGTCCACAAGTCTTAAAGTTGCCAAGTTTGAAGACCTCTGCCCTACGTGTATCATCTCAATCAGCTATATGAACATCTGGAGCACTAGAATTTGCAAGATGGAGATCCCATTCACCCAAGCTGAATGATTCCATACCAGGGTCTTATTTTCTGAATATCACTGTACAGCTTTGTGAGGAGACATAAAAAGATGAGGAAATTAACCGAGCATCATACATACTGGCTAGCAATCATCTACTGTTGAAAACACACCACCTACTCTGCTTTGCAGTTTCAGGTGAAATATGGCAAGATTTCTATCGGGTATTGCTGAAATGATGACATGTTTTTTCAGCAAGGAAGCTGATCTTTCTAAGCGTCAGCTGCAAAGAACAAGCCCAATGAAAGAGATGGAGAACAATCTGTCCTCAGGGACTTGGTTCTCCCATGTTTTCAAGACACTAAGGTTCCCCCAACCTACTGCTTTGGACTCACATTTCCACGGCTATGCTAGCCAGGGGTAATTGAAATTGTAAATATAAAATTCCAGATAAAAGGAAGGCACCTACTTGGAGAAGTTTGATCAATACCCAGCCGTTCCTCTTTGAGGTCTTTGCTCAGAAGATCTTGAAAAGCCTTCTTTAGAACTTCAACAAGTCCCGAAACAAACTCTTGCAGAGATTTAGTGCCAACTGTATTTATTAAATATTTAGTCAAGGAACAGTAGAATAGGATCAAATAATGGCTGCTACGTTACCAAAGATTCATTCACTGATATAACAAATCCCTTTAATTCTTAAAATAGAACAGAACAGAATAGAATAGAATAGAATAGAATTTTTTATTGGCCAAGAGTGATTGGACACACAAGGAATAGGCCAAATAGGTCTGCCCCTTACATAAAACACGAGTCATTAACTGGATTTTGAGAACGAAAAACCTCTATGAAGTATTTCTAACTTCAGAGACACTTGAGAATGATTTTAAAAGCCGCCTATTCTACGAAGGAAAAAATAGCTTCTAGGCTAAGATATAATTTACTTGCAAATTTAGCAATTTGGACTTTGGCTGGGAGTGGTTTGTTCATTAGAGCCTGGTTCAGCCCTCTTGAATAATGAATCATCGTCAGTGGTGCCTACTTTGGAACACTGTGATTGGATTGTGCATTCCTGTGATTGGCTGTCAAGTAACTTCTCGCTTCTAATCTGCTCAGTGCTGTAGCACACCGGATGCTCATTCTTGCTTAATTTTTAAAGGGAGCCTGACAAATCGAGCATCTGTGAAATAGATCTTAATAGTTGTTTGGATTATTTAGCAATGGGTTGGGTTTGCCTACTGTACTAAACCATAATGTGGCCTGTTTTGCATTCAGCAAATGTGTGAATTCAGTCAAACTGCATTATGGCCTACCCCCCCCCCCCACACCCAAAAAGGGCGTATTATGTCAATTTTCTTTTAAAATCTATAGATTTTGTTGCTGTTCTCCATGCTTAAAAGCTGGCTTCAAATTATCCAAGAGAACTCAGAGATGAAAACAACCTTGGAAAAATTAGAATAGTGGCATACTTCATTATACTAAGGTCCTTTCTCAGCTTGGAATTGTGTCAGAATGGCACACGCAAAAAAACCTAGGCTAGCCAGTGAAATAAATTATCTTCTGGAAGATAAGAAACAGCTTTGATTGCCATTTCCTGAGTGATTCCTTTATAGGCTAGCTACCTCCTGGGGAATTTGGTGATCTCGTGATATTTGATTTCTGGATTTTGCTTCTGGAACAGCATTTCTAACTGCCACCAACTTCTTTTTTTTTTGTCTTGTCTAGTATCGTCTGGGACTCACTTCTCAGCCTGAACTCTTTCTTCTGAACAATGTTGATACTGTCCCAATCACGAATAGATGAAATCCCGTCCACCACCGTCAACTTATTTGAAACACCCTTTCAATGCTGCACAAAACCAAATTTTGATTGGTTCTGAAATGAGTGGGTACAAGTCAAGAATTGCCAATGGAGACCGAGCTTCCCCTGGAAAGAAGAAGCAGGAAGGAGAGTCAAATTATGAAGAGTTATCTGTTACACTGGGAAACAGACCTCTTTAGAGGCTGTACATGAGATCAACTGTGAAGGCTGTTGACAAAGTTGGAGCATATCTTGCATCATAAGTGAGAAAAATGGTTGTAATTGACAGACACCTGCAAAATGCAGAAGGTAACAAAAAGATGAAGAGCTATGAATGAAATAAGGGGGCTAAACTTGATATTTCTCTCTTTTTTTGCACATCTCAGTTCATTTACGGGGAAAGTGGCTGGAAGAGAATTACACTGGAGAGAGTTGCAAATAAAGGGAGAGTTTGGTACCCTCTTCCCATTTTTCTACTTAGAAATCCTCACCTCTTTATTGTTATAAATAGGTACATATTTATAAATAAAAGTTCTGATAGGAAGCCTCCCACTTTATACAACGTGTCATTAATCTGGTTTGGAAGGATTCACAATTCTCTCTTACCTTGTGATTTCTGGAATGCTGTTAGACGGTGTTGTAGAAATTAAGCAATATCCTGCTTTAATGCAAAAGGAAAATTGAACAGAACTTTCTGAAACTCTTAATGATCATAATCCACCAGGGAGGGTATCTGCATGAGCCCTATATAAGACATTAAATAAAGATGAACGAATAGAAGGTGGAATAAGAACACACTTCAAGTTTTTTAGGATTAGACCAGTGTTTCTCAATCTTGGCAATTTGAGGATGGGTGGACTTCAACTCCCAGAAGTCCTCAGCCAGTTGGCTGAGGAATTCTGGGAGTTGAAGTCCACCCATTTTCAAGTCCCCAAAGTTGAGAAACTGGTTTAGACAAAAAAAAATTGGTAGATTTCCCAGCTATGTCTTCCTATTCTATTTCAATGTGTTTCATCCCATTTCCTTCATATGGCATATTCCTGTGCTTTGCATACATGAAAGGTGTGTGTTTGTTTTGTTTAATTATTGTGGGGAGTTTTTTGTTTTTTCATGCAAGTCTAACTCAGTCTGGAACCATGGACTCTAAGAAAAAAACCACGATAAACCTACATTTTTACTAAAGACAAATAAACCCAACGGCTGTTGCTTCCTCTAAAAAAGTTGAGTAGTGAGAAGAAGAATATAGAGAAAGGTAAATCCCAAAGAAATCCACTGTAGATCCTCTTTCTTAATTGCTGGTGGAAAACTCCAGCCCAGTGATGGTCCCAGAACTCTGGCTGTTCCACTAGCAATGTAAGGGCATGCCAAGTCGGTTAAGGAAGCTTTGGATTCATTCATGTCTCTGATCTTCAAATACAATTATCATCAAAAAGGAATAGAAGTAACATATCCAATAATAATTCTCCCTCGTCCCAATTTCTTGAAGATTAATCAACCTTCTTTTCTGAGCTTGAATTAAACACGAAGCCTTTTGCTCAGAGCTTCTATATCCTGAAGACCATTGCTCTCATCGTTGAGTTTAATCTGCTCTGCTCTTTCTGGCTTCTACCACTGTTCAAGTGATGCCTCAGGCTCTGGATAAAAGTGTTTGATCATTCAAATACAATGAAAGTTTCAGGCACTTTTTTTACAGTTGGAGAGACAGAACTGGGAGGAATTTCTTTGATAGAGATCAGGGATCTCCAAACTCGCAACTTTTAAGACTTGTGGACTTCAAATCCTAATGTTCCCCAGCCAGCATGGATGGCTAAAGAATTCTGGGAGTTGAAGTCCACAAGTCTTAAAAGTTGCCAATTTTGGAGACTCCTGATATAGATTATACCCAATCTGATTTACATAGTTCACCTTGGTTTCAAATCAGAAACCAAGAATAGCATTTTGGAAACAATATAGAAAACAATATAGTGCTAAACAGATTCCTAAAAATGTTACCTGAGCATGCACAAGATTGCAACCTTGTACTTTCTAAGCTTTGTTATAAAGCTTGTTCAATGCAGAATTAAGATCGGAGGAATTCCAGCACAGACCTACCCACTCAATCCTTGTGGTACAAGAATATCACTTTTCCCTTTGAGAAGTAGCTTTCTAGCCCTCATGACAGGATAGCTTTAAAAAAAAAATGAAAGCCACGTGTGATAAAATATATATATCTTTTACTTAAAATCCCATCTTTTGCATTTGATCTTTCACTTCCGTTTTCCTCTTCTTTTCCATGTTCTCTTCTATTTATAAAGCAGCTTCGAAGTACATTTCCATTTTCCTGCAGTCCACTTCCAGAATAAAAAGACTGGTTTTTAAAGATAGTGTAGGGGATGGTGTGTTCCAACTTGCATTGTCTAACGATCTGATGCTTAAGTTTATTACAGGTAGGAAAGCTCCTTTTCTGCTTTTGATAATAAGCCTCTCATTTTACCCAAGTTATATGTTCATGCTGTAAGAGTTGGTGATGGTTGTGTAATGAACCAACTTCTTTATGTAAACGTGGCCTACCTCCCCCTCCCATCTCATCCTTTCTAACCATCATTGGTGGCATACCTGGAGTTTAGCATGACCAGGTTTATTTATTGTTTTCACATTCTGGTGTTAAGATTTAATTTAATTTTCAGACCTTTACGAGAGGGTGCACCTAAGATGCAAAAATAAAATAGACACGCCCAGCGTTGAACTTTGATTTCTGAAATTTCCTCCTCCCACCCCAAAACCATTCAAGATTCCAATCCTTACATTCAGACATAAATTGGCAATATTGGTAGAAAACACTAACGTTCATAAATACTACAGCTGCTTTAATTGGCCAAGATACATCCTACCTCTGTATATTAGAGTTGTCTGGATATTCTCTTCGGCTTTGGAAAACCTAATTTTGACATAGCTTTAAAACAAAGTTATGCCAACAAAGCCTCCCAGTTTTTAACCATGACAGTGAGATGTCCTTTGGCAACAGGGCCAGATGTATCTTGTTCAGCAATAAATTGAGACTGGCTTCTAAGACTGGCTGCAAAGCTGTTGCCAAAACTTTGCTTTCTGCTTCAGATTGAAGAATGTAATATTCCTAATGCTCAAACTGGTGTCCGAGTCTCTTCCTAGACCTGGATGCACAGGTACATTGGAACTCACTAGATTGATGGTGCTACCAGAACGATCAGATAGCAATGAACATTATTCAAGGTGCTCAAAATATTTGTAACCGGGCAATAAAATACTTGGTATTTTTGGTATCAATTGCTTTAAAAAGTTTAATGTTACAAAATCCATTTTCCTTTTTGTTAATTTTGTTTGACATTTGGTAGTAATTTATTTGAAATGTTGGGTCAGCCATTTTTGTTTATTTAAATGAAAGTCCAGTTCTTCAAATAAATATCAAATACCTACTCCTCTTTGTGGGATCTCATTTTTTACCAAACATGCGTCATTACAATTCTTTGCATTCTGTGACTTTTTAAAAAATTAATAATAATACAGAACTGCTTTAAGTACAGTAATTGCAGACATGAGAACTGCTCTCTCTCCCCTCACTCTTCTATCTGAATGATACTGTAAGAACACTTGGATGGGTGAGAGGAAGAACACTGAAGCTTCAGAGGAACTACTCTGGAGGTAGATGATTAGTGATAAATGGAAGCTTGTTCAAAGGTAGGAAAGGAAGGAAGAAGGGAGGGAGGGAGGTGTAGAGAGAGAAAAAAAGAAAGGAAGGAAGGAAAAGAAAGAGAAAAAGAGAAAGAAAGAAAAGAAAAGAAAAGAAAAAAAAAGATCAGAAAATGTATAGGTAGAAACTGCTTGAGTGGGTATTGTGGAAAAACTTTCAATGTGCTGCAGAATCTTCAAAATTGTTCCCAGAAATGGTGCCTATCTTAGGGCAAGGCAGATACCAGCATTGGTGTCTGCACAGATAAGATGACAATTGTGAGATCATGACTGAAGCCTTGTCTGTTTTATTATGTTCATGCATGTGCAAAGGAGGTGGGTTCTTGTGTTGTGATGTCGCAACTTCCATCTTTGCCTGTTTACAGACTGCCAGTTACCTGAATCGGCTCTCCGACTTTGCTTAGAATGATGAGCACCTTTTAATTACACAGAAGATAATCTGGGGAGTTGACTTTATGTCTAGAATCCATAAGATACTGCATCTGACTTCTTGACATGTGCAGTATATGTAAGTAATGTAGTTCTTCTCCGGTAATATCACATTACTAACCAGAGCATACAGAACATTCGCCAGACCAATCCTTGAATACAGCTCATCTGTCTGGAAGCCACACCGCATATTGAACATAAATACATTAGAAAGTGTCCAGAGATACTTTACAAGAAGAGTCCTCCACTCCTCTACTCGCAACAGAATACCTTATGCAACCAGACTTGAAATCCTGGGCTCAGAAAGCTTAGAACTACGTCGCCTTCGGCACGACCTAAGCATAGCTCATAAAATTATCTGCTACAACGTCCTTCCTGTCAATGACTACTTCAGCTTCAACCACAATAATACACGAGCACCCAACAGATACAGACTCAAAGTGAACCGCTCCAAACTTGACTGTAGAAAATACGACTTTAGCAACAGAGTGGTAAATGCCTGGTAAATATCAGTACCCATCTTATGTATATAAACAATGTTATATCTATGTATATTACCAACACGTACTTGACAAAAATAAATAAAATAAATAAATGCCGCAATTAGTGCAGGAGTGAGCTGTTTGCAGACCATGTGTGGGACTCCAGCTCCTTTCGGCCCTCTCTAGAGCCCCCTACAATGCTACATATTGGCGGCAAAATCTTCCATTAAAAATGCAGGTAAAATAGATGCCTTAATTCTCCAGTAATCTTAATGCATCTATGTTGTAAAATCTTCCACTTAACCTCCCCAAAGTAAAAATAGGGCTGGAAGCCTCACTGCCATGCTTCAGTGGAAGTCAGAAGCTGAAAAAGTGTTAACTTTGTTTTTTTCTCAACTACTCGGGAAGTGCAGAAATGATGTTCCATGTTGATGAGAAAAGCTGGAACTTCGGAAAACAGGATATAACAAGTAACACATTACCTCCATTACTTTGAAATAGAAAGCTAAATAAATTGCAGGTGACAAAAAAAATCTATTGATTTTTAAACACAACCTAAAATAAAAGGGCTTGAACAGCTCCATTCTGAAATCAAATGCTGTTCTTAAAGCAGCCATTTATAAACTCCGCTTCTTTAGCGTCTGTTCTCCAAAATGGAGAGTATCAATCCTGCCCTGCCAATATTGTTCTGAAGTGACAGCCAGATCCGCTAAACTTAGAAGAGCAATCGGTAAAAAGCATTAGATTTGTTTTTTGTTTCTTCACGTTGGATGTGTAAATTCAACATAATGACTCCAAACCCTCTTTTTAAAAAAAAAAACTTACAACTGCAAGCCAACAAAAAGTTGACTTCTTACAACAAAAGTCCTTCCTGTTAATGACTACTTCAGCTTCAACCGTAACAATACACGAGCACATAATAGATCCAAACTAAATGTAAATCGCTCCAAACTCGACTGCAGAAAATACGACTTCAGCAACAGAGTGATCAATGCCTGGAATGCACTACCTGACTCTGTGGTTTCTTCCCCAAACCCCAAAAACTTTAACCTTAGACTGTCTACAGTCGACCTCTCCCCGTTTCTAAGGGGTCTGTAAGGGGCGTGCATAAGCACACCACTGTGCCTACCGTCCCTGTCCTACTGTCCTCTTTTATTGGTACTTTTTACTTATGTTTATACAAACAACTACTATCCTGTACATGTTTGACAAATAAATAAAATAAATAAAAAATAAAATAATCTAAAGAAGAAAGTGAGGTTTTCACAGGAATTGGCAACAATGCAAACAAATTAACATGGTGGTGTTCATGTATAAATCACTTTTGGTCCTGGAAAGGATGAGGTTTTAATATGGTGGTTCTGGAGATGATCAGTGGTCAGAATACAGAATAACAGAATTGGAAGGGACTTTGTAGGTCCTCTAGTCCAACTCCCTGCTTCTGACAAGGAGCTGCCCAGTCATTTCTTGAAAGCCTCCAGTGATGAAGCTCCCACAACTGCAGCGATTTGCTTAATAATCATGGTGGGAAAGATTGTTAAGTTGGGCATTGATTCACTTAACAAATTCTGGTCTCAATTGCAGTCATAGGTTGATTTATTTATTTAGCCTGATTTATTTCTTTGCTTTAAAAAGAATTAAGAGAGGAATTGATCCCTCCTAATTAGACTGCCCTAGTTTTCAGACATTTGGAGAAAAATCCTTTCTTCCTAAACATTTTAGATGTATAATAAACAAGGCTGGTTTGTTATTCAATGTTGCTTGTTTCTTGATGTAAATCTTTACGCTTTTGTATCCAGCTGAGACGATCAATACCAAATCATCACATGAAGACTCAGTTCCACATTAGTTATTTTCTTACAATTCAACATGAAGTTTGTTTAATCTGGGCTTAATGTATAAACCCACTTACCTTGTTCAATAACATTTCATTTTAAAACTACAGTATAGCTTATTAGAAGATATGAACCAAACTTATGCTGAAAAATGAATATGATTAAACCTAATCCCCAAATTTCTCTCGCTCTCTCCCTCGCTCTCTCCCTCGCTCTCTCCCTCTCCCTCCCTCCCTCCCTCCCTCCCTCCCTCCCTCTCTCTCTCTCTCTCTCTCTCTCTCACACACACACACACACGCACACACGCACACACACACACACACACACACACACATTGAGAAAGAAACTTCACTAAACCTTGAAAATATCCACAAAGTGAAGTTCAAACATGGCTCTTGTTAAAAAGAAAAAGAAAAGAAAACTATTTTTAATCACTCCATGATTAAAATCCATTAGGACATCAGAGATCAGAAATATTTGCTTCAGAAGGTGGCTACTACTACTTGCTTGCCAAATTTTTAATTATGAAAATCTAAAGGATCTATAGAGACTGTTGTCTTGACATAAAGGTGTTTGTTATTTGTTGCAGCATTCTCTTTTTTCTTGATTCTCTTGCTTTTGATACTTCTTTTTCTCTTTGTTGTTTTATTAAATAAAAAAAATCTTAATAGACTCCAAATCCATTTCCCTCCCTTTTTAAATGACTTTAGCAGAGATCCAAAACTCTAGATCAAACTAGAAAGCATTCCTGCATAAACCCCATCCTCCATGAATATTTCTCTGGAGCCATAGGTTTAATTTATTGCAAGTACCATCAGGAAATGGAAGTCAGGACTGCGATTTCCAAATATTATGCTAACCCCAAATCACTGGAACCTTGTCACTATAAAGTTGGGGGGGGGTAGACAATACACTCAAATGTCATAATCGCAAATGCATCTTATTTCTTTAAAGAAAGAAAGAAAATTCAAAACCCTGGCTTTGAGACCCAGAACCACAAGGCTAGACACGACAATATTGGTGACTGTAACTATATGGTGCTTTGTGCATTAATTCAGATAAGGATCAAATACGTTCATGTAAAAATCTGCTGGATCAAATACGTTCATGTAAAAATCCATGCTGAAAAAAACTAAAAACAACCAGACAACAGATTCAGGTATAATTTAATTGAAATTATGCCATTCATTTCTGTAACTGAAGAAACCGTCTCCACAATACTAAGCATACTGTTAATGTCGTTTCCGATCATACTCCAAAACCCAGCCCACTATTTTTACCCGTGCGCCTGGCCCCACCCTGTGGGGCCAAGTGCAACAGAGTGGGTGGGGTCTTAACTAGGGCTTATTTTATAGCAATAGCACTTAGACTTATATACCGCTTCATAGTGCTTTACAGCCCTCTCTAAGCGGTTTACAGAGTTCAGCATATTACCCCCAACAATCTGGGTCCTCATGTTACCGATCTCAGAAGGATGGAAGGCTAAGTCAACCTTGAGCCGGTGAGATTTGAACAGCTGAACTGCTGAACTGCAGTGCTACACTTTAACCACTGCACCACCTCGGCTCATAGGAATGCACTACCTGATTTTGGGGCGGGGTTAGGGCTTATATTGGGCACAAGTGTAAAAATCAAGCTAGAGTTTATTTTCGGGATAGATCTTATTTTCAGGAAAACACAGTGTGTGTGTGTGTGTGTGTGTGTGTGTGTGTGTGTGTGTGTGTGTGTGTGTGTGTATATATATATATATATATATATATATATATATATATACACACACACATATATATACCGTATTTTTCGGAGTATAGGACGCACCTTTTTACTCCCAAAAAGGGGGTCAAAAAGTGGGTGCGTCTTATACACCGAATGCAGCCCCCAACCCCCCCAGCCCCCACCCTTTGGAGGTTTTCCCCGCTGCCGCCGCCACCGCCGCTTGCCCCCCCCCGCTGCTTGCCCCCGCCGTCCCCGCTGTTGCTTGCCGCCGCCACCACCACTGCTGCTTGCCCCCGCCACCCATTCCTGAGCTAGCATAAAATCTAGCACCCCAGTCCTTTCGAGGTGCCACCGCTCCGCTTCGATCCCCACCGCTGCCCGCTTGCGAGCGAGCGGGCGTGCGAGCAGGCGAAGCGCGGCGGCAGGCAGGTGTCTTGGAAGCGCCGAGGGCAGCACGCGCGTCCGGGATGCCCCCCTCTGTGCTTTCCGCTTAGTCGGCAGCAGCGGGCGCAGCGAGTCCCGTCCTCACGCGCGTCCCCGGCGCTTGCTGTGGCGACGCTGTTTTCTCTGAGACCTTTGTCTACTGCTCCTTCTCCGAGACAAAGGTCTCGGAGAAAACAGCGTCGCCACAGCAAGCGCCGGGGACGCGCGTGAGGACGGGACTCGCTGCGCCCGCTGCTGCCGGCTAAGCAGAAAGCACAGAGAGGGGCATCCCGGACGCGCGTGCTGCCCTCGGCGCTTCCAAAACACCTGCCTGCCGCCGCGCTTCGCCTGCTTCCTCAGCTGCTCTTCTCTAGCGAGCGCTCTTTGGCCGGGAAAACCAGGAGCCGCCGCTTTCGCCGCAGATCTGCTCAGCTCAAGTTGCAGCCCTTGAACTTCAGGAGGGAACTGGCTGCGAGACCGGGAGGACTTGTGGACTTCAACTCTAGCTAGCATGACTGGAGGAGGAATTCTGGGAGTTGAAGTCCACAAGTCTTAAACTTGCCAAGGGGGTGCAAGGGTCTTCAAACTTGTGGACTTCAACTCCCAGAATTCCTCCTCCAGTCATGCTAGCTCAGGAATTGGAGTTGAAGTCCACAAGTCTTAAAGCTGTCAAGTTTGAAGACCCCTGGGTTAGGGATGCAAGGGTCTTCAAACTTGGCAAGACTTTTTACAACCATGTACACTTTTTACAAACTTCAAACTTGACAGCTTTAAGACTTGTGGACTTCAACTCCCATTCCTGAGCTAGCATGACTGGAGAAGGAATTCTGGGAGTTGAAGTCCACAAGTCTTAAAGCTGTCAAGTTTGAAGTTTGTAAAAAGTGTACATGGTTGTAAAAAGTATACATGGTTGTAAAAAGTATTCTGCTACACTGGTATTTTATTAAATAATATATTACTACACCATTTGGTTCAGAATACTTTTTTCCTTGTTTTCCTCCTCTAAAATCTAGGTGCGTCCTATACTCCGGTGCGTCCTATACTCCGAAAAATACGGTATATAATTTATTTATTTCCAGGCATTTTCATTTTTTCCCTTCAGTTTTATGTCGTATTTATGTAGTTGAGATTCTGTGGCTGGTCAACATTTGAAATATTAAACAATTAATTTAACATGCATTTTGCTTTGCTTGACTATTGTGCCATTATCTGTATTATGCATTTATTTAATGAAATACAGAGTTAACATTATTACCTTTGCCTTTATCACATCCACCACCTTCTTAACCTGCATAGTAAGATGTTTTTCATTCATAGCGTGTTGTTTAAAATAAAAACCAGAGGTACAGGACTTTCCATCTTATTTTTCCCATTCTAAAAAAAAAAGGAGCCACTCAAATCAATTTTGAAAATATAATAATGTAACAACAATAAACGAAACGCATTTCTAATTAGCTGACATTGGAAGCGAAGACTAACTCCCCAAAGGTTAAAATTAATTATTAATATGGCAAATTTAGCAAGAAGAGACCACAGCCTTTGCTGGAAGAGAATGGGCTTGAATTATTGCTTGACAGAAAAATGGCAAACCGTAAAAAGGGTTCATCTCCCCAAGAAAGCTTTTCCTCCAAGAAGCTAATTAGGGCACCTGGGCTCCCCATTTCCAGATGACAATGATCCTGAGAAGCTGATTTATAGTCCCAGGCTCACTGTCATCCTACGAGCTTCATCCCCCGAGATTTCTCTAGCCTGCTTCAACTCTTGGTGATTTTAATTATTACATTACACAAACAGAATCCTGTTAAATGAGGTGCAATTACAATACTTCCCATTAATTTAATTGACACCTTGATGTTAAACTTGAGATATATAACATTAATATCGAGGTCTGGCTGGAAATGTTACGTTATTACCTCTGCTCAATCACTGGAGGTGAAGTAGAATTACAGGCTGAGATGGCTGCCACAGACAAATATAATTACACTTTGAAGACTATGGGTGATTAAAAAATATATAATATGTGGCTTCCCTCAGCTTCAATGTGTTTTCTTAATTTCCCAATTGCTCTTGCAGGTGGACTGATTTTTGTTTAAAAAGTAAACTATAATGTTTGAAGTAATTTTGGACTGTATTTATATATATATATTATTTCTTTATTTTGTCAAGTACATGTTAGTAATATACATAGATGTAACATTGTTTATGTACATAAGATGGGTACTGATAAGAGGGAACATTAGGACAGGGACAGTAGGCACGCTGGTGCACTTATGCACGCCCCTTACTGGTCTCTTCGGAATCGGGTGAGGTCAACAGTGGACAGTCTAAGGGTAAAGTTTTGGGGGTTTGGTGACGAAACCACAGAGTCAGGTAGTGAGTTCCAGGCATTTACCACTCTGTTGCTAAAGTCGTATTTTCTACAGTCAAGTTTGGAGCGGTTCACTTTGAGTTTGTATCTGTTGTGTGCTCGTGTATTGTTGTAGTTGAAGCTGAAGTAGTCGTTGACAGGAAGGATGTTGTAGCAGATAATTTTATGAACTATGTTTAGGTCGTGCCGAAGCGATGTAGTTCTAAGCTTTCTAAGCCTAGGATTTCAAGTCTGGTTGCGTAAGGTATTCTGTTGCGAGTAGATGATTGGAGGACTCTTCTCGTAAAGTATCTCTGGACACTTTCTAATGTATTTATGTTCGATATGCGGTGTGGGTTCCAGACAGATGAACTGTATTCAAGGATTGGTCTGGCGAATGTTTTGTATGCTCTGGTTAGTGGTGTGATATTACCGGAGAAGAAGTTACGTAGGATTAGGTTAACAACTCTTGAAGCCTTTTTGGCGATGTTGTTGCAGTGGGCTTTGGCACTTAGGTCATTTGATATGAGTATTCCAAGGTCTTTGACAGAGTGAGGATCGTCTGCAAAGTCTTGTCTATTCAGCTTGTATTTAGTGTTCTGATTTTTTTTGCCAATGTGTAGGGGAATATAAGTTGCCAATAGAAGTTGGGGAAATACTTTTGACTGAGAAGATATCATTTCTAACAGAGCTTCTTATAACTGAAACCAAATACAGATTTTTAAAAAGTGTTATACTTTATCCATTTCCAATTTTCCTTATTAGCAAGTTGATAATTTACCAACAGGCATTGGTTAAACAAACTGGACTTTGAGTTGCCCTTTATCGTACTACAAAATTGTTTTAAAATCAGTTTCATTCATTAGATGTTCTATAGCAATTTGACCATCCCTATCCTCCTTCACAAAAGTAATACAGTAAAATAGCATCTTCTCACATCTCATAAAAATGCCAAGTCCTTATTCTTACAAACAAATAAATGGTTGATGTTTGGGCAGATTTTCTGCATTTAGCAAAAAAAGCCTGCCTCTCACAACTTGCTCTTGAATAGTAATAATAGAAGGATGGATTCAGCCTATCAGATTTGGAAATCAAGAACTGTAAGGATCAGATTTTATAAATGGAAACTTGAGGAAAGATTTTTCTTATTTTTTTCTATTCTGCACGTTTCCACTTTCCACACCAATTTGCTTAGCACTGTTTTCTTACTTTCTTTTCTCAGAATTTCAAAATGGAAATTTCTGACTCCCTTGAAGCTGAATGAAACAGGCATTATCAGTAGCCAATATCATTTGGGCTTATCAGGTACAATAGATTAGAAAAATCTGATTGTTACATGCAGCTAATGGGAATTCAAGTTCAGTAAATATTATTGTCTTTCTGTAGCTGGATTCCGAATACATTAAGCAAAAATATGAATTGCTCTTTGTGGCTTAATCTTATGTGAAGCCAGATACGCTGGTTTATGTAGTACACTGGGTTGTTTAAAACCAGCCAAGGGTGATTCCTCCCCACCAGTAAAACATAATTAAGATTTGCTTAACATATTGTCCAATTACATTGCATTCAGGTCTCTACAATATAGTCTTAGTGCAGGGCTGTCAAACTCACTGCCAGATGCATCACGTGCTGGCCACACCCACAACAGGTTTAGCAAAGGGGGGAAAAGTCTCGAAAAGTCTCGATAAGGAGTTTGACACCCCTGCCTTAATGGGTGGCAGCAGGCTGAGCTTCTTTGGGCCTTTGTTAAGCAATCAGAACTCCTTAGCATTAGAATAAGAGACCACAAGCCCACTCCATTTGAAAGATAAAGATTAATTATGTGCCATCAAGTTGTCTTTGACTCTAGCAATCACATAGGTTTTCTCCAGGACATGACAATTTATACTTTTTCCCCAAGAAAGCCAAAGAAAAATTGAAGGAGTCAAGGACAAATCACTTCTGGAGGTTTTTTTGCAGAGGGGGAAGAGAAGAAAACACTGAAGTTAGTAGGAGCTGAGCTCAGCTTGAAGCACATAAAACTTCATGGGGAACATGTCTCAAATTTTAATGAATGAACTCAGAACACGAGGTGTATACCACAGTCCCTACACTTGGATGTCTGAAAGATGCTACATTGCGAGAAGACAAAGGCTTTCTTTCTCGTCTGATCAAAGTCGATAATTCTCACTTTCATGTCTTCTGCATATCACTTTCTCCTTTGCAGGGTTAAAGGCCATCAAAACCCTGCAGAGACCGAACTCAACCCGCTGTTCCTACATTTCACCAGCAACCCTCCCTGTGAACTAGATTCCAACACCCACTATTACCCTACCAGCGGCAGTAAATTAATGCAGTAACGAAAGTTGATCTTCCCAGCCTGAGATCTAAGACCCAGAGGTTGCCAAAGGAATTCTGGAGAATCTTAAGATCGCCCCTCCTGGCTTCTCTTGTGTTCCCATCATTCCTTGCTGCTTTTGCCAACCTAGAAGAAGCCACGTTACATCGGGAGAAAAAGAAGCGTTTGAATGAGAGGTGTTCCATTCATCCCTCCCAGTAACATCACAATTCAGTCGATTCTTGGGTGAAGAAAGGGAGGAACTAATGTGGGCGGTACTATAATTCGGGGACGCAGAGACCCCAATGTTATCAGTGAGCTTCCTGGCTTAATTTCCCCCTTCCTTGTTGGCGGAATGAAATAGCAGGAAAGATTTCAAGGAGCGTTTCAGATCGCTCATTCAGGAAATAAACCCAGAGAGCCATCTGTGTCCGAGTACCCAGACCGAAAATACAAAATGGCATCCATAAATGCACTTAAATCGATTAACTTAAGTGCTGTAGAGAAATAGCGCTCATTGAAAACAGGGAGGGAGGGAGGGAGGCGATGACTGATTATGGTGCTAATCAGGATTTCTGCTTTAATCAGTGATCTTATGAAAGAATAAATTGAAAGAAGAACCTAGAGCTGCCTACATCTAGACTGCAATCGTCTGGATGCCCACCAGCAATATACAGCAGCGAGTTTTTGGAACAGAATCTGTTTGCTGCTGTCTAGGGGGTCTCCCAGTGTTTGCAACCACCCTGTCCGAGTTACCGTGAGGAGCAGCATGCTATACTGTCATCTATGGATATTCTCAGTCATCCAGGTCATGGTTGTCCCCATGGTGCTTTTTTCAAGAGGCAACTGGACTTTCTGTTTTTTTTCTTTGAAGATGTTTCACTGCTCATCTAAGAAGTTTCTTCAGCTGTGACATGAAGGGTGAAATCAGAGCTGAAGAAGCTTCTTGGACGAGAAGCGAAACGTCATCAAAGAAAAACCACAAAATCCAGTTGCCTCTTGAAAAAGCACCTTTGGGACAACGCTGTACTATCGTTTACCATACTGTTGCATGGATCTGTCTGAAGCTTTTGTGTTCTCAGAAGAAGGGTGGGAAGGGCTTTCCTTTAAATATATGGTTTCCTTGACTGTGACTTTTTCTAGTTTAAAGAAAGGCGGATGCAGAGTTATTTTTTCACCTCTTTAAGATTCTTAAAAGAACAGGAAAAGGAAGTAATTCAATTAGAATAGAACAGAATCAGGGTTGGAAGAGACCTCTGAAATATTCTAGTCCAATCCCCTGTCAAAGACAGAAGATCTTATACCATCCCAGACAAATGGTTGTCCAATTTTTTTTTAAACTTTCAGCAATGGAACACCCACAATTCCGGGATGCAAACTATTCCATTGATTAATTTTTCTCATTGTCAGGAAATTTCTCATTAGTTCCAGGTTGGATTTCTCTTTGAGGAGCTTCCACTCATTACTCCTTGCCCTGCCCTCAGATGCTTTGGAGAATAGGTCGACCCCTTCTCTGTGACAATCCTTCAAGTATCAGAAGACAGCTATTATGTCTCCCCTAATCCTCTTCATTAGGCTGAACATACCTAGTTCCTTTAACCATTCATTGTATGATTTATCCTGCAGAACCTTTATTATCTTTGTTGCTCTTTTCTGCACCCTTTTAAGGGCCCAAGGGCTAGGGCCCAATGCTCAAGTCTGTCAAGATCCTTCTGAATCTTGAGCCTACCTTCCAAACCGTTAGCAATTCTCCCCAGCTTGGTGTCATCAGCAAATTTGTTGAGTTCCCCTTGTACCACTTGTGTAGAATATTTCAACAATACTGGGCCCAAGACAGAACCTTGAGGTACCCCACTGCATGCTTCCCTCTGTAATTACAATTACAGTACTATAATCCAAATGTTTTATGGTCTCAGTCCCATAGCTCTCTTAAATAAATGAGCAGTTAAAAAATGATATCCATTTCACTGAAGATAAAGTTCTGGATCCATCTTAAGTTGTGTTGAGAACTGATTGAATGAATGGATTATATTCAACTCATAGTGACCACATAGAGTTTCTCCAAGATGATATACTGTGCTGAGAAGAAGCAAAAACAGTGGGATGCATATTTATTTATTTATTTATTTATTTATTTATTTATTTATTTATTTATTTATTTATTTATTTATTTATTTATTTATTTATTTATTTGTTTATTTATTTATTGCATTTATATGCCGCTCAACTCCGCAGGGGACTCTGAGCGGCAATTACATGGTGTAATTTACATAGTATTGATGCCGATTGCATCTGGCTCTAATCTGAATATTTAATTTCTTCAGTAATAATTTCTGTAATATCTTCTAATCTATAAATAAATGAATCTTAATAATTAATATTATAGGAACCATCTTATTTGGTGGAAGATCAAAAATGGAGAGTACAGGGTGCATTAAAAAAAGTACAATTACCAATACAGACATAGCATTTTCAAAAATGCTTGTGAGTTTCTTTGTCCCTAGCTAGTTTAACAGAATGCACACAAAATTGATGTGGCAATATTTGAGAAAGCAGCACTAGGCCTACACATCCTTTAATTTTATGTACATAAGAGAATAGATTAGGGCTGTCAAACCCAGCCCGTGGGCCGGATGCGTCATGTGCTAGCCACGCCCACACCGAAGGGGGGGGGAAAGTGCCGATATGTCATGTGACGCTGCCATGACGCCGTGAGTTTGACACCCCTGGAATGGACTGTTTTAGGTCAATCTTAAGATTAATCTTATTGATTTATTTTATTCTGTACATTTTTATTCTGTAATTTATTAATAATAGGTGCATAAACAATCATAAAAATATTGGAAAATAATTGGTAAAACATAATGTGCTTGAAAGTTCCCTCCTTTGACCACTTCACATATTACACATAAATTATATCACATTCAACAAAAATGGGAATAGTTATCATGTCCCAGTAATTAAAATATAATTAAGACAAGTATATTTTTTATTTCAATTTTGTTTTCTCCTCTCTATAAATAGTTTAAAATGATATACTTTGTCGGTGAAACTAAAGAAATAATAAATTGTGCTTTCTACTTTTCACATCCCTTTGCTTCAATCATTTCAAGTCCCACAGGTGCCCTGCGTCTCTTTGTGCTTGTGCTTTAACACAGGGGTCCCCAAGCCCGCAGTCTGTGGACCTGCACAGGGCAGTGACATGCGTGCAAAACCATGCCCCTTCCGGTCCTCAGAAAAACCTCTCTCCACAGAACCGGTCCCTGGTGCCCAAAAGGTTGCGGGTCGCTGATTTAACAGACATGATTTTTCTTGAATTGGTTTTTCATCCATGACTATTTGCTAATCCTGAAGAATCTTGTTTTTGGTGCAACAAACCAAGATCTGGCTCCTCTGTCACACGCAGTTCCCTTAGTTGAGGTCAGACAGGAAGTTTACCAACACATACTTTTATTTTATCCAGCAGATGTCGCCATTCTCCTGGCTACATCATTTGCTGGCTTTATACCAATTTCTTGTTTATAGTTGTATTATGTAACTCCCCTTGTGTTCCAACTAAACTATAAAATCAAAACATACACATTTTTTGGATTTTCTCCAAAGGATTCTCAATTAAACCGGAAGCTTGCACAATTATTAGTTTCCATCCAAATGGTGGAATTATCCAAAGTACATAGCACCAGGGTGCTCTCTAATTGCCCCCTTCTTCCTAATCCCTTTGTCCTTTCGTTGCTCAAGGGCCAACTTGGGAAGATAGCTCTGGGTTTCTGAGTTGTAGAAGTACAAATTGGCTCTTGCATATTTCCTGAACGGAAGGTAAGTCCCTTCCTAGAGATAGAGCACTCTTTGTCTTCTAAGGGCTTTTAAAAACCCGGAAATACCTTTGCTTATTAGAATGGTGTTACGATTTCTAAGAAAACCTTCTTGAGGTTCCACCAGCCTTCTGAAAAAAAGAAAAAGAAAGATAGAAAATATGTGAATATTTGCTATGGTGAAAAAAAAATATGAGAGGCTTGTTTTTATTTTATTTATTGAATTTATATTCTGACCATCTCACTGTTACAGCAACTCTGTGCTCCTTACAATATGATCAAAAGGCAAAAAAAGATAATGCAAAATGATTAAACGTACGAGGATTATATAAGAAACTAAAAACCCAGAGGACAGGTGACATGGGGTGGAGCCTCTCTACCCCATTATCTACCCTCAACATGCTCTTATCTGGGCTCCACGCCAGCCCACAGAACCACGATTTGATGTTTGGTGTCACAGACGAAAAGCCCTCTCCTCTGGAACCTCCTCCAGTTATCTTAGTTGATGGCAGGAGTTGTGGAGTTTCAGGAATCTGCACCTTCTGTTTTATCAAATTTCCTTTCCAAAGAATTCAAAAGGCTTAAAATATGACTTGAGAAATCCTGTCCGCCTTTTCCTTACTAGACCATGGCTTTGAACAAAGGGCATTCCCAGACATAAACAGACCATAATCTACATGGTGCCACATCTCAATCTGACTTCCCTGTGACTCAATCTTATCCTTAGGAATTCCTGAAAGAGTCACCTAAAGGTCACAGAATCCGGCCACTGAAGTTATTAATGGAGCAATTTGAATTTCCCTTCTCCCTCTGCTGTTCTAGGCAAAAATGGTGACTAGTTTATGTCAGGTGAACTGCACTCTGTGTGTCCACCTAAAATGAGTTGGTAAAATATTCTCTGCAAATTCCTAATAGATATATTTAACTTTATTTTTTAAGCAGCAAGATTATTTAGTACACATATTAACTTGAAAATTAGCTGATTCAGCTATGGCTATTATAAATGGTGTGCAGATATCCAGATGCCCTCTAGATGGTAGCACAGAGATACAGAAAACATTTTTTGGGGGGGGGGGCTAATGGTTGTCCAGACTGTTGCAGCCCATATATGGTAGCCTTCGCTTTCCCTGCGGCTGTGTTCATAACAGTGTTAAACCACAAATTACCTAAGTACTGTCTGTGGAGCAAGAAAATTATGTTTGAGTAAACCATGGTTCAGTGACCCATAGGCAAATGAACGTAGCCAATAGATTCAAGCTGTAGACTGGTTACTTTGTGCTGTGGCAGAAATGATCCTCCCTTTCAGTCACCGGTTGCTCGGTTGCTGTCTTCCTCAGCCATTTTATTCTGGGCTGCCCTGGCCAATTTCAAAATGAACCTCTCCCCCCCCCCCATGTACTGATTGATGAATCAATAAAATGTTGGACACTCTCTGTCTCTGTCTCTGTCTCTGTCTCTCTCTCTGTCTCTCTCTCTCTCTCTTTCTGTGGTGACAAGCTTACCACTAGAATCATGGAAAGGAGCAGAGTGGTAGTACTTTTTTCTTTTTCTTTTTTTTACAAGAATATGGAACTGTTTGGGCCTTGTTTACGCAGTGCAATTGACAAGAGTGTTGTCAATTTCTCCTTCCATTCTAAATGACAGCAGGATGGTGCATTGGCAATGTGTTCTTTCTTTCTGTTTCTTTCAGACCTATCCACTATTGCAGGGGTCCCCAATCCTTGATGAGCGGACCAGTATCGGTCCACGGCCCATTGAGAACAGGGGCACACAAGCGGTGGGTGATCTCCCAAAGCTTCATTTGCGCAAGCAGCGGGTGCCTGCGTGAAACCATCTGTTAGGTTCTCATACTGAAGAGGCAGGAGGCGAGAGAGTGGCTTCAGCTCTTTATTAGGTCATGGTGGGAAACACCAGTCAAGACCCCAGTATGGCTGGGGTTTAAATAGGATAGCCCTGGCTTGAACCAGGACCAATCAGGGGCAACCTGTGGGTGACAATCAGCTGGACCAGAGTGGGAACTTCCAGCCTAATATGTAGATGTAGGGACATAACATCCCTCCCCCCTTAGTTCAGCCCTTACACATTTGCATACCTAGTCATCTAAATAAGATGGGCGTCTAGTGTCTCTAGATGACCTGCGCAGTTCAGTTTGGGCATCAGCTTGGGCGGAGAGGATGTGTTTTCCCCTCTCTTGTTCCCTCTGTGGAACTTGCTGGAATACTTCGGGTGCGGGCCGGAATCTGCATGGAGATGGACCTTCGCAATCGCTGGGTGGCGCTTCTGGAACTTCAGCTAAGTACTCCGGCTCACTCGGGTTAGATGTAGCTGTAGGGAAAACAACATTATGGCCCTTCTCCCAGTCAGCGTTTAGCAGCGGCCTAAAACGGAGCTGGTCTATGTGTCGCCGACATTTCCTCCCGTCCTCCAAAACTATTACATATGATTTTGGCCCGGTTATCTCAAGAACCTCCCCAGGTAGCCCATAGGGACCTTTTGGTGAAATTCTTTGCAAACACAGGATCTTTTATGTTGAACATCCTCACTTGCGCCGCACTTTTTATTTCCTTCTGGTTTGAATAAGAGGGGTGTAATCTATCTAAAGTGGACCATAGCTTTCGGCCCATAAGTAACTCGGCAGGGCTTTTCCCTGTGGCTGTGCTGGGTGTTATGTGTTGCCATGTGAGTAGTGTATCTATTCGGGCTTGCCAGTCCCCCGGGCCTACTATTCGGCCCAACGACTCCTTTACTGATCTAACTGACCGTTCTACTTGGCCATTAGTACTTGACTGGAATGGTGAGATTAATGTGTGTTTGATACCCAGGCTGGCTAGATACCCCTCAAACTGTGTTGAGGTGAGTTGAGGCCCATTGTCTGACACGATGGTGTCTGGGAGGCTGTGTGTAGCGAACAACTTTCTTAAAACCTTTATTACCGCCTCGGTTGTTGTTTTGGGCATGATTGCGACTTCGAGCCACTTCGAGTATGCTTCTACTGTTATCATGAATGTCTGGCCATGGAATGGCCCCGCGAAATCTATGTGGATGTGTGACGAGGGGGCCCTGGGTTGTTCCCATTCGAAAATTGGGGCTTTTGGCGGTGATGCCCTGGATTCCTGGCACGGAGGACACCCTGCTACCCATTCTTCTATGTGCTTGTCCATTTTGGGCCACCATACATAGCTCCGTGCCAGTGCCTTCATTCTCACCACCCCTGGGTGCCCCTCATGTAGTACCCTTAGAATATCCTCTCATAGCGACAGAGGAGCGAGGACCCTATCACCCCATAATAGACACCCCCCTTGTGTTGATAATTCATTTTGTTTTTGTGCATAGGGTTGGAGGCTGGGTTTCACTGGCCCTTGTGGCCACCCCCTCCACACCCAGTTCATGATTGTCCGTAAATCAGAGTCTTTCTTTGTTTCGGCTGCGATGTCTGCCGAGGTGATCAGTCCCGGCCCGGCACAGTCTATTAGCAGCACTGGAATCTCAGCCATGGGGTCATCCACTAGGTCTGGCAATGGGCAGTGGCTCAACGCATTTGCGTTGCCCATTTTCTTTCCAGGCCGGTGGATTAGCGTGTAAGAATAAGCGGAGAGAAACAGCGACCATCTCTCCATTTTGGGGGGTAGCGTGTCTGGGGTGGGCTTATGTCCTGCTAGGAGCCCTAATAAGGGCTGATTGTCAGTGACCAACTCAAAATGTCTCCCAAACAAATATTCATGAAACTGCTTGACACCCGCCACAGCGGCAAGCGCTTCTCTGTCAATGTGGCCATAGTTGCTTTCTGCGCTTGACAGAGTCCTAGAGAAGTAAGCAACAGGAACCTCACGGCCGTTTGGGAGCTGATGGCTCAGTACAGCCCCCACCCCAAAAGGTGATGCATCGCAAACTAATACAACTGGCAATGTGTCACTAAATTGCATTAAAAAGCTCTTGTCAGACAGCAGTTTATGTAGAGGCTCAGCGACGGTAGCTTTATTTTGCAGGAAAATGCTGTAAAAATTCAACAACCCTAGAAACACTTGTAGTTGGGTCTTGTTGGTGGGCACCGGGGCTTCCCTAATGGCCCTAAGTTTATCCTTGGTGGGGTGCAGTCCCGATCCATCTATCCAGTATCCTAGAAATTCCACTTCCGGAACCCCTATCTGGCACTTGCTAGCTTTTAGTTTTAACCCTGAGTCTTTCTCTTAATTGTGTTGTGTTTTTTGCTGCTATTAATACGTTGTCAAAATATAGGACGACACCAGGTACCTTGTTTAGCACTCTTTCCATTATGCTTTAAAAAATTCCTGGGGCTACGCTAACACCGAACTGCAACCTAGTATACATTTAAATGCCCCGCGGTGCATGACTATGGTTTGTGCTTCTGCAGTCTCGCAATCCACAGGCAGTTGCTGATACGCCTGCGTGAGATATAGTTTTGCAAAAATGGCGCCCGGCTCTAACATGTGCAATAGATGCTGAACTACTGGCACAGGATATGCGCTCTGCTGTAGGGCCTTATTAACTGTGCATTTATAGTCACTGCAGATGCGAATTGAGCCATCATTTTTTAATATTGGTACTCTCGGGGTTTCCCACCTAGTGTGATCCACCGGTTCTAGGACCCCCTGACTGATTAACCTGTCTAGCTCTTTGTCTATCTTTGGCCGTAATGCAAACGGGATTCTGCGCGGTTTTAACCTTATCGGTGCTAAAAGAAATTGGGGTGCCCACGTACTTGCCCAGCTGTTGGTCAAAATTCTCCTGGAACTCCTGTAGCAGGTCTCTGCAGCTCCCATCCACAGCCAGCGTCATGTTGATCACCTTCACCTTTCTGGTCACCTCCATGTCGAGCGCTCGGAACCAGTCGAGTCCCAACAGGCTAGGGATGTGGTCGTGGGCGACGGTCAGCTTCAAACTTGTTTCCTGGTCCTCGTATCTCACAGTCACATCTTTGATTCCCAAAACTGGAATTCGATTTCCTTGGCAGTTGGCAATCCGGACTGGTTGGTTTCGCAGCTGCCCTTGGGTTAGGCTTGGGATGGCTTTCTTCACATTTTCCCATGACATTATGGTTATGGAGGACCCCGTGTCGATTTGCATGTCACAATGAGAGCCTTCTACAAGAACCACAATGCTAATTTTTGAATTGTCCCGCTCACTAACTTGATTAACTCGTATATAGTTTATCTCTTGTTGTGGAGCATAGTTACCGCTTCGCCTGTGTGGACCCCTCTCATCTCGTCTCGGTTCACCTTCACGCCACGGATCACTCTGGTAAAAGTTTTGGCGGGTTCCTCTGCTAGGGAAACAGGAGGCAGGAAAACGAGGTGCCTGGCAGACCCTCGCGATGTGGCCGAACCTTCCACATCGTCTGCAATTGGCCTCGTGAAAATAGCAGGATGCCCGGGGGTGCATTTTGCCACAATTGGGACATGGAGTTAGTTTTCACCACCACCACCACCCCCGGCACTGATCTATGCAGAAAACGTTTTCGCTTTCCTCATCTGAGCACTCGTCTGGGCTCTTGGATTGTATCTTGTTTACCTTGAATGCATGTTTTGCTGGGGCTGATGTGCCCTTCTGGTGCAGCGTTTCCACCCCATCATTAGATGTTTCTGCTGCCCTAGCATCCGCTAATGCAGTTTTCAGGGTCAGTTCGTCCCCCTTGGCTAGGAGTCTTTTCTGCAGACTCAGGTCCCGTGTTCCTCGGATCAGTTGATATAGCAGCGCCTCGTCCAGATTGCTGAATTTGCAGTGCACAGATGCTTTTCTTAAAGCCGCGATGTATTTGTTGACACTTTCATTTTCTTTTTGCATTCTTTCTCCAAACTTGTGTTGGCTCACTACCTTCAAAGGTGCAGGGTCGTAGTGGTTTTTAAAGACCTCTTGTAGTTTTGTCCATGTGGCAGCCTCGACTTGGTCCGGCTCCATCAAACTCACAGCCATCTCGAAAACCTCTGGCCCGCAATGGCTCAGGAATATGTCTCGTTTAATGCTGTCCGATTTGTTGTTCATTTTGCTTGCTCCCAGGAAACAGCAGACTCTTCTTAAGTAATTGTCCCACAATTCTCTCTTTGGGTCGAATGGCATCGGCAGGTGGATGGACGACATGGTAGCGCTGGTTCCTAAGGTTTTCCTTTGTTCCGATTTGAAATTGGCGCCTCGTGGATGGAGGCGTCCTTCCGGCCGGCTGAGTTTCTTTGTTTGCAACTCTTCAGTATCCCACCTTCGTCACCAAATGTTAGGTTCTCATACTGAAGAGGCAGGAGGCGAGTGAGTGGCTTCAGCTCTTTATTATGCCTTTACCCCACCTGGGGCAGTCAGATCATATATCTCTATTCTTGATTCCATCATATAGACCTTGTGTCAAGAGAAGTAGACCATCGATTAGAGAAATACATGTGTGGCCAGCGAGTGCATCGGAGCAACTTCAAGATTGCTTTGGGAGCACTGATTGGGCACTATTTGAGGAGGACAATATTGATAATTACACTTCAACAGTACTGTTTTATATCAAATGCTGTATTGATGTTGTCACTACCACCAGACAAGTACGGGTGTTCCCTAACAACAAGCCCTGGATAAATAGAGAAGTGCGTCTTTTATTGAAAGCTAGAAATGCTGCTTTCCATTCTGATGATGCACTACAGTATAGTGAGGCAAGAGCTAAATTGAAAAAGGGTATCAGGGACGCTAAAGCTACATACGGACAGAGGGTTGAACATCTTTTTGAGAACTCAGACTCTCGTTGGGTATGGCAAGGCCTGAGACAAATCACGGGGCAGAGAAATAAAAACAGCTTGTCCAGTGGTAGCGATTCTTTGGCTGAGCAGCTAAATCAATTCTTCAGTCGTTTTGAGGTGGAAACAGGAACAACCATCATTCCAGCATTCACCACTGATAGAACATCACTAACATCTACCATTGATAGACAACCACTTCTACTGCAGATATCTGACGTGAGACGCGCTTTCCAGAATGTTAATATCTGGAAGGCAGCTGGGCCTGATGGAATCAAGGGTCGAGTTGTTAGGGACTGTGCTGCAGAGCTAGCTGGAGTGTTCACGGATATTTTTAATCTATCCCTGTTGCGGTGCTCTATCCCTACCTGCCTGAAGACATCCATTATAGTGCCAGTCCCCAAGCAGACAGCAGTGGCATCCCTTAATAATTATAGACCAGTAGCTTTGACATCTGTTGTCATGAAATGTTTTGAGAAACTGGTGTTGAACTATATTAAGGTTGGTCTTCCATCTACTTTGGATCCATATCAATTTGCATATAGGAGCAATAAAGCAACTGATGATGCTATGTCTATTGTTATTCATACTGTATTGAATTATTTGGAACAACAGGGAACTTATGTAAGGCTGTTATTTATGGATTTTAGCTCTGCCGTTAACACCATTCTACCCAATAGGTTGTTTCTTAAAATGTCCAATTTGGGTATAGATCAGAGGATTTGTTTGTGGATAAAGGATTTTTTGACAGATAGGCCACAGTCAGTAAGGATGGGATCTCATCATTCTTCCATTCTGACATTAAGCACAGGAGTCCCCCAGGGTTGTATGCTAAGCCCTTTCCTATATTCCTTGTATACATATGACTGCACCCCATTGTATAATACCAACACAATTATTAAGTTTGCGGGCGATATGACAGTGGTGGGGCTCATTAACAAGAACAACGAGTCTGCTTATAGAAAGGAAGTACAAGGGTTGATATTGTGGTGCAAAGAGAATAATCTTATACTTAACACCAAAAAAACTAAAGAACTGATAATTGACTTTAGGAAAAAGAGAGATGCACATTTACCATTGCACATAGATATGGCGAGGAGGTGGAGAGGGTTAGTAGTTTTAAATTTCTGGGTATTTATATCTCAGAGGACCTCTCATGGACTATGAATGTAAACATGCTCGTGAAGAAGGCTCAGAAGAGGCTATACTTCCTGAGAATGCTCAGGAAGATAAATCTATCTCAGCATCTACTGTTGTCCTACTATCGCAGCACTATTGAGTGTCCTGACATATGGTATTCTAGCATGACATGGAAGCAGCTCTACAGCAGACAAAAAAGCTCTACAGAGAATAATTTCAACTGTCCAGAATATCATTGGGCTCCAGCTACCAGCCCTGGACGATATCTCTGCATCTCGCTGTTCTAGGAAGTTGCACAATATTCTCAGAGACTCTTCTCATCCTGCTTGCAATCTTTTTGAACTGTTGCCTTCTGGCAGAAGATACAGAACAATTAACACTTGAACCACACGCTTTCTGAATAGTTTTTATCCTTGAGCTATAATTGCACTTAATAATGAATTGAAGGGTCACCATCAGTGAGCTGTTGGACAGTATTACTTGGTCTGTTGTATGGATATTTGAGTGGTTCAGGGTGGGGAATTCGTGGCAGGTGGGGATTGCTATGTGTGCTGGGACTGGTCTTGAAGCGTTATGTGAATTTCGTTGTATGGGTGTACGGTGTATATACGTACAATGACAATAAATTATTATTATTATTAGGTCATGGTGGGAAACAACAGCCAAGACCCCAGTGTGGCTGGGGTTTAAATAGGATAGCCCTGGCTTGAACCAGGACCAATCAGGAGCAACCTGTGGGTGACAATCAGCTGGACCAGAGTGGGAACTTCCAGCCTAATATGTAGATGTAGGGACATAACACCATCCCCTCCTTTCCTGCCACTGCTGCCGCCGCCACTGCCAGTAAATAGAGCTGGAAAACCGCTGCACTAGTGAAGGAGAAGTGTCAAGTATGGAGGCTCAGCGTTCCATCCTTCCAAGGTGGGTAAAATGAGGACCCAGATTGCTGGGGGCAATATGCTGACTCTGTAAACCGCTTAGAGAGGGCTGTAAAAGCACTATGAAGCGGTATATAAGTCTAAGTGCTATATGCTAAGTGCTATTGCCATATAAAAAGTCTTTCAGTGGAATAGGGATCAGTGGAATAGGGACTAAGAGAACTAAGGAGAAATTTCCAGAACTAAGGAGACATTTCCTGTCAGTTAGAACAATTAATCAGTGGAACATCTTGCCTCCAGAAGTTGTGAATGCTCCAACACTGGAAGTTTTTAAATTTTTAAGAAATTGGACAACCATTAGTCTGAAATTAGTCTACGGCCATATTACCCTGAAAGCACCGATCCCATCTGATCTCCGAAGCTAAGCAGGGTCATGATTGGGGCCATAAATTACGTGAGGTCAGAGCTGGCTTCACTTGGGAATGTGCTGACATGAACCTCCTGCCTGACCAGGGAGTTGGATTAGAAGACCTCCAGGGTCCCTTCCATCTCTGTTATTGTTATAGGGGATCCACCGATCAGAGGTTGTACTAAGTATATGAACAGAACACAAAGTCATCCCTAGGGTCAAAGAGGAGGAAGCAGGTGAAATCTGAAAAGGGAACGTGTAACCAGGTTTCATTTCCAAACAGTTTAAGAAGGAAGAAGTTTTAAGCTGCCGTATGAAAGAGACCTTGGCTTAACAATTTGTTGCAATGGGATGCACTTTGGCTTCATGCATTTCTATATACAGTACTCCATTTAGTATAGCCAGCTGCTGCAACGGGCTTCTGTTTAACTCTTCCTTTTCTCAAACACTACTTCAAAAAGGACAAGGAGGAAAATGGAGTGTGCAACATCACTCGGGAACTGGCGAATTTCATGGCAGGCAATTACTCGAATGCCGAAGAATTCTGCCACCGAGGAGAAAGGTTCCAACTGGTGATCCAGCCCCTTTCTGCCTTTTGCTTCTGTTCAAACAATGTTCGTTTGCAATACATTACATGGGAGCAAGTCCCAGGGAGTTTAGTGAACTGAATAGACATTTATGGGCTTACACTGGCAATTTGCTACAGTTGGCAGCATCTACACAGGCTGGAGACAGAGGTTGGGAAGAAAGGGGATGTCACGCGGTAAGAGATGAAGGCAACGCTTCTTAAATTACATTGCTCTCCAACTGTTCACAATTCACTGACAAGCCTATTGTTTCTTTTTTTAAAAAAATCAAAGCAGATTTAAATGGAGCTGGGAAGGGTTGAGAAAAGATGATAAACCTTGCTGTCATATTTAATTACATACCACTCTGCTACTTTATTAGGAGGGGAAAAACATAGCATGGTTAGAGTAAAAGTGGAGCATAAAAATAAGATGATTTGGGGGGGGGGGGAGAAACACCTACAGACTGATAATAGTATTAAAATTACTGTAAAATACTGAGGTCACCTTCCCTAGCTTTAAAAACTTATTTTAAAAAGCTGGGAAAAGGGATGAAGAAAAAAATGCCAACAGATGAGGATGAAGGCTTATTTGTTGCAGGCTTATCTAGCCTTTTGACTAACTGGGAACTTAGATGGTCCGTGCACACACATACAAACAATATATACATATACTTTAATGGATGCATTTCTCATCAGCGATCTTCACTGATGTGTTTTAAATGCAAATGAGGGTGTTTTTGTGTGTGAGATGCAATAGGAAATGAAGGCAAGGCACACAAACACACACGGGTGTATGTGTATGTATATATATGTATATGTATATGTATATATACAGTATATGTATTTAAAACACATCATTGAAGAGCATCAATGAAAAATACATCTATTAAAATACAGTCTACTAAAGAAAATAACAACGCTGTCCCCAGTTTAAAAGCTACTTCATCAAATGGCCCAAAGCAAATAATCAAAATAATAATAATAAATCAAGGACATTTGTGGCACTCAACCAATTTTATTATCACATAAGCTTTTGTGGATCAGATTCATTCAGGGGTGACACACTGGCGGCCCTCGGGCCGGATGCGTCATGTGCAGGCCACGCCTGCCCCAGCTCTGTGAAGAGGGAAAACATCGCGATACATCACTTGATGGCAATGTGATGCCGCGAATTTGACACCCGTGCATTAGATTAATGAGGTAAATTCCTAAGAAAGGGATTTGATAAGGATAGCCAGCTTAAAAATTGAAATACCTCCCTGAGTTAAAATGTCTTTGCCTGCTGATTGGACAAAGAAAGTTTGGCAGAGAAGCCTAGACTCTGCATCTGGGGTGAAAAGCTGCTCCTGCCCATCTACCAACTGTGCTTCTCATAGTGTCTGAATGAAGAGAAGCTCCTTTCCCAAGCATCTTAACACCCAGCTAGGCTCCGTTTGAAGCCCATGAGCTTTTAAAAAGCCTTAGAGGCATAATGGAAAAGCCAGGCGCAGTGTGGTTCCAGGCATTTACCATCTAGTCCAGCAAAACAGCTCCAGCAAACCATTTTGCCTCATACGTGATTTTGGAAAACTGAATGTTTATTTCCAATACAGGTAGTCCTCATGTGATGCCCACAATCGGGACGGGCAATTTTGTTGTTAAACAAAAGTTGATAAGAAGAAATCTAGCAACACCTATAGCAGTGATGGCAAACCTTTTTTGGCTTGGGTGCCAAAAGGGTGTGTGCGCGCACGATAGTGTGCGTGTGCGTGCCCACACCCATAATGCAATGTCCTCCCCTGCGCATGCACACAACCCCCGCACTGCCCCCGTGCATGCGCACAACCCCCCGTACTGGCCCCCGCGCATGCACACAGGCCTCACTGAAGCCTCCGGACTTCTGGTAGGCCTGTTGAGCCATTTTTCGCCATCCCCAGGGTTCAGGAGGCTTTCCTGAAACCTGGGGAGAGAGAAAATGGCCAAAAAGAAGGCCAAAAATCAGCTGACCAGCGCGCACATGCACACTGGAGCTGACATAGGGCAACGCCTCATGTGCCCTCAGATATGGCTCCACGTGCCACTTGTGGCACCCGTGCCATAGGTTCGCCATCACTGATCTATAGGGTATAACACCTTATAGGGTATAGGTGTTATATAGTTATATAATATAATTTTAAATATAATAGGGTAGAGGGTATAACACCTATATTATATTTATTTTATTTTATTTTATTTTATTTTATTTTATTTTATTTTATTTTATTTTATTATTTATTTTATTTTTATTTTATTTTATTTTATTTTATTTTATTTTATTTTATTTTATTTTATTTTATATTATATTATATTATATTATATTATATTATATTATATTATATTATATTATATTATATTATATTATATTATATTATATTATATTATATTATATTATATTATATTATATTATATTATATTATATTATATTATATTATATTATATTGTTATATTATATTATATTATATTATATTTATGATATTATAATATAATATATTATATTATATTATTATATCATATCATATCATATCATATCATATTTATTATATTATATTTATTATATTATATTATAATATTATATTATATGATATTATACTATATTATACTATATTATATTATATTACATTATATTACATTACATTATATTTATTATAATATTATTATAATATTTATTATAATATTATTATAATATTATAATAATATGTTGTATTATACCCTATTATAGGATATAACACCTATGGTATAGGGCAGTGTTGGCGAACCTTTTTGGCACCGAGTGCGTGCATGTGCAGGAAAATGGAAGAGCAGCCGCCCGGGGCGCATGTGCGTGCCGGGAAGATGATCTTCCGGTTTCCGGCATGCATGCTGGTCTTTGCATGGCCATGCGTGCCAGAAACCAGAAGACCAGGTGGCTGGTGCGCATGTGTGCACCGGAAACTGGAAGAGCAGCTGCCCAGCACGCGCATGCGCACTGGGCTGCTGCTCTTCTGGTTTCTGGCGCTCCTGCATGTGTGAAGACCAGCTGGCTAGCGCGCCGGAACCCTGAAGAGTAACTGGCGATGGCTTGCGTGCGTGGAGAGATGGCTCTGCGTGCCACTTCCGGCACGCATTCCATAGGTTCGCCATCACAGGTATAGGGTTTCCTGCTTGAGCAGGGTGGACTAGAAGATCTTCAAGGTCCCTTCCAACTCTATTATTCTATTACTTTTATTACTCACCTTTCTGGCTAAGAAATTTTATTAAAAGGCATAAGCCTTTGGGAGCAACAGCTCACTTCATTAGAAACACAGAGGGGCTAGACATGTTTTACAGTGTGATATGTCTTAAGTTGTGCTCAGTGTGGTAATAAAATAGCAGCAATTTTAAATAGGTTTTGGGAAGGAGGTTCTTGCATTTTCTGGAGGATCTGAAATTCAGAACAAAAATTAATTTATCAGACTAGAGATGTTTCAACAATAACAATGCAGCATTGTAGAAGTAGAGCCAGGGTTCCCAAACTATTTGCCATCCCACCTCCCTTTCATGTAATCTTAATGTCCACACCTCCCCTAAAA
The DNA here is from genome assembly GCA_023053685.1 of Diadophis punctatus similis. Classification (NCBI taxonomy): domain Eukaryota; kingdom Metazoa; phylum Chordata; class Lepidosauria; order Squamata; family Dipsadidae; genus Diadophis; species Diadophis punctatus. The sequence goes on along the minus strand of JALIGW010000049.1, from coordinate 2,319,618 downwards.
ATCCTAAAACCAAAATGAACACAAATGAACAATTAAAAACAATGCTATGAAACTTTGGGAAAGATGGCTTTAGTGTGACAATATAGAACTAAAAGATTCTTCACACCTCCCCTGGACTTTGTCTGCACCTCCCCAAGGAAGATAAACCTCATAGTCTGGGAAACCCTGGTGTAGCGGCACCCTTGCATTTTTCTTTTCTGACAACTTATTCTAAAAATAAGAAGCTTAACTTGGGTAACTCCAGACAAAGGAATTAAGGCAGAGAAGATGTATTTGAATCAAGCTTCATGGCTTTTATGGACATATACACACAATTTTCCTAACAGCAAACATCTTCTACAGAACTCACCAATATGTCTGGAGACTCATTCAGCATGAAGATGTCCCAGCCAGGGCATAAAATGGGGCAAAACTCACTTAACAAATGTTTCACTTAACAACAGAATGTTTGGGCTCAATTGTGGTTGTAAGTCAAGAATTACCTGTACATTAGAGGCTAGCAACTTGTATCAGTCCTATCAATATTATAAATGGCTGGTTGAGGATAACACAGAAGTTGTTTTAAATTGGATAGACCAAAGGGATTGTGATAGGAAAGAAAACTATACGTGACCAATTTTACTTTTGACAGCCTATTCTTTGCATCCTGATTTTTGTTCCTCAGGTCCTAGGTTCTCCCTCACCTGCTTCATTCCTTTGATACCTGTTCGACCACTTTCATTTCTACTCATAAGTGTGTCAGGCCTGGAAACCATTTTGGGCATTTGATCTTCAGGCCTGCCACATTTAGAACTGTGGGAAACTGGGAGGGGGGATTGTATGGAGCGGGGGAAGATATGTAGTCATAATAACATTCCTTTCTCCGAGAGTCAAGGTTGCTCTGCCCTGAACCTGGAGGGGTGTGACTAGGAGGCATCTCCAGTTGGGACGGTGCATTGATTGGACCATGTGATGGACATGTGGGTGCTGGGGCAGGGGCTTGGACTTTCTTTTGGTTGGGGAAAACCCGGAAGCTTTCAGATTCGGGTTTTCCCAGGTGTGCCAATCTGACATCTCTAATAAAATGGAACTTTGAGGAAACTCAAGCCTCGGAGTTTTCTTTCGTTGGGGGTGTTACTTGGAACCCGGACAAAGTGCTTCAGGCCCAGTGGATTCTTAATCAAACTTCCTATTTTGCTCTAGTGTCTCTTGTCAATCTGGATTTGTTTTGCTAGTTGGACCTGTTTTTGGCATGAGCTGGGTCACACATTTTAAGTATTACCCCGAGTTTCTGTGCTCCTAATTGTGCAAAGAGGCCTGAGCTGGCTCTTGCCAAGTCTTCCCATGCTTTGCTCCCTCATGAAAGGGGCTCAGCTACAGGGAAAGAATTTCAATCCATTCTTGGCATCTCTGTGTTATTTTCTTCGTAGCTCAAGCCTACAATCAAATACCTGTTGGGCGCATAGTGTGCTCAGTGAAGGTTACATAATTAAGCAAATAGATGTCCTTTTTATTTGTGTGGCCAGAGCTACATTCTTTGGATTGTTTCTTCTGAGGAAAACATAATTTTTAAAAAAGGACTGCATACATAGAATGGAAACCGGCATCCCATAGAGGTTATTTAATTGCGAAGTAAAACATACATTAGAAGAAATCAACAATATAACATTTTAACACAGTAATTAAAAATCCCGATTTTACTGGATAATTTTTTTAACCCAGTTTCTAAAATTGGCCAAAGGCAAGCAGAATGTATCTGGGGCAGGGGTTGAAAGAAAATCCCTTTCTTCCAAAGTGTATATCCTGCCGTAAACAAGTGAAACTTCAGCCAAAAGTTGAAATAGGCCTCATTTCAGTGACAGCTCAAGCTCCACCCCTTGTGTACTTATGTGTGTGTCCTAATAAAAGAGGCATTGTATGTATTGCAGTGTCACAATATACATTTGTCATTTAAAGTTTAATGTTACTTTTACAAGCTAGGTCTTGCCTGAAAATAGGTTGGTATTTTTTGTTTACTGTTCAATCGTGTCTGATTCTCGGAGACTGTCTGGATAAGCCCCTGCAGTTTTCTTGGTTTTTTCCCCTCAGAAGTGATTTGTCATTGCCTCCTTCCTAGGGCTAAGAGAGGGTCCCTTTCCCCTGGGCCGTGGCCCACTACTTTGCCTTGACCCTTTTAGAACTGGACCGCAGTGGTGACAGGCGAGTGGAACCATCCCCTTACACACACACATCCCCGCTGGTCCGTAAATGAAAATGTTGGGGAATTCTGCTTTAGATTACTCAATTAACTTTGTACCTACGCTAGAACTAGAACGCATGGTCTCCTGGTTGCTAGCCTGATGCTTAACTACTATACCTAACTGGCTCTCATGTTGGTTATTAAGTGAGTTTTGCCCCGGTTTATGGCCTTTCTTGACACAGTTGTTAAGTGAATCACTGCAGTTGCTAAGTTAGTAACACAGTTGTTAAATGAATCTGACTTCTCCATTGACTTTGCTTGTCAGAAGGTAGTAATAGATGATAAATACTGTACATGCCAGTTGCCAAGCATCCAAATTTTGATCTTGTGACCATGGGGATGCCACAACAGTCGTAGGTGTGAAAGTCACCTTTTTCAGTGCTGTTGTAAGTTCAAACAAGCACTAAATGAACGGTTGTAAATCAAGGACTACCTGTGTTTCATCTGGGCTGCAAATGGAGTGGTCATCTGGATTTTTGCAGCCCAGCTTTGGTAGCTGTAAATTTATGTAATTGACTTATTCATGTGCCCATAACCTTGTATTTTCCATCCCTCTGCTAGAAAATTAAGATGATAAGATAGCAATCATGGCAATTTTTCACCTTTATGGGAAACAAACAAAAATTCTGCCAGGAGCTTTGGGAACGAAAACCCCACAAAATAAAAGGCAGTCATTTTGGCATAAAAATAATCCCTGCAGCAGTATAAATTTTGAAAACTATTGGAAAAATAGGTGGTCAACTGCTAAAGGTACAGATCATATTATAGGGTGATCCGATCGGGACTGTAAAAATCCGGTGACCATTACATGGAACCAAAACTTATGCAAAAAATGTCTGTAGCCATCTTGTGATTCTCTTGATTTTTACAACTCAGATCTGGTAGCTCTAGTGCTGCATACAAAACCTAAATGGCTGGTTCCCAAATGCGCAATCATCAGTAGTTTTCTCTAAGAAACAGCAAGGGGGGAAAAAGTGGCAGCAATGAAACTCTATAGAACTTGTAAGCAATCTGCTTTTCCATTTGTAGGAACTTATCTTCTCGCCCTGTTCTTGGGCTTCAGCAGATGGGCAGTTTTGTTCACAGGTTCTTAAAGGGGAAAGGAGTGTCAATTGCATAATACAGCTCTCTTCACATGAATTGTTCAGATTTCTTTTTCATTTGGTCAAACATGACAATGTTAAAATGTGTGGACTTCAACTCCTAGAATTCCCTAGCCATCATGCTGAGTTGAAAATTCTGGGATTTGAAGTCCACACATTTTAAAGTTGCCAAGTTTGAAAAACACTGCTCTGCCCAATCGTTCTGGCACCAGGGACTGGTTTTGGAAGAGTAATTGTCTTCCACAAACTGTGTGTGTGTGAGGTGGGGATGGTTCTGCACACAACCTAGATCCCATACATGTGCAGATGAAGCCTTGCTCCCTCGCCTGCCACTTGCGTGGCCCGGTTCCTAACAGGCCATGGACTCGTACTGATTGGTCGAGCAGTTAGGTCACAGACTGATACCAGTCTGTGGCCTGTGGGCTGGGGACCCTTGCTCTATTAGATCTCGGGTGCAAAAATCCAAATCATCACTAGATGCCTCAAACCCTAACCCTCACCCAGAAGACTGAGGAAAAAGTCAAGATTTTGCTGTATCTGCTCTTTGCCACACATCCTTCGTTGTCCTCCTGAGTTTTATAGCCCAATTCTTAGCAACTCTTTGCTTTTCTTCTGTATGGAGTGAGATGGAAGCAAATTTGTCCTATTAGTTCACAGCCTTCAACATCTTGTTCATAATGTTGTTTGCTTTGTAGGTGCTATTTTGGGGCAGTGCAGCAACTTGGATTCCAAACTGAAAAAGTGACGTGGAGCATAGAACAGCTTTCCTGCTGCCCTTGCATGCAAACTCAAGGAAAAACCCACTGGATTTAAGAAGATTCCGACAAGTATGACAATCACATTTCCCTTTGGAAACAGAAATACTGCATAGCCCTGTTCTTTGGAATATTGCATGTCTCCTTCCATCCTGCCCTCCATCCACTCTTGCTATTGTGCTAATATACAAACAGCAACCTGACAAATCTCCGGATGCAAAAATGCCAGAATTCTAGCATTTTATTAGCACAGCATAGCCTTTTAAATGCAACAGAGGAATGCTGAACTGGAAGCTTCAAAATTATCCTGATATAGGCCTGCCTGCATCAGTGTGACATATGTAAAAAAAGGAGATAGGGCTTTGATATTCAGTTAAGACAGTCATCTTTTACCCTTCCTCCAGTCACTCCTGGAGCGACCCCTGTATTAGCCGAGGTGGCGCAGCAGTTAGAGTGGGGTACTGCAGGCCACTTTAGCTGACTGTGATCCGCAGGTCAGCGGTTAAAATCTCACTGGCTCAAGGTTGACTCAGCCTTCCTCTTTCCGAGGTAGGTAAAATGAGGACCCAGATTGTTGGGGGCAATGTAAATATACATTGCTTACTGGTGTAAACCTCTTAGAGAGTGCTTGCACTGTGAGGTGGTATATAAATGTCAATAATAATAATAATAATAATAATAATAATAATAATAATAATAATAATAATAATAATAATAATAATAATAATAATAATAATAATAAGAATAAGAATAAGAATAAGAATAAGAATAAGAATAAGAATAAGAATAATGTGGCTCAGTTTTTGTGGGTTGCATTTCTTCATACGGCCAGACACTACTGGTATATACAACATATTCTGGAAACATGTGGAGGCAGAGGAAGATAGCAATTTATTCATTTATTTATTTTAATGTATGTTGTACGTGATGGGAGAGGGTGTAACAGGATTTCTGATGATCCAGGACCTGCACTAGCTTCCAGCAGGGCCCTGGGTTGAGTGACATTTTTACTGCCTCCTATTGTTCATCTAGAAAAGATGCTCTGATTGGTTCGTTTTGTTCCCTGTTCTCTGTGTTTCTGAAGAGAATTGGGGGGGGGCAGTTTTAGAAGAATAGAATAGAAAAGTTATTGATTTAGTCATTTGATGATATCAAAGGTATAATACAAATCAATATATACTGTATGTATAAGTTTCTATTGCATTCTGCAAAAATGTTTTCAAATAATTTTACAGCTTTTATCGTGCAGAACTGGTGATCCAGTCCTTCAAATGCTGTAGTCTAAACCATAATTTCAGCAAAATTTGCAGCACATACTGTGATATCTGCTAACTACCGTGTTTCCCCAAAAATAAGACTCTGTCTTATATTTTTTGAACCCCGAAAAAAGCGCTTAGCCTTATTTTTGGGGAGGTCTTATTATTTTGGGGCGCGTGGAGCAAGACAGGGCTCCTCTTGCCGTCTTGCCTGATTTCCAGCTCTGTCTCCCTAACCTTAACCAGAGGAAATGGCGGGGACCGGCTGCGCATGCGTTTAAATATTTTCGGGGAGGGCTTATTTTCAGGTGAGGCTTATTTTTGGGGAAGGAGTTATTTTTGGAGGAAGGCTTATTTTGGGGGGGATGTCTTATTTTCGGGGAAACACAGTAGTACCGTACATGTCAAGCTGCTACTCAAGGAATGACAGCCAGTAAAAGCCAATGGGCTTCAGTGATGATTTTTAAGATTCTCAGGATATAAACTTTTCCCAAAAGTAATAAATGCCAATGGTGGTTTGGCGATGGAAATAAAAGTGAAGGGAGAGAAAGGAATATTTCAAAGTAAAAGGAGACTTGGAGTTGCATCATAACAGTGTGGTCTTTGTCTGATGGATGAAACAAGAAAAAAAAACTTCTGAAGAAATCAATAGAAACTGAAGAAAGCAAGTAATTTCCTCTATGTTGCTGCAGTAAACTTTTTGCGTTTCATACTGATGATTATATTCCCAAAGCTGAGATCTTCTTGTTTGTGATTTGACATATTGAATAAACATTGTCATACATGATTGAATGACTCTAACTTACTGCAATGTATGAAAATTGCTGAAAAATAGGATAGTATTTGCCAGGTATATACAGATAGTCCTCGACTTGCAACAGTTCATTTAGTGATCGTTCAAAGTTACAATGGCACTGAAAAAAGTGACTTTTGACCGTTTTTCACACTTACGACCGGTGCAGCATCCCTATAGTCACATGATCAAAATTCAGATGCTTGGCAAGTAGTTCATATTTACGACTGTTTAGTGTCCTGAGGTTATGTGATCCCTTTCTGTGATCTTCTGACAAGCAAAATCAATGGGGACACCAGATTCATTTAACAACCAGGTTACTAACTTAATGCAATTAGTCACCTAACTGTGGCAAGAAAAATAGTAAAATGGGGCAAATTCACTGAACAAATGTTACACTTAGCAACATAAATTTTGGGATCAATTGTGGTCATAACTCAAGGACCACTGTAATGTTCCTTGATAGCAATGAGGCATGCTGATTAGGTCCACATACATTCCAAGCCACAATTTGATGTTGAGTTGATATATTCAGTAAAATAACCTTAAGCAAACCCTAATTTAATCCAATATGTGAACCCAGACTGTCCAAATTTCTGTACAGTTCCTTTTTCACAAAGGGCAGCAAATTTTTGTCTGTTATTGCATCATATACGGTAATTTGTTGTAGCCAATCTGATGGTTAAAGCACCAGGAAAGAAACCAGGAAACCGTGAATTCTAGTCCTACTTTAGGCACAAAGCCAACTGGATGACTTTGGGCCAATCACTCTGTTCTAGGAAACAAGCAAGTGCAAACTATTTCCAAAAAACACCGTATCAAGAAAACTGCAGGAACTCTACATGAAACCGTTGGGTGAGATCATCCGCAGACATGGGGTGTGTTTCCATCAGTACGCTGACGACACCCAGCTGTACATCACCACCCCGTCTGACTTCAGGGAGGCAGTGGATGTAATGTGCCGATGCCTGGACGACGTTAAGATCTGGATGGGGAGGAACAGACTAAGACTTAATCCCGATAAGACTGAGTGGCTGTGGATATTGCCTCCTAAGGTTCATGACAACTACCCCTCCTTGGTCTTTGAGGGTGCGAAACTGACCCCCTCAGACCAGGTCCGCAACTTGGGGGTCCTCCTAGATCCACAGCTAAAATTGGACCACCATCTTTCTGCTGTGGCTAGGGGGGCCTTTGCACAGGTTCGCCTGGTGCACCAGTTGCGGCCATACTTGGAGAAGGAGGCTCTACTCACGGTCACTCATGCCCTTGTCACCTCGCGTTTGGACTACTGCAATGCGCTCTACATGGGGCTACCCTTGAAGAGTATCCGGAGACTTCAGCTGGTGCAAAATGCGGCTGCGCGTGCTGTGGTGGGTGTGCCAAGGTACACCCACGTGACACCAATACTCCGCCAGCTGCATTGGTTGCCCATCGGTCTCCGGGTCCAATTCAAGGTGTTGATCACCATCTTTAAAGCCCTTCATGGCTTAGGACCAGGATATCTTCGGGACCGCATTCTGCCTCACACTTCCCTCCGACCGGTTAGGGCCCACAGAGTTGGCCTCCTCCAGGTCCCGTCGACCAAGCAATGTCGGCTGGCGGGCCCTAGGGGGAGAGCCTTCTCTGTGGCTGGCCCCGCGCTCTGGAACCAACTACCCCCAGAGACCCAGACTATCCCCACTCTGCTGGCTTTCCGAAAAGCCATTAAAACATGGCTTTTCCTGCAGGTGGGGGGGACAGTGTAATTCCATCTGAGCCTACCCCCCAAGTATGCATGTGTCGAATGGATGTTGTTGTTTTAAATAATTGTTTTTAAATTTTTGTATTTGTTTTTAAATTTCATGTAATTTTTTTTGTTTATTCTTGTATTTCTCCTTGCTGTAAGCCGCCCTGAGTCCTTCGGGAGTTGGGCGGCATATAAGAATAACAAAATAAATAAATAATAAATAAATAAATAAATAAACTTGCCCAAGCAGTCACTTGGAATCAACACCAGCTTGAAGGCACAAAATAAAATAAACATGTAATTTTAACATCTATATTTGTCATTCTCATTAAGTGTTTGCCATGTGTGGTGCAGTAGCTAAATTTGCAGCAGAATGACAGAACGACAAAGAGATGTCTGTGGGTGCTAACTTGTCCAGCGAATCCTCCTTTTATGTTAGTCAGGATTTGCATCCTATTTCGTTTTCTTCAGATGTCATAGCCCCAACACCTTGGAAAAGGTGCGCTGACACCTTTGATGCATCTGATATTTCACTAGACTGTAAAAACAATTTTATTCAGATGTTTAATAATGAGTGCACAGTGTTGTGGAGGGGAGTGATCTTACTCGGCCTTGAGGGGTGGGTTTAATGTTTTATTGTACGAGTTGCTTTTATGTTAGATATTCATACACTGCCTCGTATATGGGAAGTTTCATTTATAAACAAATAAACTGGATGATACCATCCTACGGGGCAGCAGTAGAGGAGGATCAAGATGGGGGCATGACTGCCCCCCTGCAGCTCTGCCCAATGTTTATTGAATTGTATTGTACTATGTAATCACAACCACCATCATGATTTTTTTTACTTGCTGCAGCGCATGATCTGAATTTCCAAGAGTTTCTCTGAATCAATCAGCAACCTTTGGCCCATTCTTGAAAAATAAATTTGGGGACTGGCTGCATTCCCGTGCTTTACTTAGAAGGGGGTTCTTCAGCTTCTCGCCCTAAAAGATTGAGGTTAGTCAAGATGGTGGAGAGCTTTATGAATTCACCTTCTGGGAAGCCAGCGATTTGTGCAAGGCCACCCTGCTCATTTTCTCAAGAGGGCTGGTAACATGTCTCCATTAGGCTGTGGCACCTGTGGCTGCGTTCTCATGCATTGCACAAGAAATAACAGAATAATAGAATAACAAAGTTGGAAGGGACCTTTGTAGGTCATATAGTCCAACCCCCCACCACCCAAGCGGGAGATCCTACACCATTTCTGACAGATAATAGTCCAGTTTCTTCTTGAAAGCCTCCAATGATAAAGCTCCTACAACTTCTGAAGGCAAGCTGTTCTATTGGTCGATGGTTCTCACTGTCAGAAAATTCCTCTTTATTTCTAGGTTGAATCTCTCCTTGATCGATTTCCATCCATTATTCTTTGTCTGGCCTTCGGGGGCTTTGGAAAACAGGGTGAACCCTCCTCTCTGTGACAGTTCCTCAAATATTGGAACACTGCTACCGGTATCATATCTCCCCTGGTCCTTCTCTTCGCTAGACTATCCATGCCCAGTCTGTAACCCTTCTTCATATGTTTTAGCCTCCAGTCCCCTAACCATCTTCGTTGCTCTTCTCTGCACTCTTTCTAGAGTCTCAACAAGGAAAAGGCAGTCAAATGTAAATATTACAGATATAGCTATCCATCATTTTTTAAATTTCTTTAAAAAAGACTGGCACTTACAGAATTAAAAAAAACCCAATAAATCTCTCTCTCTCTCTCTCTCTCTCTCTCTGTCTCGGCTTTGGAAAGAAACTCTGTGCCTTTAAATCTCCTGCAAACAGAGAAAAACAAGCTGTGATTTATATAAGTTGGGCAATCATGTGACTTGCAGGAAAGCGCTCTGTTTCCCCCCCCCCCTCCGCCCCTCCCGGCTCCTCATCCCCACGCTGGCCTCCCACTGGCAAGCCGCGGAGTTTCAAGGAGGCGGCAGCGGCGGCGGTGGGGCCTGATCAGGGGGCGGAAAGGAAGGGAAATGGCGGGGAGGGGAGGAGGGAAAGATTCATTCAGAAAGAGGGAAAGCAAAATAAACAAGGAGCAAGGCGGGAAGAAGGGGGGGGGCAGCGGCGGCGACCAAAAGGGCCTCCCGCCTTGTTTTCATTTCCACCGCTCGCTCTTCTTCGCGGAGCCCTCGAAGTTCAATTTGCTGCTCTCCCGGTCCTCGCTGACTCGGGTCGTGGGGAGGCATCTTGCGCGCCCTTCGCGCTTTCGCGCCCTTTGCTTCGCGGGGTGAGAAGCCTCGGTAGAGATAGTCCTGGCTAGGAAGTCGCTGCTTGACTGAATCTGTGCTCTCCTTTGCAGATTTACAGCTACCTTTTTCTCGAGGACCTACTTGGAGACAGCCGGGGGTGGTGGTGGGGGTGTTCAGTGTCTCCAGGAAGACAAGCGGCTTGTAGAAACCTAAACTCGGGACTTCGCCCTCCCTCATCAGTCAGTTCTCATCCAAACCCTGCCTGTGGTTTTCTTAAAAGCACAGACTTCTCCCTTAGGAGGGAGAAAGCCAAGTCCACCCATTTGACCTCTAGACTTCCTAGAAGACCATGAAGGCATCTCTCTGAAACATCACAAGTGATCCTTGGCAGACTTCTGTCAGCTGTAAGAAGCTATCCAGATCCTGCCTGTGTGCTGACGGACTTGCCCTGGTCACAGAAATCTGGCAAGAAAGTCCAAATAACTTTCTCTAATGAGTTGTCTTCCAGATTTGTTAGGCTACACACTACAGTAAAATTCCAGACTTTAGGTAGGCCTCAATTTATGGTTGCTTAGGAACCATTTGAAGTTATGAGGGACCACAAGAAAGGTACTTATGCCCCAGATTCGAAGGGGTCTATGACAATTCGCCATGGCCAACTCACCACAGCTAATTCGCTACAGCCAACTTGCCATGCCAACTTGCTGCAGGATAACTCGCCACGGCCATCCTGCCACAGGATAACTCACTGCGGGACAAGAGTTACACTAATATCAAATAAATGGTGGAATAAAATAATTAAAGAAAGGATGCAAAAGGAGTGACAAAATAAAATGTGAATGGCAAAAATTAAAATATTTTTTATTTTAAATAATTAAATAGAATTGTTACATTGTCCCACAGCAAGTTGTCCCGTAGCCAGTTGGCCGTTGCCAGTTGTTCTGCAGTGAGTTGGCCATGGTGAGATGGCTGTGGCAAGTTGTCCCATTCCCGATTCGAAGTTATGACCTCTGGGCCCTCCTGTGGTCACATGATTACATTTTGGACATTTGGCAATCTGCCTGCATTTACAGCTGTTTACAATGTCCCCCAGTCACATGTTCATGATTTATTTATGCTTTTTGTTGGCATTTACTTATGGTTTATAGCAGGGGTCCCCAAACTTGGCAACTTGAAGACTTGTGGACTTCAACTCCCAGAATTCTATGCTGGCTGGAGAATTCTGGGAGTTGAAGTCCACAAGTCTTCAAGTTGCCAAATTTGAAGACCTCTGGTTTATAGCACCCCAAAAATGCCTATTGCAAATTCACTTGACTGCTACAAAAAAAAGTCATAAAATCTGGTCAGTGATGATGACCTGCTTGAAAAACCAGTTGAGGACTACCTGTAGTGAATATTTAGGACTCTCAACTCCAATCTGATTGGAAGGAACAGATTGAAAAAAAGCTATTTGATGAGGACATCATTCCTCTTCCTTAATGTTAAAAACAAAAGGCAACATCATGAACAATCAAATCACTCTTTTTCCAGTTGCCTGGATTCAGGAACGTTTGGTATTTTCAATGTAGGGAAATCAGGCTGGAGCTGTGTGGGTGTGCATCATTAAGTGTTCTCCATTTAGGGAAGAGCTGGCTTTGATGCATAGCCACAGTATTGCATTCTTGCAAGGAAGATTAAAAAACAAGCAATTGATCAATTTTTTAAAAATCTTTTTTAGAAAGGTAAAATGGTGAGGTGATAACCAGTGCTTTACTTTGGGGAGGAATGAAATATGAGCTTCCAGAGCAGCTCACAAGCTGGGAATTTAAGCATGATTGCCGATCAGGCGTAGTTGTCATTCCGTTTGTGTGGGGTGTTCTGTGACTGCATGCTTTAATGCAGCCAGCTTCCTTTATATTAATTCTCAAATTTTTCTCTGAGCATTCATTATAATATTTTATCTTGTTTGAGAGGGATTCCTATATTTTCTAACTGCATCTGAGCTTTCATGATATGATTACTGTTTGTCATCAAAGGAAGTGAAGCCTAACAACCAGGCAATAATGTCACATGTTGCAGATGTGCAGATATCTGCAACAGCACCACCTCCTGACCTCTGCTATTGTGAAAACATTGTTCAGTTCTTGCTGCCTTCTAAAACCCAGTTAAGGATGCTGTAACAAAGCAAGTTACAGCAAACAAAAAGCCTTCATGTGTTTGTAGATTGCTTTCTTGCCTGTCTGGTCTTTCCCACCAGTAGATGCTTGGCAGCTGCTTGTTGCTGCATGTCTCTGCCAATCTAATCAGAAGAAGAGTCTACTAAATTCAGTAGGAGTTTCTTCCCTTATTACAGGTAGTCCTTGACTTACAACCATAACTGAGCCTAAAGTTTCTTTTGCTAAGTAAGACTTGTTAAATGAGTTTTGCCCCATTTTACGACCTTTCTTGCCACAGTTGTTACGTGAATCACTAAAGTTGTTAAGTAAATAACAGGATTGTTAAGTGAATTTGACTTCGCCATTGACTTTGCTTGTCAGAAGGTCCCAAAAGATGATCACATGACCCCAGGGACATTGCAACTATCATATAGTATATACCGGTATATATGAATCAGTTGTCAAGTGTCTGAATTTTGATTATGTGACCATGAGGATGCTGCAAAGGTCATTGTGAAAAATGGTCATAAGTCACTTTTTTCAGTGCAGGTTCAACATCGAACGGTCACTAAATGAATTGTTGTAAGTCGAGGACTACCTGTATATGTAAGATTGCAGTCTCATGTCAGTTTGGATCTCAGCATTGGCCAGGACTTTAAGGAATTAGTGTATCTGGGGAACATCAGGCAGGATACAGGTTTCTGGAAGTTGGAATGTGTTGGACATAAAAGCTATGTTTCTTCTGAAAGCTTTCATAAAGAAGGTAACACTGCAGGTAGTCCTCAAATTACAGCCTTTCATTTAACAATTCAAAGTTACAGTGGTTTTGAAAAAAGTGACTTAGGATCTGCCCTTGCACTTATGACCATCACCCAACCTCTGCCATCATGTAATCACAATTCAGTGCTTGGCAGCTGGCTTTTCATTTATTGCTTACAGGCAGCATCCTGCAATCATGTGATTGTGATTTGCTATCTTTTTTTGCTGATTTATAGCAAAACTGCCTACTGAGGAAGCTGGATTTGTTTAAAAACTGTCATAAAAATTATCATAAGATCAGCTCTGATTCAACTTAACAACTGCAATGACGTATGATGGAAATTCCAGCCTTAACTATAGTCATATGTTGAGGAGTACCTCTAATGCAGCGGTTCTCAACCTGGGGGTTGCGACCCCTTTGGGGGTCGAATGACCCTTTCACAGGGGTTGGGAGAGTTCGCCCGGACGCCGCCATTTGGGTTCTTTTACTCTGCGCATGCGCAAAGCGTTATGCGCATGCGCAGAGTGTAAAAGAACCCAAATGGCGGCAGCGGAGTGGGGGTTGCGGCAGCGGGCACGGCGGTGGGGTGGGGGGCACGGGGGCGGGGCGCGGCATTAGGAAGGTTGAGAACCACTGAGTCTAATGAGTCATCTCTTAGCTATTCAATGGAAGCTTTCCTTTTGAAATACACGTAGTCTTCAACTTGTAACAGTTCATTTAGTGACCGTTCAAAGTCACTGAAACATCACTGAAAAAAGTGACTTGTAATCACTGCAAGTTCCAAAAAACTTGCCTCCAGAAGTTGTGAATTCCTATTCTATTCGATTCAATTCAATTCGATTCGATTCGATTCGATTCTTCTTCACAGTTGCAACCTTTGCAGCATTCCCATGATCATGTGATCAAAATTCAGATGCTTAGCAGCTGGCTCATATTTATGACCATTGCTGTGTCCCAAGCTCATATGATCACCTTTTTGCGACCTTCTGACAAACAAAGTAAAATTCTGCACCTAGGCAAGAAGAATCAAAAATACACATACAAACTGGGCGAAACCACCCTCAATAGCAGTGATTGCGAGAGGGATTTCGGAGTCTTGGTAGACAGCCAACTAAATATGAGCCAGCAGTGTGCAGCAGCAGCCAAAAAGGCCAATGCAGTCCTGAGCTGCATAAATAGAGGGATACAATCAAGGACCAGAGGGGTACATGTACCATTCTATAAAGCCTTGATCAGACCACACCTAGAGTACTGCATCCAGTTTTGGTCACCACACTACAAAAAAGACATTGAAACTAGAGAAAGCGCAGAAGAGAGCAACCAGGATGATAAAGGGTCTGGAAAATAAAACATATGGAGAGCGGTTGCAGGAACTGAGCTTGGCCAGTCTGGCGAAGAGAAGGACCAGGGGAGACATGATAGCAGTGTTCCAATACTTGAGGGGATGCCACAGAGAGGAGGGGGTCAGGCTGTTCTCTATGGCACCAGAAAGCCAAACAAGGAATAACTGATGGAAGCTGACCAAGGAGAGATTCAACCTGCAAGTGAGGAGAAACTTTCCGACAGTGAGAGCGATCAACCAGTGGAACAGCTTGCCAGCAGAGGTTGTGAGAGCCCCAACACTTGCGACCTTCAAGGGGAGACTGGACTGCCATCTGTCTCAAATGGTGTAGGAACTCCTGCTTGAGCAGGGGGTTGGACTAGATGACCTACAAGGTCCCTTCCAACTCTAATAATAAATCTAAATCTAAAAGGTCAATGGGGTAGCTGGATTCACTTAACAACTAGGTTACTAACTTATCAACTGCAGTGAATCACTTAACAACTGTGGCAAGAAAGGTAAAATGGAGCAAAGCTCACTTGACAAATGTCTCACTTAACTATTTTTGGGCTCAATCGTTGTAAGGAGTAGCTGTAAATAACTATGGGATTTTTTTCAAAGCTAGAAGAGCAGAGGGAATCCCTCCCCCTCATATAACATAGTCTGAAGCTGCTATTGTTTTGGGTGGCATCCTGTCCATTTTGACTTTTAGTACTACAACTTCTCTATTGGATCAGAGCAGAAAATTCAACTACTCTTTCCAAAGGAGAAAATTTGATAGGACCTTTTGCTTTTTCTGAGGCTATATTTGGAAACCAGAGATATGCTAACTTGGTATGTAGAAGATTTGTATATAGAATAGAATAGAATAGAATTCTTTATTGGCCAAGTGTTATTGGACACTCAAGGGATTTGACTTTGGTGCATATGCTCCCAGTGTACATAAAAGAAAAGATACATTTGTCAAGAATCATGAGGTACAACACTTAATGATTGTCATAGGGTACAAATAAGCAATCAAACAATATTAATATAAATCGTAAAGATACAAGCAATAAGTTACATATATCTTATATATATATAAGATATATTTAACATATATCTTATTTTAAACACTTTTTTAAAAAAAACCTAGGGGGTATTTTGCAAAATACTTTTTGCAAAACAAATTCAATCATTAATTAAACTGCTTTTTCAAAAATTTGCCCTGATCATACAACCAGCTTGATGATTTACTCTTGGGCTTCACCATTATTTATTTTATTTTATTTATTTGTCAAACATGTATAGGATAGTAGTAGTTTGTATAAACATAAGTAAAAAGTAACGATAAAAGAGAACAATAGGAGAGTAGGACAAGGACGGTAGAAGGGGAGGGGAATTCCCATTTGCCATTTTGCAAATTCCTCTCCTGTGTCTCTTACCTTTTACAATGTTTTTGTTAAGCACAACACCTCTCTAATGTCTTAGTCTTTCCTTTTAAATAATGAAATCCAACTCTTTCTTAATTAAATGCGCCCCTTTCTAAAGCTTTTACAAAATCAATGTTGTTCTTTCTGAGAAGGAAGGAAAATTGGATTATATTCACTCTTTTTTTCCATAGAGTTGCATTATGGGTATAAAATGGCAATACTTTATTTTCAGTTGCTTTGTTAATTATTCTTAATGCTGAGATTACACTTCATTGTTAACTGTTACAAGGTAGTCCATTTTACTATCGTTATTCGTTCATAACGCTTTTTGATTATCTTGGTTTTTTTAAAGGATGGTTTTCCTTCCCTTTGCAGTTTGATTCAGCTTCAAATACAATGCTATCACTAGGCCAGTCCTAAGAATAATTGGCTTCACACATCCCCCTAAGCCATGGATTGTTTGCTCAGCAGCCCGTGGTGGTCTGGTTCACACATCCCATTAAGCAAAAGCCAAAATAACACATTGATACATTAGTGTGATATGTGAAAGTTATAGGTTCTATGAAATTCAGTAAGAATTGCTCCAAATGAAACAGCCATTGAGCTGCTTGTGGTTTTTTCCACTTTCTCATGATGCTGGCATTATGAAAACAGAGATGGTCAACAGGGAAAACTTACAGGGAATTGGGCAAATACATGAATGAGGCTACCAATGGATGCTAATCCTAAAGGTTATATGCTATGTCCAAGCTTAGTATATGTCTCTGGATATGAGCGGGAAAATGGGAATGAGCTTATTGTCCTCTATCATATGCAGTCCTTACAGTGGCATCTGTTTGGCCCTCTGGGAGCAGAATGTTGTTGGTACAATCCGAGAGGCCTTGTTTTATGTTCTTAGGTGTTTATGTATTTTGCTAGAAGCTGTCTTACCACATTCCTTTACCCTGTCAAACTCATGCTTCAGACTGTTATGTGGGGCATGTTGGTTCAAAGTATTCTTCTCTTCTGGAGAAGGAAATGGCAACCCACTCCAGTATCTTTGCCATGCAAACCCTATGGACAGTACCAAAAGGCAAAAAGATATGACGCTGGAAGATGAGCCTCTCAGGTCGGAAAGCGTCCAATATGCTACTGGGGAAGAGCAGAGAGCTAGTACTAGTAAGCGCCAGAAAGAGTGAAGCAACTGGGCCAAAGCGGAAAGGACGCTCAGCTGTGGATGTATCTGGTGGTAAAAAAAAAGTCCGATGCTGTAAAGATCTATTCTCCATAGGAACCTGGAATGTAAGATCCATGAATCAAGGCAAACTGGACGTGGTCAAACAAGATATGGCAAGACTGAACATCGACATCTTAGGAATCAGCTAACTAAAATGGACAGGAATGGGTGAATTTAATTCAGATGACCATCAGGTATACTACTGCAGGCGAATACCTCAGAAGAAATGGAGTAGCCTTCATAATCAATAAAAGAGTAGGAAAAGCAATACTGGGATACAATCCCCAAAATGACAGAATGATCTCAGTTCAAATGCAAGGCAAACCATTCAATATCACAGTAGTCCAAGTCTATGGCCCAACCACTGGTGCTGAAGAGGATGAAATTGACTGGTTCTATGAAGCCTTACAGCACCTTATAGAATTAACACCAAAAATGATGTCCTTATCATCACGGGGGATTGGAATGCTAAAGTAGGAAGCCAAAAGATAACCGGAATAACAGGCAGGTTTGGCTTTGGAGTACGAAATGAAGCAGGGCACAGGCTGATAGAATTCTGTCAAGAGAATATGATGGTCATAGCAAACACTCTTTTCCAACAACCCAAGAGACGACTACACATGAACATCACCAGACTGTCAACACAGAAATCAGATTGACTATGTGCTCTGCAGCCAAAGATGGTAAAGCTCTATACCAGTGTTTCCCAAAGTGTGGTACGCGTACCCCCAGGGGTACGGTAAGAGTTTGGTGGGGGTACGCGTTGCACCGGAGTTTGGTGGGGATCACATGGGAATATCCACTGCACCGTGCTTAGCTGCGCCCACAGAACAAGGAAAGAAATAGGCGCGTATCACAGTTTTTACATGGGAACTGGGGCCATTGTACATCGTATCGCAACTCATTATGGCAGGAACTTCTGCGCATCCTTCGCGCAGCTCGGGTTCGGCCATTTTTAAACTGCGGGAACATTAACAGTTGACATTGAGCCGCGGAGCTGTTTAAACGCCGGAGAATTGCAGTGTTATCTAACGGTTAGACAGTCTTGTGAGGCGTGACACGGCGTGAATATACTGCACTTCGTTACAGAGACAACTTACTTCTTTAATAGTTAGTTCTGGGTGCCTGTTATCGTGCTTTAGTAAGTTCCACTGATTTTGATTATTTTTATAAAATACATCTTGCCTTTATAATATAACTTTCGTTTATTTTGTGTATGTACCAAAATATATATATATATATATATATTGATTTTTATTAAAGCATATGTTTTTATGAGGGGTACTCAGCGTTACGAAAATTATAGAAGGGGTACACATATGTCAAAAGTTTGGGAAACACTGCACTAGGCCACTCAGGTATGAACTAAATGAATATACAGTAGAGGTGACAAATAGATTTAAGGAATTAGATCTGATAGAGTGCCTGAAGAACTATGGACGGAGGTTTGCAACAAGAGGTAGCAACTAAAACCATCCCAAAGAAAAAGAAATGCAAGAAAGCAAAATGGATGTCTGAGGAAGCTTTGCAAATAGCTGAGGAAAGAAGGGAAGCAAAAGGCAAGGGAGAAAGAGAAAGATACACCCCATTGAATGCAGTATTCCAGTGAATAGCTGGAAGAGATAAGAACGCCTTCTTAAAAGAACAGTGCAAAGAAGTAGAAGAAAACAATAGAATAGGGAGGACCAGATATTTCTTCAAGAAAATTGGAAATATGAAGGGAATGTTTCATGCAAAGATGGGCATGATAAAGGACCAAAATGACAGGGATCTAAAAGACGCAGAAGAGATTAAGAAGAGGTGGCAAAATTACACAGAAGAACTATACAAGAACGAGCTTAACATCCCTGATAACCACGATGGGGTGGTCACTGACCTCGAGCCAGACATCCTAGAATGTAAAGTCAAATGGGCCTTAGGAAATCTGAGCAACAACAAAGCTAGTGGAGGTGACAGTATTCCAGCTGAGCTATTCAAAATCTTAAAAGACGATGCAGTAAATGTGCTACACTCAATTTGCCAGCAAATTTGGAAAACTCAGCAGTGGCCACAGGATTGGAAAAGGTCAGTTTACATTCCAATTCCAAAGAAAGGCAATGCCAAAGAATGTTCGAACCATTGCACTCATTTCACATGCTAGTAAAGTTATGCTTAAAATCCTATAAGCTAGGCTCCAACAGTATGTGGATCGAGAACTGCCAGAAGTACAGGCAGAGTAACTAGAGATCAAATTGCCAACATACGCTGGATCATGGAGAAAGCTAGGGAGTTCCAGAAAAACATCTACTTCTGCTTCATTGACTATGCTAAAGCCTTTGATTGTGTGGATCACAACAAATTGTGGCAAGTTCTTAAAGAGATGGAAGTACCAGACTATCTTATTTGTCTCCTGAGAAACCTATATGTGGGTCAAGAAGCAACAGTGAGAACTGGACACGGAACCACTGATTGGTTCAAAATTGGGAAAGGAGTCTGGCAAGGCTGTATACTGTTGTCTTGCCTATTTAACTTATATGCAGAGCATATCATGAGAAAGTCGGGGCTAGATGAATCAAAGGTGGGAATTAAGATTGCCGGGAGAAATATCAACAACCTCAGATATGCAGATGATACCACTCTAATGGCAGAAAGTGAAGGAGAACTAAAGAGCCTCTTGATGCGGGTGAAGAAGGAGAGTGCAAAAGTTGGCTTGGAACTCAACATTAAGCTATGGCAAATCTAGACAGCATACTAAAAAGCAGAGACCACCCTGCCAACAAAAGTGTGTATAGTCAAGGCTATGGTTTTTCCAGTTGCAGTGCATGGCTGTGAAAGTTGGACCATAAGAATGGCTGAGCGCCAAAGAATTGAGACCTTTGAACTATGGTGCTGGAGAAGACTCCTGCGAGTCCCTTGGACTGCAAGGCGATCAAACCAGTCAGTCCTAGAGGAGATCAACCCTGACTACTCTTTAGAAGGCCAGATCCTGAAGATGAAACTCAAATACTTTGGACACCTAATGAGAAGGAAGGACTCACTGGAGAAGAGCCTAATGCTGGGAACGATTGAGGGCAAAAGAAGAATGGGACGACAGAGAATGAGATGGCTGGATGGAGTCACTGAAGCAGTAGGTGTGAGCTTAAATGGACTCCATAGGTTGGTAGAGGACAGGAAGGCCTGGAGGAATGTTGTCCATGGGGTCGCGATGGGTTGGACATGACTTCGCAACTAACAACAATAACAACAACAATTCTTAAACTTGATTTATTTAGTAACTAGGCTGTGTGTATGCAACTGAGAGTCCAGCATGCTGGGTTAGAATAATGGAAACTGGAGGCGAGAGGCAATCTTATAGTGAAAAACTGAAACGGCTTCATGAAAATATCAATCAGAATAGAGCTGGAAGGGACCTTGGAGGTCTTCTAGTCCAACCCCCTGCTCAAGCAGGAGCCCCTATACCAGGGATGTTAAACTCGATTTCATTGATGGACGCATCAGGGTTGTGTTTGACCTCGGGAGTGGGCATGGCCAGGGAGTGGCATGGCCAGCTTGACGTCACTCGTGTCAGGGCGCCTGTGTTGGTTTGAGCGCTCTGCCAGAGAAAACGGGCTCCCGAGCTCCATTTTTGGCTGCAATGGCCTCCTGCAACCCTCTGCCAGTGAAAATGGAGCTCAGGAGGGCCATGTGCGGCCCTCCCTAGCTCCGTTTTCGCTGGCAGAGGCACCGCAGACCAGGCCTTTCTCTCTTTCCAGGGTGGCCTCGCGGGCTAGATCTAAGCACCCCCAGGCCGGATCTGCCCCCCGAGCCTTGAGTTTGACACCCCTGCCCTATGCCATTTCAGACAAATGGCTATCCACTCTTCTTAAAAACCTCCAGTGATGAAGCACCCAACTTCTGAAGGCAAGCTGTCCACTGGTTAATTGTTCTCACTGTTAGGAAGTTTCTCCTTAGTTCCAAGGTTGCTTCTCTCCTTGATTAGTTTCCATCCATTGTTTCTTGTCCTGCCCTCTCGTGCTTTGGAAACTTAAACTTAAGTTCCTTGTGTGCTTCTTATGCATATATGTTGAAGGACTTAATGAGAGTGCATGCATTTAGGTAAACCAAAATTATTACCTTCCGTAACAGACTGTTGTTAGGAAGGACACATGCCAAACTAATACAAACATGAATGGATTTACTCCTAGACATCGGCTTCTGAACTGAACATCTCTAAAGCCAGCTGTCTCAGTTCAACAAGATCCAATAAAGACAGTCAAAGAAGAGCTCATCGGTGCTGAAAGATGTGCTTGTTTTCATTTCTGACCTTAAGTCCAGTCCTGCTATTAGATCTTTTGATGCAGGGAAAGAAAAGCTAAACATTCAGTTAACCCAGGAATCTTGTGCTTGAACATTCTTTCTCTAAGGCAGGTTATCCATTATCTGCTCTTGCTTTCTCCAGAGCCTCTCCCCAGTTTTTACCAATTTTGTGTGTGTGTGTGTGTGTGTGTGTGTGTGTGTGTGTGTGTGTGTGAGAGAGAGAGAGAGAGAGAGAGAGAGAGAGAGAGAGAGAGAGAGAGAGAGAGAGAAATTCAGGTGTGTGAATAATAGCCTTTTTATTTGAGAAATCTGAGTATGACAGCAGATTGCTCAATAGCTTTTTTTGTTTGTTTAACAACTTGCCAACAACTGGGCGAACTGATTTTTCTTTCCAAACAGTGTTCTCCAGTCTTGTTTATTCTGTGAAGAGAGATCTCCAGTGCATCAGTTAAGTTAAATGTTTCCTCTTAGGCATCCCCCGAACATTGCTCTTGATATACATGTACACTTGATTAAAAAAACAAAATGTGGGGTGACCCAATTTTATATGCGTCTTCTATAATGTGTAATTTAAGCCAGTGGCATGTAAAAAAAAACAAACCTCATAATTCAAGTGACCATTCAAGGGAGGTTCTGAATGCTACAAGAAAGATTGCTGCTGTTTAATGACTTCACATAAATTGTTTTTATTTTAAAATTTATATTCCTCAAACTTCTATTTTGTGACTTGAGTTGGCTTACAGATGTCTGGGTATGATAAATCAAAACCAGCAACCCATTAAAACCCAGCAGCTTCAGCAATGAAACTCAAAATCTTCAAACATTTTGTAAAGATAACAACCATATTTTATAAGTACTCATTCATCATGGTTTTTTTTTTAACCAAAGGAAAGTAAACAAGTGTGACAAACTCGTTGCCCCAATAAGCAATAGCCTTTTTTTTTGCAACTGCCTTTTCCAAGTTCCAACCTTCCAGATTTGTTGTGTATATAACTCCCCAAATTTATGGCTAGAATACTCAGTCAGACCTAGCAGACTATTGTTATATTCTGTTTGCATCTAGTATCTTAATAAGTACCTCTCTTTCTCTCTGTTAATATGCATAGGAAAAAAAACAAGCTGTAAAGAAAGTGTTTCTCTCCTCACACCAGTGGGTTGCTCTTAGTTCGACCCCGTTCTGCAAACCGGTAGCGACGGTGGTGAGAGGCTCCGCCCACCCACCCGGGATGCGCTCGCGCGAACCAATAGCAACGGGTTTTAGAACCCCACTACTGCCTCACACCATATTTCCTACCACAGCAACTCTTTCAGCCTCTTGATTTAGACTCAGCGATTGACATTATCCACCATAGCAAGCTGTCCTGAAATTTTATTTTTATTTTTTGCAATAAGGTCTGCGGCCTTCTTTGCAAAGCTAATTAACTACTTTGCTCTTGAACTGAGAAAATCCATTTACGCAATTAAAATAAACAGAAACCAAAGGATACATCGAGGGAAGTTAACCAATCTAACTTTCCTTTTCAACTAATTAACTCAGGCAAATTGTTTGTTGTGCTGATAAATTACTACTCCCTTGGAAAGAAGTTGTTACAGTTCACCCCATGCTGGTAAGAAAGCAGCAGGAAGTTATGGCATATAAAGGAGACGCTGGTTGAGAAGAAAAATGTTGGTTGGGTGGCTCCACTTTTTTTTTTTTTTTTACTTTTCAGCTATAGGCTTTCTGACTGTAAAGAAACTAGGAACATGCTATTAAGACTTCTTTCCTGAAAGTCATAAAAATGCAGACAGTCTTACTCTCTAGGTCAGTGGTTCCCAACCTTTTTGTGATCGAGTACCACTTGGAGATCCCGTACAGTCGCCGCGTACCACCTGGTTCCAGAGAAACTAAATTCGATCAGATATCACTTTATTTCCATAATTGTACCATTCCTTTTTTGGCCCCGCGCATCCAGCAACTGGATTCTCGGGCCGCTGGGACCAGGTGGGTGGCGTGTGGCAACAGTTGCAAATCGTTGCCAGATTATCTTGTGTTAGGCAGTAAACATTTTTGTGAAGTAAAAAATAACTAACTAAAAATCGTTCATGACCCCGAAAGTGTTCGCGTACCACCTGGAAGGCCCTCGCGTACCACTAGTGGTATATGTACCACAGGTTGGGAACCACTGCTCTAGGTAAATAAAAGGGGAAATATGGCAGAAATATGGGCAATTCCATAATGGAAGATAACTGGAATAATGGACTGGACTCGAGCAGAACTAAAAGTCCTGGATAGGAAGACCAGAAAAATAATGAAAATGTATTCATCCACATAGCAACACTGATGGACTTTAAGGAGCATAGATGGGCATGGAATGTTGCAAGTATACTAGACAGTTGAATTTAAAGGGGCATTGGAAGAATATCTGAAGGACGGTGTAGAAGATGTACTAGTATTCCGTGAAGGCTTACTGAATACCAAAGAGACCAAACAGGCCTACAAGTAAGACCAAATGAAGAATAGAAAAGACACACGGTAAGGCAAAGTATTACATGGCCAGTATGCACACATCTGTGCAAATGTGCTTGCATGTACACACACACACACACACACACACACACACACACACACACACACACACACAGCAAATAACAAGATCTGGCAGTGGCTAATGGCAGGAAAGTTGAAGAAAGAGACCGAGAGACAACAACTGGCTGCAATAAGACCAAGCCATAAGAACAAATGCATACAAGCCAGAACTGAGATGACAGCAAATGCTACCTCAGTGAAGAAGAAACAATGGATCACTTAGTTAGCTGTTGCGAGAAGATTGCACAGGCTGACTACAAACAATGGCAACTAGCAACAATGGTGCATTGGAATATCTGTAAGAAATACTGTTTTCCTGCAAGCAAGAACTGAAGACCAAGCAATAGATAAAGTAACAGAAAATGAAGAAACTAAAGTACTCAGGGATTTTAGAATTCAAATAGACAAGTATCTGCCACATAGCATCTCAGACTTAACAATGATAAGAAAGACACAGTCTGGGTTGTGAATGGTGCAGTACCTGGAAAGAACAGAATAGGGGGAAAAGTATTAGAGAAAATTGTACTGGAGAAAAATCACAAAACACAAAGACAACAAATAGAAGTAGAGCAACTATTACAAAAGAAAGCAAGGTCTTGACTGTTCAGCTTGTATTTGATGTTCTGATTTTTTTTGCCAATGTGTAGGACAGAGCATTTGTTGGTTTGGAGATTTGGAGTTGCCAGATGTTTGACCATTCTGATACAAAGTCTAGGTCAGTGTTTCCCAACCTTGGCAACTTGAAGATGTCTGGACTTCAACTCCCAGAATTCCCCAGCCAGCGAATGCTGGCTGGGGAATTCTGGGAGTTGAAGTCCAGACATCTTCAAGTTGCCAAGGTTGGGAAACACTGGTCTAGGTCTTTTTGGAGGATAGCAGTGTTGTCGGTGGTGTTGAAGAGTTTTACATCATCGGCGAAGAGAACGCAGTTGCTTGTAATGTGATCGCAAAGTTCATTTATATAGAGTATGAAGAGTGTGGGTCCTAGTACGCTGCCTTGGGGTACACCGCTGTTAACAGGAATGGGATTTGATAGGGCACTCCCTATTTTGACCATTTGTTGTCTGTTTGACAGGAACGCAGTTATCCAGTCATGTAGGGGTCCAGAGATGCTGTAGGATTTCAGTTTCAGAAGTAGTTTATCGTGAACCACTGAGTCGAAGGCTTTACAGAAATCTATGTAAACTGCGTCTATTGTTTTGCCCTGGTCCAGTTTTGTGGTCCATATGTTTTTGCAGTGTAGTAGTTGTAGATTGCAGGATAGTTTTTTCCTGAAACTGAATTGTTTGTTTGAAAGTAGGTTGTTAGTTTCTAGGTGGAGGGTAATGGATTGGTTTATGATTGTTTCTATGACTCTGCATGTGATGCAGCATAGAGAGATTAGTCGGTAGTTTTCTACTAGACTGGGATCTCCCTTTTTGAAGATGGGGATGACCGTGGCTAATGACCATAGGTTTGGTAGGGAACTGGTCCTGTAGGATATTTCAAAGATTATGCGTAGTGGTTCAGCAATGGCTGTGCAGATCTTTTTTAGGAAGTATGCACATAGTCCATCTGGTCCGATTGACAGAGAAGGTTTTAGGTCACGTAGTGCTTTTTCAATATTGTATTCAGTGAAGTCTATTTGTGTTAAATTGTTGTGAGTATTTGTGATACGACTAGGGAATTTTGGACATGAGCCGTTGCTGTTTACAAAGACTGAGCCAAAGAATCTGTTGAAGAGGTTTGCTTTGACTGTTTCATCATAGCATTCTTTGTTGTTGGGTCCTTTTAGTGGTGGGAGAGGTCTCGAGTCCTTGAGTTTGTTATTTACAAAGTTGTAGAAGGTGCGGTTAGATTTGGTGCGCAGAAGGTTTTCCTCTTGTTTGCTGTGGTAGTTGGAGCATTCCATCTTTATTTGGTGGCATATATTTTTGTACCGGTTTTTGAAGTTAGCCACATAGCCTGTTTTGTTTTTTTCGCTAGAGGGATTTTTTTTTGATTGAAGCTTCCTTATTGATATGGGTAGTTTGTTTTTCTTTGTTATGGTGGTTATTAGTGGTACATGTAATCTGATAGTTCTTTTGACTTCGAGCAAGAAGATGTTATAGAGGTCATCGGCAGTGTTACAGTTAGAGAATAGAGTTTGCCAGTCAAGAGTTGAGAGGTTGGCGTCTATGAGTTCATAGTTGGCTTTTTTAAAGTTATACTTGGGTGTCCCATTATTAAGGTGATTCTTGCAATGGTGTAGATTGAGGCTAAAGCCTATCATGCTGTGGTCACTGTTGGAGAAGGGTTCTTTTATTTGAAGTCCATAAATTGTGTTCTTGCTATTGCAGAAAATGAGGTCGAGGCAGTTGAGTCTAGTATTGTTCGTTACTAGTTGGTCGAGTCCCAAATTGGTAACAGCGTTATATAGGGTTGTATGGATGGGTTCAGTTGTGCATTCATTTAGGGTCCAGTTAATGAGAGGTAGATTGAGGTCTCCAAGAAAGATTAGGGGGTATGGGCAGGAGGTTGCCCACGTTAGCAGTGATGTTAATTTGTTCGCATGTGTGATGTCGTAGTCTGGGGCTCTGTAACAAAGTAGGAAATGGAAGTGTGGTATTTAAGGACAGATCACAGACGATGGTTTCAGGAAGGGTGAGATCATGTGCAACTTGGATATTTTTTTAGGTTTAATGTCTTTTTGTAGAATATAGCTACTCCGCCTCCTCTGCGGGTTTTGCGGTCGGACCTGAAGACAAGTAGTTTCTTGCTGTGATGATGGAGTCAGGGAGGGATGCGTTTAGCCATGTTTCGCAGACAAAGATAATGTCGAAGGTGTCAGTGTTTAGTAGTAGGAGGAATTCAGGCATTTTGTTAACTACACTTCTTGCATTGATTAGTTTGCATTTGAGATTTGGATTGGATTGGATTGGTGGTGTGTAGGATGTTGTTTTGTTGTTGGGGGATGGTTGGTTGGATGCTGTGGGATGGATTACGAGTCTTGTTTTTGATGCGGTCGGCACGGTAATCTATGTATAGGTTTTTTTCACCTAGATCTAGCCGTCTTTTGAGATCCGCACGGAGTTCATGGGAGCGGATGCGTTGTAATAGTGATAGATCTGGTCTAGATCTAAGTTTGCTGTGATTTGTATTGTTTCTGGCAATGAAGTTTATAGTGTGGATAAATTTCCATTTGCTCGGCTCGTTTTTACAAACCACTCTGCAGAATCGGGGGGCCACCGAGCCGTCGTTATTCATGTGCTCAGGGCCATCTCTGGAGACTTCGATGATGTCATTGGGGGTAATGGTTTGTGTATGATGGCTGCTGCTGATGTTGCTTACTTTGTTGATGTCAGGCTCGTCGTTTTCTTCTAGTCCAAATAGGATTGCAAATAGGATTGTTTTAGCCTCCAGTCCCTTAATTGTCTTTTTTTTTTAGATTTTTGAGTTTTTTCCCAAGATTTTTGAGTTGTTTTCCCTTTTAGGATTTTGATCCAAGGAATCTTTCCCAAGTTCTCTTTGAGTTTGTTAAAATCAGCTCTTTTAAAATCTAAGACACTGGTATCATTGTGTTCTATTGCTTGTTTTTGCATCACATTGAATTCCGGTATGACGTAGTCACTCTCACCCAAGATTCCTGCAGTTTTAACTCCCTCTATCACTTCTCTGTTTGTGAAAATTAAGTCCAGTATGGCTGTCCCTCTAGTTCTCTCCTCTACCTTTGGGACAACAAAGTTGTCAGCTAGGTTGGTCAGGAACCTATTCAATTTCTCACTTGGTGCAGAATTAGTCTTCCAGTTGATGTCAAGGTAATTGAAGTCCCCCATTACTATTGTAGTGTGTTTCCTACATATGTTTGTTAATTGGTTAGCAAAAAATACACCTATTTTTTCTGCTTCATTGGGTGGCCCATAGTATACACCTATGGCAATGTCATTCTTTTTTTCTTTTATATGAGGGCTGTCAAATTCATGGCCCGCAGGTTGGATGCGTCACGTGCTGGCCACGCCCATGCCCGGATTAGCGAAGGGGGGAAAAGTTAATATACGTCACATGACAATGCGAGTTTGACACCCCTGTTTTATATTGACCCATATGCATTCCAGAAGTTTTTGTCTTTGGTTTTATGCATTTTTGTAGCAATATAGTGGTTTTTTTTTACATATAGTGCAACTCCACCTCCTCTTTTATGGGGTCTGGGTTTTTTTGAACAGTTTATATCCTTCTATCAGTATGTACCAGTCATGTGTTTTATCCCACCAAATTTCTGTAATTCCAACTATATCATATCTACCTTCATGTATTAATAATTCAAGTTCATTCTGTTTGTTCCCCAAACTTTGTGCATTTGTATATAGGCATTTGAGATCTTTATGACTGACTCTGTGTATGCTTCCTACGTATTCTATTTGGTGTTTGAGAATAGTTTGATTTCCTCTTCTTTGTGGTAGCCCCTTAGATATTGGAACACTGCTAACATGTCACTCCTAGTCCTTCTTTTCATTAAACTAGACATACCCAGTTCCAGCAACTATTCATAAGTTTTAGCCTCCAGTCCCCCAATCATCTTTGTTGCTCCTCTTTGCACTCTTTCTATCATAGAGTCTCAACATCTTTTTTACATGGTGGCAAATCTGCATGCAACATTCCAAGTGTGGTCTTACCAAGGCCTTATAAAGTAGTATAATACTTCACATTATTTTTAAAATAACTCTTCAATCCAAGTAAGCATCAGGAAAATACTAGGGATCAGAAACTTCATCAGCTTAATTTTGGACATCTGCATCAATCTGTATTTAACAACCAATTAGAAGTTGGGATCCATCTGTCACTAATCATATCCATTTAACATATATTGTTTGATATTGGTAATTAATACAACTTTCATTTTCTAATTTTGCCATATGAATGTGTGACCTTCTATGAAAAAACAGACACACAAATCAAAACCCAATTTCTTTTCTCTTTAGGAAAATTAATGAAAGTTAGAAATATACAAACCGGATCATTAACCAACTCAGACTCTCACCTTCCCGTAGCAATTTAATCTTTCTGACATTTATATGGAAGATGTTTTAATGCATTGTTCAATCTCCTCCAGTGTTGAATAGGGATATAGTGATGAGTTATTTCCCACTCTACAAGGGATGTCTTGAGGCACACAGTTTCATTATTCTTGTCATTATCTTATCATATAAAATTACAACTATTCATAATCCTTAGCTAACAGATCATCTTCTGTTCGGCACTACATGTTTTTTATAGAAATTTTCTGATTGTAGTGTCTCAGTAAAAGGAAAGGATTTACTAATCATGCCATGTAAGAGTTAATTCAAACAGCCCTTTTTTCAAACAACGGGCTCTATATGAATTTACCTGCGTGAGGTACTTCTATGGATGCTGTCTGCTCTCTAGGAACAAAAACATAAGCTGCACAGTTGATTTTTTTCAATTCTGAAGAACTGAAGAAGCTTCTTGGATGAGAAGCGAAACATTTTCAAGGGGAAAAAAAACAAGAAAAGTCCAGTTGCCTTTTAAAAAAGCACATTTGGGACAACCATAACCTGGATGATTGAGAATCTATATAGACATAAGCTATACAGGTTCTGATTAAAACTTCTTCTCTGTTTTACTTCACATGTGTCCCTATCCTATCAATCAGCTACCTGTTACCATGCATGCTAATATCCTGAAGATGTAGAGGGAATACTGAAGGAGGCTGGGAAGAATTGGTTACAGGCCTCTGTTGCAGCAGCTCTCTGACTCAAATATGGCTAAAGGTAGCAAGAGACCTCTGACCAGCGGTGAAATCTACTTACCTTTTCTACTGGTTTGGAAGCGCGCGCTAAGCGCGCACGCGCTCGCTCTCGCTCTGCTTGCATGCACACCACCATCGCATGTGCTTTTTCACCCTCTGCGCATGCGCAGAACGCTTTGCGCATGCGCAGAGGATTTAAAAAAAAGAAAATGGCGATGTCCGGGCAGGTGGGTGGAGCCTTGCGCTGCCACTGCTACCGGTATGCCCGAACCGGTAGCATTTCACCCCTGCCTCTGACCCAAAGGTTTATGGGAGCTTTTGTGAATGACCCTAAATGAATACAGCCCCAATCTGCCATTTAGCAATTAAATGTTAAAGCGAGGAAAGCATTTCCTCTGAGAGATGGAAATAACCATCAGAAGCAGAAGGATACAGAACAAGCAAAGAGAGTGTTATATGCAGGATCCAATCTGGGTCGGTCACCAGGACCAGAGGTTAAGTCTTCCAAGTTTTCGGACTTGTGCTGGAATCCATCCTCAGGGAACTTCTCTCTCTCTCTCTCCAGAATGTGTAGATTCTGCTAGAGCAGGTGTCAGCAACCTGCGGCTCCGGAGCCGCATGCGGCTCTTTGGGCCCTCTGCTGTGGCTCCCTGTCGGGTGATCCACCACTGGCTGGCCCCGCCCCTCACCTTAAGCTCGGAAGACTTAACCTCTGGTCCTGGTGACCGACCCAGATTGCAACATGTATATTTGCCTTCATTCCTGAGAGTGTTATATGGCTTACAATTTCTTACCATACCACATAAATATATTTTGTGACATTTGTTTCTAAGCGAAGACAAGCTTGGAGATCTGTATATTTTTACTTTATTAAAACATTATTTTTCTCCACTGGCATTCTTCTTAGCAACTTTTACAAGCCATCTCTCAAAAATAATGTTATTTCATTTAAATAGGGTATTTTATTGAAAAAAGAAGAAAAACTAATTTCCCTTTCCTTAAAGTAACTGTGAAGCATGAAAAAAAATGTTTTAGAGTTTCATAGGAATTGTGCAATATGAATTCCTTATGGCCAGAGAAGACCTCAATGCAAGATACTCCCTAAATAGTTTCTGTGGAAAAGACTCATATTTCTCCACTCTCTGCTCCTCCCTTTCCCTCTGTTCCTCATTTCCAAAGTAAAAGCCCTCCCCTTCTAAGAAAAATAATTCATATTGTTGCTATCTGATCACTGTAGAAAATCTCCTTCAACTACTTATGATTTTTTTCAAAAGACAGGAAATCAACAACTTTCGGTTCCATCCAAAAAAACAATAATCTAGATTTACTTTGCATAGCATGAGATGAGGTTAACCTGATTTTAAAATAACCCGTTCAGAGAAAAGCAGTAAAACTTGAATGTTCATTTTTCCAGCCCTGGTCTGAGATCAAAGGCTACTTATCAAAGGATTCCAGTCATGGTATGAACATTCACTAACCAGGTCTCCCCAAAATCAGGAAATGTTACTGAGAAGTTAATGTATACACTGTACATGATCTGATTCTCTTCACCTAATCTGCAAAACAGCTGCCTGGTTTTTAGACCAACTGGCTATTTAAGAGGTTTCATATGCCTCACTAATTGCAGAAGCCAAGGTTGACAAGATGGCTGCCAGGATCACATCTGCATGTGATCTATTAAGCTGGGCATTAGAGTCAGGTCTCATTCAAGTCCAGGTCTCCTGTTCTGAGAGAGTCTACATCGGCCTTCTCTGCATGACACATTTACGTGGATCATGGGGAATGGTGATTAACATGTTGCATGAACCCCCAAACCTGGGCAATTGACCCATCTCTAAGGAGGTTAGGTTTAGTCCAGTCTTGGGGCTGTTTGTTAAAAATCCATGCTCGTGATTGTAGTGATCCCACATGGGAGATACTGGGCTTTCATTTATTAGTTTAGATGCAGGAGAAAGGAGGAAACTGGATTAGTGGTCTCCTGGTCTCTTTCCTGGTGAGTGAGTGTTTTTCCGATGAGATCGGTCTATCAGGGCAACCTGGTCTACCCAATT
This sequence comes from Diadophis punctatus similis, assembly GCA_023053685.1. Taxonomy (NCBI): domain Eukaryota; kingdom Metazoa; phylum Chordata; class Lepidosauria; order Squamata; family Dipsadidae; genus Diadophis; species Diadophis punctatus. The sequence continues at coordinate 2,288,090 of JALIGW010000049.1, read as the reverse complement.
ATGGGACGGAGCATTTCTCTTTTCAGCCCCAATCCAGGAGCCTTCACAGGCAATCGCTTTTGCGACAAACTATTTTTGTTTGTTGAATTTACATTTACTGACAAAGAAATAAAGGGAGACCAGTATAGATCTATTTCAAGCTATTTAGCTCCCATCAGCTAGCCATGCCCTTCTGGGATTCGAACCGGGGCTACTTGCATATATTAGGTAGATGTATTAACCGCTTCCTGGTGAATGAAAGAGTTTGAAGATGGTCTGCAGATGAACGACCTCTTTATCTCATGTAGTGTTAACCATTAGTTGTCTTTGTGTATTGACAATACATTGGAAGGGATGTCTCAATACACTATATCTAGTAAATAAGTCTTTAGAAACATGGGGGAGAGCACATTGCCAGCTTCTCCAGTGCATCCTTAGAGCAACCAGACCGTGATTCAATTTATGCCACAACACAGCCAGTTTTGTGGCTCACTGCTGTGAACCTTGCTAAACGTATGTGAACCAGGGCGCTCTGTTTATTTAAAGAACAATGTACAATATTGCCTGCATCTCACAGACACCCTGCATCCAAACTCAATTGCTTAGGGGAAATCTCCTCCCCTCCCCCCTTGCCTTTTTGGAAGGATACTTGCACAAAATATGGGGAAAATAGCCCCCTTTCAGCCTACACTTTATTAATCAGCACAGCTTTTCTTTCACCCCCTCATCTCTGTACCTGTGCTAAACTAGATGCTGAGGATAAGCATTGCATTTTAATGGTCTGCAAGTTCTTTGTCCTCCCTATACAAATAATTTTGGCTCTGTTACAAGGATGGATGTATTAAGCTGGCCTGCAGCATTTATCAGCTCTGTCACTCACCTTAAACCCAGCTGCTTTGTTTTAACTTTTGTAATAAATGGAGTGTGCAATGTTCTTTACTTGCAGATTCCAGATGAATCCTTTCCTGATTAAGACTGCAGTATACCGAGTTTGGAAAAAATGCTGGGCTCCAAAGATCAGTCCCTTTAGCCCAGATATAGGAAGAAGTTGAAAGAAAGATACTTTTGTTTTCGTTCCAAAACCTCAGAAAACAGAATTAACCAGAATTTTGTAAGATTGCAGCAATGCAGCCCTGTTTGTAGAAATTCCCAGCCAAATTTCTGGGAATAAAAAGTTTATTTTGGAAAGAGAAGAACAGAGGACAATAACATTATACAGAAAGAATTTCACAGAAAATACATACATTCAATCTAACTTATTAGACATAGATTAACTACTTGTACACATTTTGAGTTTTTGAACATTTGCTAGGTATTTTGTAGAAAATACCTAGCAAATGTTAGCCTCTGATAAGCCTCTGATAAGATGCTATTAGAAAGATTCAGGCAGAAAGCAGTCATTTTTATATAACAATCTGAGTTTTGTGAAAACAGCCTGCTAGTGGAGACTGTTTTGCCCAGTTATATACTGTATTTTTCAGAGTATAAGACACACCTAGATTTTAGAGGAGGAAAACAAAGAAAAAAGTATTCTGAACCAAATGGTGTAGTAATATATTATTTAATAAAATACCACTATAGCAGAATACTTTTTATAACCATGTATACTTTTCACAACCATGTACACCAGGGGTGAAATGCTCCCAGTTCGGGCGGGCCAGTTGGTCATCGTAGAGCCGATAGAGCAGATAGCAATCGCAGCGCAAGGCTTCCCCCACCCGCTTCCCCCACCCGCCTGGACACCACCATTTGGGTTCTTTTACCCTCTGCACATGTGCAAAGCATTCTGCGCATGCACAGAGGGTAAAAGAATCCAAATGGCGGCGTCCAGGCGGGTGGGGGAAGCGGGTGGGGGAAGCCTCGCGCTGCGATCGCTATCGGCTCTACGATGACCAACTGGCCCGCCCGAACCAGGAGCATTTCACCCCTGATGTTCACTTTTTACAACCATGTACACTTTTTACAAACTTCAAACTTGACAGCTTTAAGACTTGTGGACTTCAACTCCCAGAATTCCTCCTCCAGTCATGCTAGCTCAGGAATGGGAGTTGAAGTCCACAAGTCTTAAACTTGCCAAGTTTGAAGACTCTTGCACCCCTAACCCTTAACCCTGGGGTCTTCAAACTTGACAGCTTTAAGATTAGTGGACTTCAACTCCCAGAATTCCTCCTCCAGTCATGCTAGATGGGGTAATTAGAAGGCAAAAACACCCTCTTTTTTGCAAAAACCAGCCCATTTTTGGGCCCTTTTTTTGCAAAAACAGGGCATGCAGAGGGTTTGGGAAGCCTGCAGAGCACTCCTAGGGTGTGGGGGAAGGCAAAAACACCTCAGTTTTTGTGAAAAATGGCCCGTTTTTCAGCCATATTTTTTTTTGCAAAAACAAGGCATGCAGAGTGTTTGGGAAGCCTGCAGAGCACTCCTAGGGGGTGGGGGAAGGCAAAAATGCCCCCATTTTTGCAAAAAACGGCCCGTTTTTCACAAAAATGGGTTGCAGGGGCGGGGCTTCAGGAGGCCAAAAATGGCTGTATTCGGTGTATAAGATGCACCGACATTTTCACCTTCTTTTGGGGGGCAAAAAGGTGCATCTTATACTCCGAAAAATATGGTAATATCCTGCATTTTTTATGTCAATAAACTAACCAACAAATCGAAAACTTACCTGACCTCTTAATTATCTTTCTTAACAACTGCAAACATACAATTTATACAAAGCCTTCCAATTGTAATCAGGCGGGCGGGCAGGCTATAAAACAAAGTCCTCATGTAAATTATTATGGAAGATCAAAATATAACATCTGGCCCCGTCAGATTTCCCAGCAGGAAGTTAATTTAGCAGACCCTCTAGAGACATTGCTGAACGGCATTAAAAACAAAAATGCTTTATTTCAAAGGTATTCATATTGCTTTAAGGTATGCCAACAGTGCAATCAGAGGCATGCTAGTGAAATAAGCCTCTGATGCTTGAATGATATTCTTAAGTAAAAGTGCAAAAAGAATCAGCAACTTTATTGTGAGAAATAAAATTTTGGGAGAGCTCATTTCATTAAACCAAGTTTTCTTCTATCACCAATCAATCAGTTTAAGAATGTTGGGTCAAATCCGTGACCATAATTAAAATCTTTGAGACTCAGGTATCCAGGAGACAAAATGTTACTGAATATTTCGTATCATGATTTTTGTTTTTACAAATTCTATCCTGCTTTTCTGCCTATAGGCATTCAATGTTTGTAGAAACTGCAACCTTGTGTTTTGTTTTGTTTTAAAAAAAAGCTTGCTCAAGCAATTTATCGTCAAAATTAAGGCTGAAATATAGCTTTGTGCTATTTAAAGCAAATCGTTTACTCCTATTGATTTCAGTGAGTTTAATCCAAGCAAAGATTACCTTTTATCTAAAAATTCAGAATTTAAAAATGTATAGTGTGACATAATGCAGAATCAGCATTAAAGTTGCCTTTGGATTGCTGAAGGAAAGAATGGCTGAAATCTAAGCGAACAGAATACAGTATGTGAAGTTGCAGAGCGTACTTAATTCTTCCAATTTATGTGCCATGGAGTGATGCCTGTGTGAGAAATCTTTGGTGCTGAAGTCCAAATCCCATTCAGCAAAGTATAGATGAGGGTCCACAAAACAGAAGGGCTGGTTTAAAGTATCTTACAATGATGTGTTCTGACAACAGTACCTCCTCCCTCCCTCCCTCCCTCCCTCCCTCTTTCTCTTTCTCTTTCTCTTTCTCTTTCTTCTGTGTATGTGTGTGTGTCTATGTGTGTCTATGCATGTCTGTGTTTTTACTCTCTGAAGGCTATTACTTTGGTGACTTAAGTTATTTATTACCTTGCATTTGATAGCCGGGATATAGTTTATTGCCCAGCAATCTTCCACATCATAAAGTCTTCAGGTCAATTCCTGGTGATTCTGTGAATACATCCAGGTTGTTTTCTTGGTAATAGTATAGCAATGGCTTCTTCCATGTTTTTGTTTTGTTTTGTTTTGTTTTGAACTTCACAATCTAGCCTATAACCCTGCCCGTTTCCTAAAGGTTTCTCATACAGTACTAACCTAGTCCATCCTCCTTAGCTTTTTGACATGAGCCGTCATGCATTGTGGTCAGGAAATACACTGTGAGGATCTAGGTAATGTATTTTCCATAATATTTTCTGATATACTTATGGGTTAAAAAATAATTACAGTTTAATTACAATTTTTTCCATCTTTTCAGTGATCAACAACAGAGAAATGGAGTGTTATGAAATTTCTTATCTGTTTGCTTTGTGCCACAAAAGATTAATGTGGTAATTACTTGAAAAAGCAGTAGAACTGTAAGTATGTATTGCTCCCTTATGGCATTATATTAATCCACTGAAATGAAATTGATTTGACTATGTTGCAATTAGAGAGGGATGTCTGTTAATACTGTATTGAAAATTGGGTTTTGTCCATTATTGAAATGAAAAATGTAGTGATGAAGTGGAATTTGCTTACATCTCTGAAAACACATGTTTTCTGTGACTTTGTTTATGTAAGTCTTGAAGATCTGGATGCTCCTGTCAGTCCTGGGTTAAGAAGATGGCAATCTGTTTTGGGAATATGGGAGGCTGTTTTTATTTCTCTGTTGCATATAAGTTTTTTACCTTGTTTTTAATGTTGTACGCTGCCCAGAACTGCCCAGAGTCGGGCAGCTTTAAAAATTTGACAAACTAAATAAAGAAGTTATTCTCCATAATTCCTTGAATGTTAGAAGATTTTATAGACATGTGTTTTTAATTTTGGTCCTACTGGTCCAATTTTTCTATAAGCAAGATGTTCAACTTTCATTAATCCCTCTTTTCCCTCAGTTCGCATCCTGTTCATTTTGAATACTCTTCTTGAAGGTCTTTTAATCTGTAGGAACCACTTTTAAGTAGGACTAATGCAGGAGGAGAACTGCAATTCCAGGAGCTTAATTCTGCTCGTGGTTCACAGATCTGGGTCTTAAGGGGGCTCTCTCTGCCTGAGGTCTTCCAGATGTTTTGAGACTTGACCATAATTCCCAGCCCCACCCCAGGCCAGATTTAGGACATGCAATCCTAATGGGCTACATTCCTAGTTTTAATTCTAGCAGATCGGGGAAGGCTGTCGTAATGTTTAAACATATGTAAGTTCATGGAGGCCTTGTTGTTCAATAGGGAGAACCTTGCCCACATCCCTGGAGCCTGGAACTTAGACACGTGGCCTATGAAAGTTCATATCTACATGCTTATCTAGTAGGCTGATCCTTCTGTCGAGCCCTTCCATGTTTTCCTGCCTTGCAAATTCTTTCCCAGGAACCGCAAATAGATAATGAAGTCTGAACACGTATAATATGCTTTAAATGAGGATCTAGCTTTTGATTTTTTTGTGGGTGTGTGTGGCTGTCAAGCTGTTTTTTTCCTCCCAATTAGCATGTACTGTAGTGTAGCGATGACTCTTTGTGCTCAGAAAAGAAAGCACAGGGCTCTGCAAAGAATAATGCCAGGAGGAAAACACACTTCACACTTCTTTTAGGGTGGGTTAAATCATAAACATGGCTTTTTAGAGTACAGGTAGACCTCCACTTAACAACAGTTCGTTTAGTGACCGTTCAAAGCAGAGGTGGGTTCCTGCCGGTACGGTTAATAGCTGTTGTTCGGCGCAGAGCTGAAGATGCTGCTGCCGTTTGTGGCGCGGGGGCTTTCCCCGGGCGCTTTCCCCGCCCACATGGACGCTGCCAATTGCGTTCTTTTGCCCTCTGCACATGCGCAAAGCGTTCTGCATGCGCAGAGGGCAAAAGAATGCAATTGGCAGCGTCCATGCGGGCGGGGAAAGCACCCGGGGAAAGCTCCCGCGCCGCGGACGGCAGCAGTGTCTTCGGCTCTGCGCCGAACAACAGCTATTAACCGCACCGGCAAAAACAGGCAGGAACCCACCTCTGGTTCAAAGTTACAACAGCACTGAAAAAATGTGACTTATGACCCTTTTTTCACAGTTACGTCCTTCGCAGCATTTCCCTGATCATGTGATCAAAATTCAGATGTTTGGCAACTTGTTTATATCGATAACCGTTGCTGGGTTCCCAAGGTCATGTGATCCCCTTTTGCGACTTTCTGAAAAGCCAAGTCAATGGGGAAGGCAGATTCACTCCACAACCGGGTTACTAACTTATCAACTGCAGTGATTCACTTAACAACTGTGAAAAGAAAGATCATAAAATGGGGCAAAACCCACTTAACAAATGTCTCACTTAACAACAAAAATTTTGGGCTCAGTTGTGTTCGTAAATCAAGGACTACCTGTACTGGATTTTGCCTTTATGAAAATTCTGTTTCTCCATTGGAGATAAATGCAGATACAAGTTCTCCCATCCCAAGTACTGTATGCAGCTGAGATACCGGGCTTAAAAACAAACAAACACAGTACTACTTTTTGCTCTTTGCTGGATATTTTTATTTTGGAAAGTTTTTCCTGTAAGTTCATGGAGTTGAACCTTTCCTCTAAGTTCATGGAGTTGAACCTATTTGTGGATAATTGGGAAAAAATGCTGAAGACCATCCAACCTCTTTGAAGCACTTTCAAAGATTATGAAGATTTGGAGAGTCCTTGGGCTAGACGCTAGAGTCTTTGCCAATGGGAACAAAATCAGTATGACTGCTAAAGAAATTAAGCTGAAATCTAGAAAGGCCTTGATTAAACTTATCTTCTATACCAGGGGTGGGCAAACTACGGCTCTTTGAGGACCTGTGGACTTCAACTCCCAGAATTCCTGAGCCAGCCATGCATGCATGGCTGGCTCAGGAATTCTGGGAGTTGAAGTCCACAGGTCCTCAAAAAGCCGTAGTTTGCCTACCCCTGTTCTATACCATTAACTGGTTAGTTGCACCTAGCCTAAAAGACTGTTCTTTCAACTCCCAATTTCAAGAAATGGGGAATAATAGTAATCTACCTTCATATGATTAATTTGTTATAAGATTTCGCTGAAAACTTAGTGCAATGCCTTAAATATGCTAAATGTTAAATACGGCTTAAATGCTGTATTCAGTATTATATAAACATCATAAATAATAGGGCTAATCATTTTAAAAAAACAGTAAAAATCAAACACTGTGGATACTGCTTGGGTTACCAGGACATTCTGCAAGAGGAGGACTTGACCTCCTTTTATCTTTATGCCCTTCATCCAACAGATATAGTAGCTTCAAATCAAATATTGTCCAGCGTTTCGAGTGTCTTGTTTTGTTTTGTTTTTAAATTTGGACTGTTTCTACAACAATGGTTATTCAAAGTTTCATATATTGCGATCTTGATCATTGTCTGCTTCTTTCTCCCTCCCCCCGCCATCCATCATCAACTGACTGAGCCACTTAGATTTACATTATTTCTTTCTTGATTCCAGCAATCAGCTTCAATCCAGCGCCTTCAAAAGTAAAATTATAGTAGACTGTAACTCGCATGATCCGACATATGTTTCTATGGTGAAATTTGGAAAGCATGTCATTAATTCTATATTATCACTAGCATATGTTTTTTAAAATCAAGATCTGTTAAAAAATATTACAATCGAACAACCAGATGCTAGAAAAAATAATTTTATGTATACATAGACCTAAGTACAGTTTTTGCAGGTTTTTGCTGTAATTTTTCTCACGGTGCCAAGAAAGTCAAACAGTTAATGTGTTCTCATTCCCCCTCTTCCATTCTTTTCTAATTGTTTAGGTCTTCTTATGCCTGTTCAGATATATGGTAACCTTACAGAGGGGAGACTAGAACCCGTATTTCTGTACTCTTATTTCAGCTTCTTTACCATTACTCCACCCTGGCTCTTAACAGAAGATATGCAAACCAGATTTTCAGGGTGGGTTCTAACTTAGTTTGCTGCCATTTTGCTTCCTCCTGCACTGTGCGCAGTGCCGAAAAATCCAAAAAATAGCAAAAAAAATTTAAAAAGCCAAAAACAATACGGCAATGCATGGGCAGTGCCAGAAACTCGGCTTTTGCGCATGCTCAGAAGGAAAAAAAATACCCCCCCAAATAAAAGAAATTTAAAAAAAAATTTAAAAAGTTGGCGGCACCCACGGACTGGCACCAACCGAACTGGTTCCATGACGTCATCTTGACATCACCAGCGGGTTGCTACCGGTTCAGCCGAACTGGTCCGAACCGGGAGGAACCCACCTCTGCAGATGTTTGTTCGTCAACAGGTAATCCCAAAATGTATGAATGTGAGAAGAGCTGTATTGTTGATTGTTATTTTTTTTTTTAAAAAAAGAAGCACACAACAAAGCAAATTCAGACAGTTGACTCAAACAGATCCAATGGACAAATTAATCAGTGGAACAGCTTGCCTCCAGAAGTTGTGGGTCCTCCATTACGGGAGGTTTTCAAGAAGAGACTGGACAATCATTTGTCTGGAATGGTACAAGGTCTCCTGCTCAAGCAGGGGGTTGGACTAGAGGATCTCCAAGGTCTCTTCCAAACCTGTTATTCTTTGTTATTCGGTGTCCTTTTTCTTATCCCTAATTTGTTTGGCTTACTGTTTCTTTCTCCTTTTTGGTGCTTTGCATTGTGTGGCTCTCCTCACAAGGAAATACTATGATTGGCACATGGTTGTGTCTTTATATGTGAGCATTTCAAATGTTCACCTGCAGTGATGGGTTCTAAATCCCATCGCTACCGGTTTGTGTGCGCGCAATGCTTCTCCGCATGCTCAGAAGCGTCTGGGGTGGGTGGTCGGAGCCTCCCGCCGCCATCACTACCGGTTCGTAGAACTGGACCGGACCAGTAGCAACCCACCGCTGGTCACCTACTTTTTTTCAAGCACCCTGTAAGGACAGAGAGAGGGGAACTCAGACTGATGGCATAGGTTGAAGGAAGCAATGCAGGTTCGCAAGTCTTAACTCATATTGCCACTCCAGCTCTCTTGGGCTAGCTAGGCCATTTGTGTGTGACTTTTGATATCCAGAGTTCCCTTAACAAGATTAGATGGCACAGAGTTCTAATCAGCCAAGAACAAAATAGGCTTATACTGCCTCTTTTAGCCGAAACCAACCAACCAAACAGTAGGAAAAAAGGGCCCCCAATAAAGACCACCCTCTTGGGTGACGCATCTTATAACTCTTAGCAGCTGAAATTATAGTTGGCTAAAAAGTATGCCATCCCAGTGAAGAAAAGTGCACATCTCTGATATAAAGGATGGGTGTACTACAGGGGTGGGTTCTAACTTACCTCGCTGCCGGTTCGCTTCCTCCCGTGGTGCATGGGTGCGCCTCATGTGGAGTGCTGAAAAATCCGGGGGGGGGGGGCCAAAAACAAGATGGTGACTGCATGCACAGTGCCGGAAACTCACTTGTGCACATGCTCAGAAGAAAAAATAAATAAAAAAATAAAAAAAAATTTAAAAATTTTTTTTAAAAAGATGGCAGCGCCAACGGACCGGTACCGACCGAACCAGTTCCGTGACATCATCGTGACATCACCAGCGGGTCGCTACCGGTTTGGGCGAACTGGTCTAAACCGGGAGGAACCCACCTCTAGTACACTATATTTTTTGAATCAAAGGCCACCACCATTGGGGACTAATGCAGAAAAAACAAACTAGGGAAAAAAGGGCTTGTTATCTGTATCCCTCTCCCTTAAAACCTATAGAATCTTTAGAAAGTCAATTGATTCCTCCTAGCCAATCTGCTTTCATTTTTTAAACAACTGAATCTCATTTATTTACTGAAATTAAGTAGCAGATGGAGAAGAAAGCTGGGACCATTTAGAAAGCCTTGGAGAGGACATAAGGTTGACCCATGGTTTCGTGACATCTATTTTAGGTTGCAGTTATATCACCAGCAATGGGCTATGCTCATCCTTTGGTCTGAGATTTGTTGTTGTTAGTTGCGAAGTCGTGTCCGACCCATCGCAACCCCATGGACAACGTCCCTCCAGGCCTTCCTTTCCTCTACCATCCTCTAGAGTCCATTTAAGCTCATGCCGACTGCTTCAGTGACTCCATCCAGCCACCTCATTCTCTGTCATCCCCTTCTTCTTTTGCCATCAGTCTTTCCCAGCATTAGGCTCTTCTCCAGTGAGTCCTTCCTTCTCATTAGGTGACCAAAGTATTTGAGTTTCATCTTCAGGATCTGGTCTTCTAAAGAGCAGTCAGGGTTGATCTCCTCTAGGACTGACTGGTTTGATCGCCTTGCAGTCCAAGGGACTCGCAGGAGTCTTCTCCAGCACCATAGTTCAAAGGCCTCAATTCTTTGGCGCTAAGCCATTCTTATGGTCCAACTTTCACAGCCATGCATTGCAACTGGAAAACCCATAGCCTTGACTATACGCACTTTTGTTGGCAGGGTGAGGTCTCTGCTTTTTAGTATGCTGTCTAGATTTGCCATAGCTTTCCTTCCCAGGAGCAAGCGTCTTTTAATTTATTGGCTGTAGTCCCCATCTGCGGTGATCTTGGAGCCCAGGAAAATAAAATCTGTCACTACCTCCATTTCTTCTCCATCTATTTGCCAGGAATTGAGAGGGCCTGATGCCATGATCTTAGTTTTCTTATTGTTGAGGTTCTTGTCAACTTTTGCACTCTCCTTCTTCACCCACATCAAGAGGCTCTTTAGTTCCTCTTCACTTTCTGCCAGTAGAGTGGTATCATCTGCATATCTGAGGTTGTTGATATTTCTCCCGGCAATCTTAATTCCAACTTTTGATTCATCTAACCCCGACTTTCTCATGATGTGCTCTGCATATAAGTTAAATTGGCAGGGTGACAGTATATAGCCTTGCCGAACTCCTTTTCCAATTTTGAACCAATCAGTGGTTCCGTGTCCAGTTCTCACTGTTGCTTCTTGATCTGCATATAGGTTTCTCAAGAGAGAAATAAGATGGTCTGGTACTCCCATCTCTTTAAGAACTTTAAGAGTCCCTTGGGAGTTGGGCGGCATATAAATCCATTTAAATAAATAAATTTAAATAAACTTGCCACAATTTGTTGTGATCCACACAATCAAAGGATTTAGCATAGTCAATGAAGCAGAAGTCGATGTTTTTCTGGAATTCCCTAGCTTTCTCCATGATCCAGTGTATGTTGGCAATTTGATCTCTAGTTCCTCTGCCTCTTTGAAATCCTGCCTGTAGTTCTGGTAGTTCTCGATCCACATAATGCTGGAGCCTAGCTTGTAGGATTTTAAGCATAACTTTACTAGCATGTGAAATGAGTGCAATGGTGTGATAGTTTGAACATTCTTTGGCATTGCCTTTCTTTGGAATGTAAACTGACCTTTTCCAATCCTGTGGCCACTGTTGAGTTTTCCAAATTTGCTGGCAAATTGAGTGTAGCACTTTTACTGCATCGTCTTTTAAGATTTTGAATAGCTCAGCTGGGATATTGTCATCTCCACTAGCTTTGTTGTTGGTCAGATTTCCTAAGGCCCATTTGACTTCACATTCTAGGATGTCTGGCTCGAGGTCAGTGACCACCCCATCGTGGTTATCAGGGATGTTAAGCTTGTTCTTGTATAGTTCTTCTATATTGTATAGTTCTTGTATAGTTCTTCTGTGTAATTTTGCCATCTCTTCTTAATCTCTTTAAGAAGGTCCCTGCCATTTTGGTCCTTTATCATGCCCATCTTTGCATGGAACGTTCCCTTCATATCTCCAATTTTCTTGAAGAGATCTCTGGTCCTCCCTATTCTATTGTTTTCTTCTATTTCTTTGCACTGTTCATTTAAGAAGGCATTCTTATCTCTTCTAGCTATTCTCTGAAATTCTGCATTCAATGGGGTTTATCTTTCTCTTTCTCCCTTGCCTTTCGCTTCCCTTCTTTCCTCAGCTATTCGCAAAGCTTCCTCAGACATCCATTTTGCTTTCTTGTATTTCTTTTTCTTTGGGATGGTTTTAGTTGCTATCTCTTGTTGCAAACCTCCGTCCATAGTTCTTCAGGCACTCTATCAGATCTAATTCCTTAAATCTATTTGTCACCTCTACTGTATATTCATCAGGGATGTGATTTTGTTCATACCTGCGTGGCCTAGTGCTTTTCCCTACTTTCTTCAATTTAAGCCTAAATTTTGCAACAAGATGCTCACGATCTAAGCCACAGTTGGCTCCTGGTCCTACGCAAGCCCTTTCACCTACGCAAGGCAGTAATCCCATGAAGGGGTGGTCTGAGATACTTGCTGTAATTCATTGTTTCTCAGTCTTGGCAGCTTGATGTGGACTTCCACTCCCAGAATTCCCCAGCCAGTGGGAAAGGGAAATCCACACATCTTCAAGCTGCCAAAAAAACAACAACACTGCTCTAATCAAAAGAGATACAGCAATGCAAACTTTGGAGGAAAACCTTTCAGGGTCTTAGTTCAGAGGAAAAAAGAGTGTGGATAACAAACTTGATCTCTTTGTGTTCTAGGTCTGTGCACTGTCAACCTACATCTCTTCATAAGCTCTCCCCAAACAAACTCAAAAGTGCCTTTTCAGAAGGCAACTGGACTGTTTGTTTTTCTTTGAGAAAGAAGAACAAAATGTTTTGTTTCTCACCCTTCATCAGTTGTGAAGGCGAGTGGGGTGATGGAAGGATAGGTACTGACAGTAGAGATTGGATGGTGAGGGGATGGAAGGATAGGTTCTGACCGGATGGAGGGGGGCGGGTTGGAAGGATTGTGTTTCTTTGCAGTCACCTGGTCGTTAGCATTCTCTTGCCCTCAGGGTCATGATGATCATGATTGATGATCATGACCTTGATGATGATCCTCACTCAGTAAAGGACCTTGGAGAACTCATCTTTAACGATCTAAGTGCCAGAGCCCACTGCAACAACATAGCTAAGAGCAACAACATAGCTAAGAAGGCATTAAGAGTGGTTAACCTAATCTTGCGTAGCTTCTTCTCTGGTAACATTGTACTCTTAACCAGAGCATACAAAACATTTGCTAGACCGATCCTTGATTACAGCTCATCTGTCTGGAACCCACACTACATATCAGACATTAACACGATTGAGAATGTCCAGAGATACTTCACAAGAAGAGTATTACATTCCTCTGTTCACAACAGAATACCTTACGAAACCAGACTTGAAATTTTGGGACTTGAAAATTTAGAACTACGCCGCCTTCGATCTGACCTAAGTGTAGCTCACAAAATTATCTGCCACAATGTCCTACCTGTTAACGACTACTTCAGCTTCAACCGCAATAATACACGAGCTCACAATAGATACAAATTTAATGTAAACCGCTCCAAACTTGATTGCAAAAAATTCGACTTCAACAACAGAGTGGTTAATGCTGAAACACTTTACCTGACTCAGTAGTTTCTTCCCCTAACCCCAAAAACTTCAACCTCGTATTATCTACCATCGACCTCACCCCATTCCTAAGAGGTCGGTAAGGGGCGTGCATAAGCGCACAATCGTGCCTATCGTTCCTGTCCTAATGTACCCATATATTCATACCTCTTTTACTCTTATTCATTCATGTACTATTACATATATATTCAATCATGTTTTACTGTTTATACTTTGCTTATAATCATATATGCTTGACAAATAAATAAACAAACAAACAAATAGGGTCACCTGAATCAGAGAGCAGTTGGTTGTGGAATCTTTTTGGAACTGCTTGAAGAACTGTGTTGTGAAGTTTCTTGGATGAGAAACGTAGGGTTTTGTTCTTCTTCCTCAAGGAAAAAAACAGTCAAGTTGCCTTTTGAAAAAGCACCTTTGAGACAATTATGACCTGGATGATTGAGAATCTCCACAGACACCTCCCCAAGCAAATAAACCTTTTTGAAGAAAGAAAGAGGTTTATTTGATGAATTCCCTTGATGAATTCCCTTGATGAATGTCTATTTGGAAAGGAATCGCATTACACCCAGTGGGATCTATTCCTGTGTGTAAGATAGCTCTTTTGTTTTCTTCACCAGGTTACTCCAGCTCTTTGCTTACTGTACCTCCAAAAAGCACTTTCTTTACCAATTTATTTTGTCCAGCTTCCCCCCCCACTTCCTTTTTCCTTTGGGAAATAGGCCGAGAGAAACAGTTGACTAATTTGCACATTTTAACAATTCTGGGCTAAAGAGATTCTCTCCCTCCCAGCTTCTCCCGCAAAGCATTAGATGGATGGTATTATGTGGTATTTACATTTTTCATTTTTTAATGGAAATAATTTCGTCTTCTTTTCTGACGATTAGCTTCCAGCAGAGATGATCTTCCCCGTAGTCACTCTTAGCAGAAAGATTATGAGCTCAGGCCACCTTTGAGCAACTCAGCCCAAGCACATAAGGATTCCAGCTGCTTTCCCTTATTGTTCGCAGGAGGTTGATATCTGGTCCAAACTAATAACAGGAGAACGATCAACCCGGCCTCCTCCCACTTGATTCACTCTGGATGCATTTATTACTGCTAATCGACATAGCTGTGGATGATGAGCTTTGTCGTTCAGACAGGGGCACCAGTTTGGAGAAGGCAGAGTCTGCAAGATGTCAGGTTGGGGATGGTTGCATTGGGCAGTAGAAACTGCAAGTGGTGCAATTTTACGTCTCAGGGCAAAGAGAACATTTTATGAGCTCTGCTCAGAGGTGGGTTCCTCCCGGTTTGGATCGGTTTGTCCGAACCCGTAGCAACCCGCTGGTGATGTCACGGAGCCGGTTCGGTCGGTGCCGGTCTGTGGTCGGTGCCATCTCTTTTTTTGGAATTTTTTGGGGGAGAATTTTTTTGGGGGGGGGATTTTTTCTGATTTTTTTTCTTCTGCGCATGCGCAGAAGCTGAGTTTCCGGCACTGCGCATGCGCCGCCATCTTGTTTTTGGCTTTTTTAAAATTTTATTTTTAATTTTTGGCACTGCGCAAGCGCAAGCCCACGCGGCATGCCCAAGCAGCACGGGAGGAAGCGAACCGGTGGCAAGGTAAGTTAGAACCCACCCCTGGCTCTGCTGGCATCTGGTAGGTATCTTCTGTAGAACTTGAATCATGGTCTAGACTTGGCTATTTTGGGAAAGCAACTGGGTCTTGGGAGTTTTCTACAAAGTCTTCCAAACAATTCCTGATCTGATTTGAAAGAAGGAACGCTGTGTGACACAAATTGGGCCACTCTCTTGTTTACTTTTGTCATGACCTTTGACATGCAAGTCTCTTCAGTCTTGTCAGTATAGGAGTATTAAAGCTGGTCTACTTAGACAGTTAAGGATTACTATGTAACCCCATAATCTGTATGGACCCCTTTTGCACTTGTTTAAATGTTAAGTATTATCCCTTTTCTTCATCCACAGTTCTCATGTGCCTGTGTTGTATAGCTGTCAAAGTGACCTGTTTAATCTATACAGAACTTTTTAAAGTGTTACTTCATGGAATTCTCTCTCCCCCTTCCTCCCTCCCTCCCACACAAACATGGGTCTCCATTTCCAACAGCTTCCTTTTCTTTGTAAGAAGCTTGTTAATGGACTCTTGATTGTATGGTTGCAGCACTGTTTCTTTGTGTAAGCAAAGCTGAAGTGGAGTTAACTACTTCTTCTTTGATGATACATGACAGGCCAATGACCATGTGGTGGCTTTTTTTTGGTGACAATTCCCCCCCCACCCCCACAAGAAGCATGAGGGCTCCACTATGCTGCATAAATTGCACAGTGTGCAGACACAGAATAAAGTACACTCACTTCTGAAATGCCAGCCTTTTCCAAAGGGGGTAGCCAAGTAAATTCTACAAGACAGGATGAAACAAAAGGATAAACTCCTTGAGGATGATCTTACAGCATAATCTTCAGAGCTGACTAAAGTTCAGTTCATCAGATGCATGTCTTTAAAACCCATATCTTAATAGGGAGGAAGGGAAATTATAAATGAAGTGGCTTAATGGCCACAGAACATAAAAAGGAGAGGGGGTGTTGTTATCCTTTGTGTTAACCCACGATGTGCTGTTTTGGGTCTTGGCTTTCATGTGAATTTATACAATGTGGTGTGTAAGTCATGATTGATGGCTTATCACACTAAGTGTGAGTGAAGCCAGTTGCAGATGAGTTAGGAACATCTGCAACTGGGTCTGCATCAGGGGTGGGTTCCTAATTTTTTACTGCCACTCTGTGGGCATGGCTTATTTTGTGGGTGTGGCTTGCCAACCATGTGACTGGGTGGGCGTGGCTTCTCGGACTGCTGAAGGGAGGGGAACTGAGATAGGTCCTGCCGCCCATTCCCCCTCCCCTCAGCAGCTCGAGAAGCCTCAAACGTGCGAAAATGCCTAGGATCATCACCGCGCATTCGTGGCTTCTCGGACTGCTGAAGGGAAGGGAATGGAGATAGCTCCTGCCGCCCGTTCTTTCAGCGTCTCACGCGCTCCCTCAGCCATCCTCCCCTGCTTGAACTCACTGTGGGGTAGGAAGGCAGCTCATGAGCAGTGCCGGAAACTCGGCTTCTGGGCATGCGCAGAAGAAATGTTTTTTAAAAAATTAATTTTTTTTAAAAAAAATGGTGCCCAGGCACCGGCAACCGACCGCACCGGTACTGTGATGTCACCAGCGGGCCGCTACCGGTGCTATAGAGTGGACCGCACTGGTAGGAACCCACCACTGGCATGATGAATGACTTAGTCAAAGTCTGAAACAGCTCTGTCTAAGCTTAAATGTATAGTATTTAAGGAATGGCTATTGTTTGTTCCTCAGTGCTCTCCTGGGAAAGCTAGACTGCTGTGGTTCCCCACAGCTCCCTACTCCCATGCTGATGCCACCATCCTCTTCTCAACTCCCATTTGTCAAGTTGTAGCCTTCAGGCAGATTGGTGGAGGTACAGTACGGCTGCCACTGCAGGGTACACAAGGTTAGGCACCCTCAGGCATCCTCTTGTCCAACCAGGTTGCAGCATCATGGGAGGACTTGGGGATGAGGAGGATGGAATGGAAAATGAATGTGCCCCTCACAGGAATTTGTCATCGCCTTCGGTTCTCAGGGATGAACAGACTGGGTATTCTTGGTTAAAAAAACCAGTATAGTGAGTTTCATTGCAACAATAATTATGGACTAAAAATGCTTCCTTCAGTAAGCCATTGTTTTTTAATGGTTGGAGTTGGACTGAGTGGGAAAAGCCAGGGTCTAGCCCACCTTCAGCTGAAGAAGCTCACTGGGTGACTTTGGACAAGTCCTGCACTGTCATCCAAACTCCTTCCCAGAAATGTTGCTCATCTTATTTATTTGTTTTAGAGCAAACTGTTTAATTATAAGTTCAAGGCAACATAAGGTGGAATACCTTCCTTCTGTTTCTCCTCATAAACAGTGGTGGGATTCAAATTTTTTTACTACCGGTTCTGTGGCCGTGGCTTGGTGGGCGTTGTGTGGCTTGGTGGGGGTGGCAGGGGAAGGATACTGTAAAATCTCCATTCCCACCCCACTCCAGGAGAAGGATACTGCAAAATCCCCATTTCCTCCCGATCAGCTGGGACTCGGGAGGCAGAGAATAGATGGGGGCGGGGCCAGTCAGAGGTGGTATTTACTGGTTCTCCTAAGTACTCAAAATTTCTGCTACCAGTTCTCCAGAACTGGTCAGAACCTGCTGAATCCCACCTCTGTAACACCCCCTAGCTGGTGAGCTAGGTTTGGCTGAAGAAAAATAGAAGAGAAGAGTGCTGCTATCTTGGGTTTCTGAATAAAAGCAGGATACAAATCAAACAAATAAATAGACCCAGGGAATAACAAGAGGCCCATAAATGTGCCAGGCAAGGCTGGAATACAAGGTTCTCTTGAATGTGCAACTATTGATAAATCATCTAAGTATTCAGAAGATTCTGGGGTCCTTCAGGCAGTCTGAGAAAACAGCCTCACCAAATTGTGTGGCATGTTTGAACAAGTGCTGAGGGAAGCAAAAGAATGTGGGTGGGTGAACAAAGGAGTGGGACTCCTCCCTATCATAGAATCTGCCTGGAAATACCCGTGATACTCGGTCATAAAGACTATAGACCAGTGATGGCTAATCTTTTCGGCGCCGAGTGCCAAAAACACCCATAATGCAATGTGCGTGTGATCTCCCCACGTCCCGCTCCCCGCGCATGCATGGCAGAGACCCGAAAACCAGCTGGCCGGAGGGAGGCACGTGTGCATGCACGGCGGAGCTGAACTGGGGCGATGGCTCATATGCCCGCAGAGAGCTCTGCGTGCCACATGTGGCATGCGTGCCACGGGTTCACCATCATGGCTATAGACTTACTGATGAGGTCTGGTTGGCTTATTTGCCTATCAGGGTGCTTTGATAACGCTCTGACTGCCAATGGCTCTCACATCAGTCTTCTCTATCCCAGGTTCCATATTACTAACTGGAAATATCAGGGACAGATGCTGTCATTTTTCCAAGCAAAACAACTGTGATCCAAGCTCTGTTCTCTCCAGCAATGCCATGAGGATGGAAGTCCAAGTTTTTACAATCCATCAGAGCTTTCAATGACTTCCATCAGCAAACATCCCCAAAGTTGGTTGCTTATCATATAATTTCTTTTTCTTTTTTTATATAATCAGGGTATCTGGCTTGGCTTGTACATGTTTTTGGAGACTCATATTATTATGGCATTTTTACTGAAAATGTATATTTCTCTTTTTTTAATGTACCAAATGTACAAATGTATCTATTTTGCGACCATACCTGGAGAAGGAGGCTCTACTCACGGTCACTCATGCCCTTGTCACCTCTCAACTGGACTACTGTAATGCGCTCTACATGGGGTCACCCTTGAAGAGTATCCGGAGACTCCAATTGGTGCAAAATGCGGCTGCACGAGCTGTGGTGGGTGTCTCAAGATACACCCACGTAACACCCATACTCCGCCAGCTGCACTGGTTGCCCATTAGTCTCCGGACACAATTCAAGGTGTTGATTATCATCTTTAAAGCCCTACATAGCTTAGGACCAGGTTACCTCCAGGACCGCATCCTACCTCATACTTCCCTTCGACCGGTCAGGTCCCACAGAGTGGGTCTCCTCCAGGTCCCGTCAACCAAACAATGTCGGTTGGCGGGGCCTGGGGGGGGGAGCCTTCTCTGCGGGGGCTCCTGTTCTCTGGAACCAACTACCCCCAAAGATCCGAATTATCCCCACCTTGCTGGCCTTCCGAAAAGCCATTAAGACATGGCTCTTCCTGCAGGCGGGGCGATTCAGAGACCATTGAATACCTTAGGTCTCCCCCATGTATATATGGTTTGTATGTTTTTAAATCTTTTTAAATTGTTATTAATTTATTAATATTGTTTTATAGTTGTTCTTTACATGTTGTACGCCGCCCTGA
Organism: Diadophis punctatus similis; assembly: GCA_023053685.1. Classification (NCBI taxonomy): domain Eukaryota; kingdom Metazoa; phylum Chordata; class Lepidosauria; order Squamata; family Dipsadidae; genus Diadophis; species Diadophis punctatus. Next base: position 2,268,886 of record JALIGW010000049.1, on the reverse strand, counting down.
GTCCCCAGGGAGTAGGGCGGCATATAAGAACACTAAATAACTAAATAAATGAAGTATTTTAGAGTCACGTTGTTTTGCAAGCAGCAATCTCCATTTGATTTTAGTATCCATGATGGTGCCATGGTTTAAAAAATCTATACATTCTTTTTCTCAGTTGATTGGAAATGGCCATTTGAAACAATAGAAAAAGATGGACCAGCATCGTATTGGAGGGAGTGAGGAGGAGAAAAGATAAATTACCGGTTATATACTCCATGCTGAAATACTACAATTGGACCATCTAAAGGTAACATTAGGAACATTTATCTCCAGCTTTTAAAATTGCTGAATTTATTCCACTATGTCTCTTCCTGAGACCGCTGAGCAAGACCTGCAGGAATTATCTGCTCAAATGGAAACCGCTAGTTATTTAATCGTTCCAAATCATGATTCCGTGAAACACCCATTGGGTGCGTTAATGCATTTAATGGACATGGCTGCAAACAGGTTATGGTGCCCTGTCTTTTCTTGAGTGTTTTGTTGAAGCACTTCCTTTGTAGACTTTGCCCTCGGAGACAATCCAGAGCGGAAAAAAAGAGGCACTGAAAAGACCAGTGAGAGCAGTTATTTGCTACTTTGGGAAACATTGGTCAACAAGCTGCGGCACAATAAACTATAGAAACATACAGTACATAGATATTTTAAAATATAATCAGAATGCCACTGCTGGCATGCAAGTAATACAGCTATTGCCACCTTTACTGCTTAATTAAAAGCGTCCTTGCTTTACTTGGCAAGCAGAGCTTGGAAGCTATGTAAAAGTGCCCTCATTAATGCCACCTTGGTTAATTGTTAAAATCTATCTGTGTCCCTTTATTGTGGTTGAGCATGAAGTGGAATAGACCTTCCTGAACGATAAAAGTTTGGAAGCATTTAGCACAGTGTTTCCCAACCTTGACAACTTGAAGATGTCTGGACTTCAACTCCCAGAATTCCCCAGCCAGCATTCGCTGGCTGGGGAATTCTGGGAGTTGAAGTCCAGACATCTTCAAGTTGCCAAGGTTGGGAAACACTGATTAGCATTACTCTGATAGATACAAGAGCACTCCTTCAGTTCTCTCTTCATTCTAGAAAGCAATAGCAATAACAATAGCACTTAAATTTATATACTGCTTCATAGTGCTTAACAGGACACTTTAAAGCAGTTTACAGTGTCGGCATATTGGCCCCCAACAATCTGGGTCCTCATTTTACCGACCTGTTTTCAGTATGGCTACAGAAAAGGCACAGATGGGGAAGGTCCTATCCCATCATTTAATGTAAGAAATCATGTTACAGGTTTAAGACAGCAGACCGAAAAAGAAACACCATGTCAAGATTGCTGTAAACGGCACATGTTAAACGATGGTAACATACAAACTTTGAGAGGAATGTGTTTAACAACATAAAATATTGATTAATATCCTTAAAAACTCCAGCAAATAGACTAGGCGGGACCTTCCCTAAGTGAAGCCACGTTGGACATACTTGAACAAGGCCTATGTCTCCAGATGTTTGGTAAATTTATCTTTAATGGCAGTTTCCACTATCTTCCCTAGAACAGATACTCAGCTGACAAGGCTTTAATTTTCTGGATCTCTCCATGACTCCTCCTTAAAAATTGAAGCTATGTTGGCCGCCTTACATTTCTCAATTACAGAGGCTGAGTGCAGAGACAGGTTAGATATTTTAGTGAGAAGGTCCACAATCTCAGATTTAAACTCCTTAATCCTTGGGTGGATGCTATCAGGGCCTGATAATGTGATTATCGAAAGAAGAATTTTCATATGGAAGTATTCCTCCATGTAGAAATTGTTTTGGTGTCAGAAGTTGGCTATTGCTTTCTTCATTGTGTCTAGACTGACATTTTCTTCTGTAAAACTGCAGAGACATAATTACTAGGTTTAAAGATTGTGCCAAGCCATGGTTTATTTGATGTTGTCAATTGAAAAAAGCAATAGTTTACAGCCACATATGATTTGTTGGTTTTGGCTTACCATGTTGTGTCAACCCAACCACTGTGGTTTGGAAACCATGATGTATGGTTATATTAATCATGGCTATGTTGTGCAAACCTGATCAGTAAATTATGAGTAGATAACTAGAGACTTACTTTGATTTTCTCACTCTTCCATATCTAGTTATTCAATTATGCCTATTGATTTGGGAATAGAATAGTAAACAATGGTTGCTTTCGTACATATTTATGCACGGATCATTTAAATGCAGCCTTCACAATCCATCTGCAGTTGAGTTTGTATGACATACCAAACTAGTCACCCTGCCTAGTTTGGGTGACCATACTACTGCTATGTCTGAACTATAACAATCTGAATGATCATTGGACAGTAGCAAGGCATTTTAGTTTTCTGTATCTCTGGGTCACCATTTAATGGTCATCTGGATTTATGCAGGCCAGATATGATAGCCCATTCACTGAGCCACAAACTAGATTATAGCTAGCTAGCTATCTTATGAAAATGCAGCCACCGCGTCTGGGATTGGTGGTGGTTTTATTCTTTGCAGAGCCAGAAATGAATAATCTGCATTTTTGATGGGGAACATTCTGGGGATTTGAAATTTTAATTCATCTCCTCCTCCAAGTTGACTTTATTCCTCTTGGGTCTCAGGGAGCTCCTTTCCCAGGAGGAAGGAGAATAACTTTTCTTTGGGTTTGAGCTTTATCCACATCAAAGGTCTTATTTAAAGGGAGAAGCATGATGGCGCTTGCTTCTAAGGCCTGTTCTCAGTCATTGCACTATAATCAACAAAGATATTTTGGTCTGTACACAGACATGTGCCGACACATATATGTAGGCCTCCAACTCATTACCTGGTGCTGCATGCAATCCCTGGGATCAGAAGTACTGCTTGCCTACTGGAATACCTAACTGAGCTGTGTGATCTACTGCTTACAGTTTCCCCTGAAGCGGTAGCCTGCAATGCTGCATGTGGCCCTAAGCCCTTTTTGGATTGGCCCTATAGCCTTCAGAAATCATACCAATAGCGGAGTATGAGGCTTCCGGTTCCGGCTCCGACGGCGTCGCTGGCGCTCTTTGCAGGGCGCACCTCCGATCTTCTGTAAAAGCCGCTAGAACAGCTGTCTGGCGGCTTGAAAATCTCTCCCCGGGCGAAGGGGAGAGATGAGAGAGAGACAGGTGGGGTAGAGCCCTCCTAGTGCCCTAAAAACCAACTTAGGGCGCGTAGGGTAAGGGCTCCCCAGGTAGCCTGTCTGCTGCTCCAGAAGATTGGAAGCCTCCGCTCTAAAAGCGGAGCAAGATGCCGCGACCACCGCTGCTGTTTTAAAGGAGGTACAATTATTTAAAAATACAGAGAGCAGCCAGAAGAAGACAGGAGTCCTGGAGGTAATAGTTTGTACTTTAACTCCATTCCTGGGTTTTTAAGATGGAAGAAACAAAGTAACTTAATAAGGAGTGGCAACAAGATGGCGATTGGCAATGGTGGTGTAAAAGAGAAAGTTATTTTTGCTTTGTTACCAGCCCTTTCCTCTGGAAACCTTTGATTTGAAGGATGATTTTTTTTTCTTTTCCCCTTTTTTTTCCTCTTCTTTGGAATTAAGTTATAGTTTTATAGAAGGAAAAATCTAAATGGCTCTGGACTTGGAAAAGAATTTTCTTTATTAAGTAAAGATCTGGGTTTCCTTTTCCTCTCTTCTTTGTCCTTTTTTTGAAAACACTGAAATGGCTTCTAAACCTGAAAAGACTGTAGTGAATAAAAGAACTGAGTACTCCTTTGATCATATTTTAAAGAAACAATCTATGCCTGATTCTTTAACACCTGAGACTTTTTTTAATACCCTGAAACTTATGAAAAATGAGTTAATTTTAGAATTTAATTCAAAACTTGCTGAGATAGAAAAAAAATGCAGGCTGCTATGGAGAAGATGAATTTACAATTGAGAGCGGATGTGGTGAAAGTTTGCAAAGGATTAGCAGTGAATATGGAAATTTTGGAGAAGGATTTGGAAAAAAATAAGCAAAATATAACAATTTCAGAAGAATATATAACCAAGGTTCAAAATGATATATTAAAATTGGAAAAAGAAGCGATGATCTCTCAATTTCAAGAGATGAAATTTGCTATAAGAGTTAGGGGCTTGAAGGAAAAAAAATTTGAAAATTTGAAAGAAAGAATGACAGAGGCACTGGAGCAGGTGTCTGGATTGTCTAAAGATGAATTGGCTACACAAATCGATAAAATATACAGAATTAATTCTTGGTATGCAAGACAAAACCACTTGCCAAGGGACATTGTAATATATTTCACTACCAGAGCTTTGCGGAACAGAATCATACAGGCGACTTTTAATAATAATCTTCAGGCAAATGGTCAAGAAATAAGGATATGGAAAGAAATTCCTGCCAAGATGCTTAAAGATAGAAGAGAATATTCCTTTCTGGTCCAGGAATTGAAAATACAAAATTTACAATACAAATGGAATATACCAACAGGAGTAACCGTAAAATTCTTGGGTAAAAGATATGGATTAAATACAATAAAGAAAGCTACAGAATTTTACATCAATGTTTTAAAGGCTGATACTTCTAAAATTCCAGTAAACAAAGGCATGGAGATAAGGGAGGAGGAGAAGAGAAGTCCAGATATACGTGATCAAGAGGAAACAATCCCAATGATTCAAAAAGAGTGGCAGAGCCAGATAGATGTTTGCGACGTGGAAAAGGAGATGGAGGAAGGCGATCAGATGACAGCGGAATCGACAGATTTGAAATGGTCAAAGGACAGATGGTGTTGAAACTTATAGGATGGTTGGAAAGATGAACAAGATTGTAAACATTTTTTCTTTTTTTTCTTTTCTTATTTTGTATTAATATTGTCTATTAATGGTATTTTATCTTATTTTTAGATTATTTTATAGATATATATTATATATTCTGGAGTTATAAATTTGATATAGTGTATTATTTCGTTATCATTAATCTGAGGATATGAAATATTAATATTGTTGGACTTCCGGGGCGGGCGCTATGCTGGTGCGGAGCGAAGAAAGCTGACAGCGGACTTCGCCCGACTTTTCGCGGAGCTGGTAGCCGAAAGCGGCATGCGATTCTCTGGAGGAGATCGCTAAAAGAAGGGGGACACTGAACTGCACCAGGAGAAAGTGCTATCTCCTGGTGAAATAGGTGGAAACCCCCAATAACAGCCGCGAAAGAGATCGGAGATTGGAGGTGGATAGATGATCCAGAGTCATGGCGCCTTGATCCTGACATAGAGGAAGAAAGCGAGAGGGAAACAGTAACCCTTGGCCGAATACTTTCATCAATCTTAAAGTGCGGAACCTGAAATTGGAGACGGAACAGCAAAGGGCGGAAAAGTGAAAGTCTCCCGAGTGGAACAGGCGGCACAGAAGCGGTAAGGAGCTATAAGAGGGGACATTACCAAATAAAAAGAAAGGAGTTCTGAAAGATTGGGAAAAAAGAAGGAAAAAAAAAACTGCTGCTAGATTTAAGATCGGAACTTTGTTTTGGTGCCTGAATAAACAACTAAGGAAAAGTGAAACCAGTGGGAATACTGGTTCTGTTATACTGCGGAAGCAAGCAAAGATTTCTTTAAGCTGACAGCGACATCTTAGAGAAGCTGAAGGAGATACTTTTTAACAACTGTTCCTTGAGATCAACATCACACATTTGGAAACTGTTGCAGCAAAAATCAGAAACTTAGAAACTATAGTGATTTAAAGAGACTACTGCTTAACATTGGATTTGAATTTGATACACTGGATTTGGTATAGAAGGAGGAGAATAACAGAGACATATAAAAGGAAAAAAAAAGAGTGACAGTGACAGTGACTGTGCAGTTTCTGAAAGAGAAGACATTTTGGAACTTTAAAAGAAGACACACTGATTGCCTCTACTGGTAAACAAGGAAAAAAAATTACTTGGATATTGAATATAGACAGTTGATTGGTATTAAATATTTGATATTTGATTGAAATAATTATAACAAATAGAATTAATCTTAATTAACTTAAAAGAAAGATTGTAGTATTAATAAAAAGTTATTTTTAGTTCTGATTGAAATAGATTGTGATAAATAATTGTAAAAACAGATATATAGATTGATTGATTTATAAATTGACTGATAGATAGATTATTATATTGATTAATACTGTTATACTATTGAAAATAATAGAAATTGACTGTCTATATATACATAGAAAATTGAAATCAAGACTTAGGAATTAAGAACTAGGAGTTCAAATGATAAAATGTATAAAACTGTGACAAAGGTGGAATTAGAATATTGACATTGCTTGCTTGGTGGAGAAAGGGGAAGGGGGAAATATAGGAGGAGGCTATATGAAAGTTTGGAGCAATTTCTTTAAAAATTATAATTTTTTCTTAAAAGCACAAATGTCCTCGACCACGGTGACAAAAACTGTAAAGAAAGCAGTTTCAACTGTGCCATCACCGGCAGGACAAAGATTATTAACAGAAATGACGACTGTAGAGAAGCAGGGACAAACCCCCTCCCTACAAACTATGCAGGCCTCATTAGACAGAATCACAGAATTTATGCTTGCATCACAGGAAAAAATGATAAAAACGCAAGAAACAATAGAAAATAACCACGAGGAAATGAAAGGGAACTTCGAAGTAGTTAAAGGAGATATTAAGAAGTTAGACAGTAGAATGAAAAATATACAAGAAATAGTTGCCAATCACGAACAACAAATACAGATAATAGTGGAAAAAACAGAGAAGGCAGAAAAAAGACAAGATGCAACAGAAGAAAGATTGAGAACAATAAACAGGGAGTTAGAGGGGGCAATCTCACTGTTGGAACTTGAGAAAGCAAATTATTATTTAAGATTCCAGAATGTACTAGAAGAAAAGGAAGAGGACACTAGAAATGTAATGTCGGAAATTCTGGGGGAGGTTCTCCAAGTAGACAAGGAAGAAATAAAAACTAATATTGATGAGATATATAGGGTTCAGAACAATTACATAAGGAAACATAAACTACCAAGAGAAATTCATGTAAGATTTACAAAAAAACACATAAGAGACGAGATTTACAAAATTACAAGAACAGAACAAATAAATTATAAAGGAAAAGATATTACAGTTCTGAAACAGATACCAAAGAGAATAAGAGACAAAAGGAGAGACTTCCAATACCTTTTAGTGAAATTAATAAGAAAAGGAGTGTCATTTAGATGGCTAGTGCCAGAAGGACTTCTGGTCACATGGAAAGATAAAAAAGTTAGAATAGACACATTTGAGCAAGCAGATCATTTTATTGAACATTACTTAGAACCAGAAGGAGAGAGCAGCATAGAATTAGAAACACAAAGCCAAGAAGAACAAAGTACAGAAGAAAGAGAGAAGTTAGAGAAAATATACACCAAGACCCAAGTAGAAACACGAAGCGCAAGAACAGCCAAGGCAGCAGCAAAATAATAAGATGGAAAATTTAGTTAAAACACTATCAGTAAATATAAATGGAATCAATTCGCCAATTAAAAGACGGCAAACTTTTAATAAATTACAAAAACAGAATCTAGATATACTCTGTCTGCAAGAGGTACATGTTAAAAAAGAGCATATCAAATTATTAGAGGCACCAAAACTTGGAAAGTTGTTCACATCACTGGATGATTCAAAAAAGAGAGGGATTGCAGTATATGTTAAGGATTGGCTGCAACCAAAACAGGTATACCAGGATAAGGAAGGTAGAGCACTAATGATAGAGACCTTAATAAACAAAAAAAAAAATGCTACTCATAATAATTTATGCACCTAATAACAAACAAAAAGAGTACTTTAAAGAATTACATAAACAAATAGTCAAATTAGAAAAAGAAAACATATGTATAGTGGGAGATTTTAATGCTGTATCAGATAATAAATTGGACTACAAATCTGCAAATAAAAAACAATATGAAAGAAAGATATTACCATGTGAATTTTTTAACCTAACTAGGGAATTTAACCTTAGGGATGCATGGAGAGAAAACCACCCACACGAAAACCAGTACACATATTATTCCACCCCACAAAACTCCTGGTCGAGAATAGACATGGTTTGGGCCGACACAGAAATATTGAATAAAATCCAAGAAATTGAAATAAAACCAAATATATGGGCGGATCATAATCCTATAGCTTTTACAATAAAAGAGAGGAGAAAGACAAACAAGAGATGGTTTATGAATAGGGCAATACTAAAAGAAAGGAGCTATATTGATTATATGGAAAAAGAATTAGCCTTCTTTATGAAGGAAAATTGGAATAATGATACTACAATTCAGAACCTATGGGATACTGCAAAAGCATACATAAGAGGATTAACTACAACATATACCATTAAAAGAAATAAAAACAGAAATAAACAAATTAATGAACTGCAAAAAAAATGGGAGAATTAGAATACAGACAACAAACGGAACAATTAAATGAAAAAATTAAAGAAGAAAAGGCCCTAATTAAACATAGAATTAACTTACTGACACAAGAGGAGGTGGCACAGAAAATTAAAATGGCAAAACAAAATTACTTTGAAAATGCTAACAAGCCAGGCAGGTGGCTAGCCTATAAATTACGAAAGGAAAGGGAGGAAAGACATATACAACAATTAGAAGATGAGAAGGGTGAAGTAAAAACAACATTAGAGGACAAAAAAGATATAATACTTAAATATTTTAAAGAACTATATAAAAAAGAGGAAATAAGGGAAGAGGATATACAAACCTACCTGCAACAGGCAAAAGACTCACCAATAATAGAATTAGACAAAAACATGTTAGATGAAGAAATAACACCTCTAGAATTAGAAAAAGCTATAAAAAAACAAAAGAACAACAAAACGCCTGGACCAGATGGTATACCTGCGGAATACTACAAAGAATTGCAGAACCCTATTAAACAATTATTGCTAGTAACATACAATGAAGTACTAAATAAAGGGGAAATTCCTAAAACATGGGCAGAATCAATAATATCACTAATCCCAAAAGAGAAAATAGAAAAACAGAAGATACAAAACTTCAGGCCAATCTCGCTGTTAAATGTGGACTATAAGATATTCATGACCATAATGGCAGAAAGACTAAAAAATGTAATTAACAAAAACATACATCCGGATCAAAATGGTTTCCTCCCACATAGAAATATTAGAAACAACACAAGAACAATTATGAATATACTAGAATACTATGAGGCAAATCCAGGAAAACCTGTAGCTCTCATGTTCCTCGATGCTCAAAAAGCATTTGATAATTTAAATTGGGATTTTCTTATTAAAAAGTTAGAGATTACAAATTTCGGCCCCAAATATATCAGGATGATTAGAGCCATATACTCAAAACAGACAGCAAAAATAATTATAAATCAAGATACAACAGACAAATTTGACATTCAAAAAGGAGTACGACAGGGATGTCCACTGTCTCCCTTGCTATTTATATTCACTTTAGAAACCCTGCTACAACGAATTAGGCAAAATTCAAATATTGAAGGACTTAAAATTAGAGGGCAAGAATACAAACTGCAAGCTTTTGCAGATGATATGGTCTTTAATATGGAAAACCCGATTGAGGTAGGACCAAAATTAATAGAGGAAATCAGTAAATTTGGGAAAGTAGCAGGCCTAAAAATCAATAAAAATAAAACCAAAATAATAACGAAGAATTTACCAAATAAACAAATTCAGGAACTGGAAGAGAAATTGGGTATTCAAACGGTTAAAAAAATTAAATACTTAGGAATAATACTAACGGCCAAATGCATAACAATTAAAAATGATAATTATATAGAGCTGAATAAACAAATAGAAAAAGATTTAGAAAAATGGACAAAACTACCTATTTCATTAACAGGGAGAATATCCACGATTAAAATGTCAGTGCTACCAAAAATATTATATTTGTTCCAAACGATACCAATTAAATTAGATAGAAAATATTTTGACAATTTAAATAAAATGATATCTAAATTCATTTGGTCAGGAAAAAAGGCAAGAATTAAATTAAAATATTTACAGCAGAATAAAGAGCAAGGGGGCTTTGGACTTCCAGAATGGGAAACCTATTATCAAGCAGCATCTCTACAGTGGATAACGGATTGGATTAAAATCAATAATAAAAGAATATTAACGCTCGAGGGACATGATCTACAGGTAGGATGGCATAGTTTCATATGGGACGGAAAACACAAAACACATTCCTACTTCCAAAAACATAAAATCAGAGACTCATTATATAACACTTGGAGCAAAATAAAACATCAACATTACACAGAAATCCCAACATAGTTTTCGACTATGGAGGCGATTACATACCCCACCACAACGGACATATACAAAATGGTTAAATACGAACAAATACTAGATGAACAAGGGAACCTAAAAGAGATCCAAACCCTAAGAGATCAAGGAATCGGGATAGATTGGTGGCCATACTACCAAATTAAAACCAGACTACAGGAGGACATGAAAAAATTTGGAGTAGCAAAAAAGAAATCAGAATTAGATAAAATCTTATTGGGACCGGAAAAAAAGATGATAACAAAAATTTATAAATTTTTAATAAACTATAAAATGAAAAAAGAAAGAGTTAAGGGAAATATGGCGAGTTGGATCAAAAATTTTGGATATGAAATAAACCAGGAACAGTGGGAAGAAACATGGATTAAAAATTTGAAAATAACTAAATCAGCAGCATACAAGGAAAATATATACAAAATGTACTACAGATGGCATCTTCCACCAGCGAGATTGGCCCGAATGTACCCAAATATGAACCCAAAATGTTGGAAATGCCCCCACAAAAATGGAACCTATTATCACATGTGGTGGACGTGTCCCAAAACTAGAAATTTCTGGCAAACTATACACAACTGGATTCAAGAAATAACTAAATTAAAAATAAATTTTACACCAGAAACCTTCTTGCTAGGGATGTTAGATCAAGAAGTAGAAAAAAAGAACTGGTATATCATAACACACATACTAACGGCAGCAAGAATAGTATTAGCGCAGCATTGGAAACAGGGTGACGTACCAACAGAAAACATAACAATAAGGAAAATCTTAGAATGTGCAGAATCGGACAGATTAACACTAGAATTGAAACAGAAGGAAAACTCAGAATACTTTGAAACTTGGAATCTCTTCTATAACTGGCTAGAAAAAAGAAATGGAACAAAAGAAATATAGAAATATTTAGATAGATAGATAAGCCTCAATTAAGAATTTATTAACTGATAGAACAATAGATAAATATAAGTAATATAAATATAAATATATATGTATTAATCTACTAAAACCTATGGCCAAGACGTTTACTGTAAAACTTTGTATATATGTACATGTAAGTACATATGGTGTTATCTTCAATGTATGTTTGTCTTTTTTAATGTTTATATATTAATAAAAAAATTTTTTTTTAAAAAGAAATATTAATATTGTTATTGATGGTATTTTTATATCTAGTATATTGAAGGTATAAACTGGATATAGTGTAATATTTTGGTAGTAGTATTTTGAGGATATAGGGATTAAGTTTAAAATTTTAGAGACATAAGGAGTCAGTTCTTACTCTTTTTATTATTATTATTACATATCTTGGATATTATTATTAGTATAATAGATAATATATATTTTGAAGCTGATATTTTAAGGTATAGGAATATTGTTATTAATGTGTATTTTATGGTTTGGTGTTTAAAAGAAATGTTATATATATAATATTATGTTATTAATAAGCTGGTGGATTTCAGGTTTAAGTTTAAGGGTGTTGAAACACAAGGGGTTAGTTTTTAATCCTTAACTTTTATTATTATTATTTTTATCATTATTAATATATATATATATATATTAAATATTGGGAAGTTAACATTTTGGGATATTGCAAAATTATGCTATTAATACTGTTTGAGTTTATGACTAAGTTTAGGTTAGCTTATGAGGTTCATCTTTGTTTTTTTTTATATTTTATTTATTTTTGTTTTTCACTTGTTTACTTTCTCTTTAATTTTTAATGTTTTTAATATTTTTAAAAATTCGGAGTTAAAGAGGCCCCCCCAAAAATATGGGGGAATTAAGAAGTTATTTTAATTCAATTTAAACTTATGTTATTGAATACTATGCCCTGTACTTTTTCTGGGAAGTCCGGGGGGGGGGGAGGGAAGGGAAGGGTGTGGGTTGTGGGTAGGGGGGATGGGGGGGGGAGAAAATTGATAAAAATGCTTGTACTTTGTACGTTGTACTTTGTACTAATAAAACTTTTTGAATTAAAAAAAAAGAAATCATACCAATAGCCATAAATTTCTACAGTAAGAAATACAGGTATGATTTCCTACTGATTGTTCGGCAGAGAAAAATAGTAATTCTTTCCTGGTGAAGGGCATTTTATTCCTCTTACTCTAATCTTCCTAACTTGTCCAGAGTAGATTGCAATCTCATTATGTCATCCTGGGTGTTGACCAGAACCATCATCAACCCCATTATTCAATTCATTAATAAAAATGTTTAATAATACCTGACCTAAGATAGATAGATGCAATTATTGCAGTCCAGCCATGTCCAACCATCAGGGCAAACTCTCTCAGTTGCAATTGACCAGCCAGTTGTGGGCTTAACCATGTTTATGTTATTATTTATTTATTTGTATCCTGCCTTTATTGTTTTTACAACTAACTCAAAGTGGCAAACATATCCAACACACCTTTCTCCCTCCTATTTTCCCACAACAACAGCCCTGTGAGGTGGGTTGGGCTCGGAGAGAATGATTGGCCCCAAATCACCCACCTGGCCTTCATGGCTAATGGCGGGACTACAACTCACGGTCTCCCTCTTTCTAACCTGATGTCTTAAAACACACTTATTTAAATGTTATCTATTTAAATTTAATAATAGTTTATAAACGGTTTTATTTATTTGTTATTTAAAACACTTGAACAGGTTGCCAATAAAAACTCCTTATCAAAATCTTTGCTGTAATCAGTGGTGGGTTCCTACCGGTGCGGTCTACTCTATAACACCGGTAGCGGCCCGCTGGTGACATCACAGTACCGGTGCGGTCGGTTGCCGGTGCCTGGGCGCCACCATCTTAAAAAAAATTTTTTTTTACATTAAAAAAAAATTTTTCTTCTGCGCATGCCCAGAAGCTGAGCTTCCGGCGCTGCGCATGCACTGCCTTCCTACCCACAGTGAGTCCAAGCAGGGGAGGATGGCTGAGGGAGCGCGTGAGACGCTGAAAGAACGGGCGGCAGGAGCTATCTCCATTCCCCTCCCTTCAGCAGTCCGAGAAGCCATGAACGCGCGGTGATGTTCCTAGGCATTTTCGGACGTTTGAGGCTTCTCGAGCTGCTGAGGGGAGAGGGAATGAGCGGCAGGAGCTATCTCCATTCCCCTCCCTTCAGCAGTCCGAGAAGCCACGCCCACCCAGTCACATGGCTGGCAAGCCACACCCACAAAATAAGCCACGCCCACAGAGTGGTAGTAAAAAAAATAGGAACCCACCCCTGGCTGTAATCAAGGTAAGAGTACATCCGTAGCATGCCCCTTCTCTACTAACATAATCGCTTGGTCAAAGAAGGAGATGAAACTTTTTCACATGATTTGTTTTTTGACAAAGCCATGTTGACTCTTAAAAATCACGGCATTTTCTTCCCCATGGTAACTACTAGTTTGCTTTATTATTTTCTCTATCTGGATTTTCTTTTTCTTTTTTGTTTCTTGAAGAGAGGAACCACATTGGTTCTTCTTCAATTCTTTGACACAGTTTTCCTTGAAGATAACTGACAGAGGTTCTGACAACTCTTCAACAAGTTCCTTTAGTATTTAGGGTGCATTTCATCAAGGCCTGGGGATGTGAAGGCATTCAAATTACCAAGAAATTCTTTTACCACATCCTTGTTTTATATCCTTACGATTTATATTCATATTGATTGTTTCCTGATTGCTTACTTGAACCCTATGACAACCATTCTTGACAAATCTTTTCTTTTATGTACACTGAGAGCATATGCACCAAAGACAAATTCCTTGTGTGTCCAAGCACACTTGGCCAATAAAGAATTCTATTCTATTCTATTCTATTCTATTCTATTCTATTCTATTCTATTCTATTCTATTCTATTCTATTCTATTGTTGACCTACATCCTCCCCTGTTGTGCTCATTCCCAGTTTATGCTACTCAAATCTTCATTTTCTTGGCTGTGAAGACAAAGGAAAATAAGAGTTGAGTTTCTCTGCTTTTTCATGGTCATATCTTTTCTTGGTCACCAGAAGCCTTGATTAAGACTTCTCTATTTGGAATAAGCAGCGAATACCTTGTCTAGTTTGTCTTCTTTTACATGTTGACATTTGAATAAGGCCTTTTTAATGCATTTTTCTTCTCTACTAGCCTTAGCTCATTTTCTGTCTTTCCTGACCTCATTTCTGCATTTTTTGAGGTGAAGCTTTGTTGGCTTCCTTGGTAATTAACACTTTCTTCCATGTCTTCCAACAAGCCTTTTCCTTTAGTTTCATTTCCTTCACACACTGCCTATTCAACCCTCTGGTTTCTTTAGAAGTCTCTTAGCTTTCTTTTTCATTGAAATTGTCAAAGAGCGGCGCTAATTATATTCTTCATTTCCTTTTTTGTTTTTACAATCAACAACTTTACAATGTGTGGAGCTTTGCACCCAAAGTCTCTTCCATTTCAAATATCTTCAAGTAACTCTTCCTTGTTCCTAAGGATCAAATTCTAGGAAACAGATCCCCTATAGTGCCTAAATCTTTTGAAAGAGAAAATTATGCAGGATCCTATCTGAGTCAGTCACGGGGACCAGAAGTTTAGTCTTCTGAGCTTTCGGACTCGTTTTGGAGCCCAACCTCAGGGAACTGTTGTGAGCCGCCCAGAGTCTCTGTGGAGTGGGCGGCATACAAATGCAAATGCAAATGCGACTTCCGGTTTTGGAGCGCTTCATCGCAGACATCCCTCGTTGGATGCCTTTCCGATCTTTGTTAAAAGCCGCCAGAACAGCTGTCTGGCGGCTTTAAAATCTCTTCCCCGGGCAAAGGGGAGAGATGAGAGCCTGACAGGAGGGGTAGAGCCCCCCCAGCGCCTTAGGAGCCATCTGGCAGGGCGCGAAGGGAGAGCTCCCCATGCAGCCTGTCTCCAGCTCCGAAGATCCGGAAACCTCTGCCTTTTGCAGAGCTAGATGGAGTGACCAGCCGCTGCTTCAAAAATGGGATTTATAACTACATTTAAACTATAGAAGCAGACAGAGAGAAACAGGCGTGAGATGGGCAAGTACTGAAACCTCTTTTTTTCCTTTTTTTTTCAACTCCTGGGTAAGCTTTCACTTCGGCAAGGGAACAAAGGAAACAGAGTAACAATATGGCGATTGAGAAGTGAAAGTGACTTTCGTTTCCCCAGAGGCTTTTTTTTTTTTCTTTCTCTCTCTCTTATGGAATCTTTTAACTTGGAAAAATGGTTTTTTCTTTCTCTGTCTCCTAACTCTGGATTAAAGTTATAATAGAAATATTTTCAATACTAAAAGACTATCTGATTTTTAAACTGGAAAGAACTTTAATCAGGCAACTGGCTTTCTTTCTTTTTTGTACTCTTTTGAAACACCAATGGCTTCAAAGTTTGGAAAGACTGTTTTGACTAAAAGAAATGACTATTCATCTGGATATATTTCTAAAATGCAACTTAACACTGAGCTAACACCTCCACAGCTTTTGACACCTGAAAATTTATTAAATAATTTAAAGATTATGAAACATGAACTTACTTTGGAATTTAATCAGAAAATAAGTGAGATAGACCATAAGATGCAGGCTGCTTTGAAGAATATGAATCAACAACTAAGATTTGATGTGTTAGAGGTTTGCAAAGGCTTAGCAACAAATATTGAAGTTTTGGCAGAACGTATTGAAACAAATAAACAAGCTTTGGCAACTTCGGTGAATTACATAGATAAAATCCAAAATGACATTGCAAATTTTGAAAAAGAGGTCTTAATGACTCAGTTCAGATCTATGGAAGTTGCTATAAGGATTAGAGGTTTGAAAGAAGGATTATATGAAAATTTAAAAGGCAGGATGGTTGACATATTGGATCAGGTGTCTGGAATTTCTAAAGCGGAATTGGCTACACAAATCGACAAAACATACAGAATCAACTCGTGGTACGCCAAACAAAAGCATCTACTAAGGGATATTGTCATATATTTTACCACAAGAGCTCTACGGAACAGAATTATACAAGCAACGTTTAACAATAATCTTATGGTGAATGGTCAGGAACTAAAGATTTGGAAAGAAATCCCCTCTAAAATGCTTAAAGCCAGGAAAAGCTATACTTTTTTGATTGATGAATTTAAGAGATTAAATTTACAATATAAATGGGAAGCACCAGTTGGAGTAACAGTGAAATTTTCTGGAAAAAGATACCGGCTCAACACGATAAAAAAAGCTACTGAATTTTATGTCAATGTTCTAAAGGCTGATATATCCAAGATTCCAGAAGAAGGGTGTATGAAAATAAAAGAGGAGGAGGAGGGGAAGCCACCTTCGATGGATCAAAAAGAAATAGACTCAAAAATTCAAAAGGAGTGCCTGAATCAGATAGCTGGGGAAGAGGAGATGGAGGTTTGGGAGCAGACGGGAGACGACTTGACAAATTTGAATTTATTGAACTATTAAAAGATGAACTATCAAGATACAAAACAATGTGATGTTGAAATATATTGGATGGATAGAGACTAATATGATTGTATTTTATCTTTTCCCTATCTAATGATTACTTATGCAATATTTAGTTAAGTTTTATATAATTTTGAGGTTATTTTTAATGTTGATAATATTAGATATATATAGTTTGTTGAAGATTTGTTTATTGTTTATTCTTCTTTTATTTTCTTTTTTTGTTTATTGAAGTTAGCGAATTAATTTAGAATAATATTATCTTATTAATATCATGATGAAATTTAATATTTGATGATTACTTATGTAACATTTAGTTAAGTTTTATCTTAGAGGTTATTTCTAATGTCAATAATATTAGTTTAAGATTTGTGTATTTTATATTTAGTTATTACTTATGTAACACTTACCTTGTATAAGATAGAGGACTGAAGGGAGGAGGTAGGAGGTTTGTTTGTTTGTAGTGTTAAAGAGTTTTCTCTTTCTTTCTTTCTTTTTTTTATTCTCTTTCTTTTTTTTCTCTCTCTTTTTTGTATCTTTACTATTGTATACAAATGCGATATATTAGTACTGTATAGTTTGGAGTTGAAGTTTTTTTAAAAATAGTGTTCTTTTTTTCCTTTTTCCTTTTTCTTTTTATTAACAATTTAAACTTATTATTATGCCCTGTATTATCTCTGGGAAGTCCGGGGGGGGGGAGGTGGGGAGGGAAGGGGGTGGGTCTGGGGGGGGGAAATAAAAATGTTTGTACTTTGGACTTAATATTTTGTTACCACTTATGTAAGTTTGTACTAATAAAACTTTTTTGAGAAAAAAAAAAAAAAAAACAAATGCAAATGCAAATGCAAATGCAAATGCAAATGCAAATGCAAATAATAATAACAACAACAACAACAACAACAACAACAACAACAACAACAACAACAACTTCTCTCTACCGGAATGTGTGGAGAGACGTTCCCTGGTGTTGAACTCCAGCACAAGTCGGAAAACTCGAGGACCAAACCTCTGGTCCCAGTGACCAACCCAGATTGGATCCTGCAACATTATCCTGGGACACGTATATTTGCCTTCATTTGTGTGAGAAAATGATCACCAAGAATTTATCTGACGTGGTGTTTAGCAGGATTTGTTTTCCACTGAATGTTTTTGTAGCTGAAATCTCCCGTCACATAGGTTTTTTTTTAATGCTTCTGCCTGCTGAAAGTATCTGCCTGCTGAAAGGTGGAGCTAAGCGGAGAGGTTGCAAACGAACTGCCCTCCGCTCTCGTCCATCGGCTCCCTGAAGAATTGCAAGGACCCGACCCAGCTTTTTTCATCTCTGAGCGGGCCGGAAGAAATTGGAAGACCTCAGGAGCACGCCAGTCCGTTTTGGGTCGAGGAAGACTTTCGGCCACGAGGACTAGGCAGATCGGGAGTTCCAGGGAAGACGCTCGGGAAGACGCCGGCGGTATTAAAATGGCGTCCGTGAAGCCGCAGAGCTCTTGCTGAATATTTTACCATCTAAAAAACTCTTTTTTAAATAATATCGCGAAGGCTACTGGCCAGGAACTGCAAGAACCTAGGAAACCTAGGAAAACAAGGACATTGGACAATACCGGGTATGTAAAGCAGACAGATCGTTACTGCTTCAGGGGGGATTTGAATTTGATTTCTCGGCCGCTAAAGTCTCAGGCTGGACTCGCCCAGCTGAGTGTTCTCAGCTGGGCTCTTTTTCCAACAAGCGTTGCCGCTGGTGTTTGTTATTCTTTTCGCTGCGGCTTGTTATTCTGCCCTTCTAGCCAAATCCCCTCTTAGACGAACGCCCAGCAATCCCCCGGGACTGCCAATACTGAACAGCTGTGGGCCAGGCCATTTTTGTGTCTTTGGCCGGAAACTTGAAGTGGGATGCGGGAAGGAAGGAGGTCGCCATTTTAGAGGCGACTGGAATGCCGTGGGAACATCGGCCAAGCACCGTGCCTTTTACAGCCTGGAAACGGGATTTGAACAATACTGCTATGCAGGCCAGCACCACTGAATCACCTGTGTTTACTATTGGGGCCGCACTGACGATCGGGCCCTCCATCTGGACTGCTACTGTGACCAGTTTCCCCTCCTCTGGCCCCCCTTATCTATGGGGGACCTCCCCCTATGACAGACTGACATCGGACTTTGGAGGGAGAGAGCTCGTGATTTATAGATACCATCTGGATAGGGAGACACACCATCAGCCCCTGGACTATTGGCTTCCCATGACTGGACACTGGAACTCTTGGATTGACTTAATTTTTAATGAGATTATCTTTACATGCTCCTTATTAATTTTATTGATTTTAACATTTGTGATAATTAACCTTGCAATTTTTACCCCAGAAGCATTGTGACTGTGGTTAGGATGTGGGCTATGAATGGGTATGATTGTGTGATAGAGTTTTATGGATTATAGCAGAATGAGTAAGCCGGGGGTTTGGTCTTTGTCCCCCTCTGCTGAGTGTGCAAACAGAAGTGGAGGGGGACTTAGGTCCATTCCCAGGTGTAGTATGAATGGTATGCATGGTCTGTCGGGAGAGGGGGGGTCCAGTAGGGGAGGGGAGTGGATCTCTGATGGGATGGGGGATGGGAGGATTACGGTCATAACAGGGAGAGGTAGGTATGGCGGGAGCAGAGGGGTAGGCCGCTCTCGGGGAACGAGAACTCGCTGTCTCCAAGCGATTTCTTGTTCTGGCCCCTCTGGTTTGGTTCCATCTTGCTCAACCCGAGGGCCTGGTAACCAGGGATGTCAGGGCCCTGGGCTCAAGCTGCTGCTGTTGAACACCAGGTCAATTACTAACAAGGCCCCCCTTGTACGGGAGTTAATCCTGGAAGAGGGGGCGGACCTGGCATGTATTACTGAGACCTGGCTAGGCCAGGAGGGGGGGGTTCCCCTCTCCGAGATGTGCCCGGACGGGTTCTCAGTTCAGCATCAGCCGCGACCCCAGGGAAGGGGTGGAGGAGTGGCGATTATAGCTCGCCAGAACCTTAATCCTCGAAGGAGCCCTGCCCCGGAGATTGTTGGGTGTGAGACGCTCCTTCTGAAGTTGGACTTAGGGGTCCAGGTGGGCCTTTTGCTAGCGTACCTGCCTCCTAGCTACGTTACAAAGGCCCTGCCTGTTCTGCTCGAGGCGGTAGCAGGGCTGGCGATTGAGTTCCCCAGGTTGATGGTGCTGGGGGACTTTAATTTGCCATCGCCCGGTGAAACCTCGGAGGCAGTCCAGGAGTTCATGGCTTCCATGACAACCATGGACCTGACCCAAGTAGTTCAGGGTCCGACTCATGAGGGAGGTCACACGCTTGACCTTGTGTTTCTTTCGGGGCAGTGGAGAGATGATCTGAGGCTGAGGGGTTTAGTCACAGTACCCTTGTCGTGGTCAGATCATTTCCTTCTGAGGTTGGATTTCATGGTACCACTCCTCCACCGCAAGGAGGCGGGGCCGACTAAGTGGTTCCGCCCCAGGCGCCTAATGGAATCTGAAGGATTTCAGAGGGAACTTGGGGAAATACCTGACTCCCTAGTACACGATTCATCTGAGGCTCTAGTGGCTGCCTGGAATCGGGCGGCAACGGGGGCCTTAGATCGGATTGCGCCTTTGCGGCCTCTCCGTGGCAGCGGATCCCGGAGGGCTCCTTGGTTTACTGAGGAGCTCCGGGAGATGAAGCGCCTAAAGAGACGCCTAGAGCGACGATGGAGAGCCAGTAAAGCTGAGTCTGACCGGACACTTTTAAGAACTTGCATTAAGTCTTACTTAGTGGCGATAAGGGCGGCAAAATGCTCGCATTTTTCCGCTCTTATTGCGTCCGCCGACTCCCGCCCAGCCGCCCTGTTTAGGGTGACTCGCTCCCTCCTAGCCAAGGGAGGAGTTGAAGATCCCTTGCAGGGCAGAGCTGAGGAATTTTCTCAGTTTCTGGCGGATAAAGTCGTTCAGATTCGGACAGACCTGGACTCCATTTGGACAGGGCAAGCCGAGATGACAGGGGCGAGTCTTAGTCCTGTTATATGGGATGAGTTTGAGCCTGTCACTCCTGAGGATGTGGACAAGGCCATAGGAGCGATGAGCACCTCCACCTGTTTATTGGACCCGTGCCCCTCCTGGCTGGTCTCAGCCAGCAGGGAGGTGTCACGCGGCTGGCTCCAGGCGGTTGTGATCGCTTCTTTGAGAGAGGGATCCATCCCACAGCCTTTAAAAGCTGCGGTGGTGAGGCCCCTCCTCAAGAAGCCTTCCCTGGACCCAGCGGATTTAAAAAACTTCCGTCCAGTCTCCAACTTACCCTTTTTGGGTAAAGTTGTTGAGAAGGTGGTGTCACTCCAACTCCTGCGGCTTTTGGAGGATACTGATTATCTGGATTCCTTTCAATCGGGTTTCAGGCGCGGCTACAGTACGGAGACTGCTTTGGTCGCTCTGATGGATGATCTCTGGCGTGCCCGGGATGGGGGTTATTCCTCCATCCTGGTGTTACTTGACCTCTCAGCGGCTTTCGATACCATTGACCATGGTATCCTTCTGCGTCGTCTTGGGGAGGTGGGAGTGGGAGGCACTGTTTTACGGTGGTTCTCCTCCTACCTCTCTGACAGGACGCAGTCGGTGTTGACAGGAGGACAGAGGTCGGCCCCTAGGCCCCTGGTTTGCGGGGTGCCACAGGGCTCGGTCCTCTCGCCCATCCTGTTTAACATTTACATGAAACCGCTGGGTGAGATCATCCGACGACATGGGGTGAGGTATCAGCAGTATGCTGATGATACCCAGTTGTACATCTCCACCCCGTGTCAATTCAGTGAAGCAGTTGATGTAATGTGCCGCTGCCTGGACGATGTGAGGGTTTGGATGGGAGTGAACAGACTCAGGCTCAACCCAGACAAGACTGAGTGGCTCTGGATATTGCCTCCCAAGGACTATGTCGACTGTCCCTCCTTGGTTCTTGGGGGAGAAAAATTGGCTCCCTCAGAACAGGTTCGCAATTTGGGTGTCCTCCTAGACTCACAGCTAAAATTGGATCAACATCTTTCAGCTGTGGCTAGGGGGACCTTTGCACAGATCCGTCTTGTGCACCAATTGCGACCTTACTTGGAGAGGGAGGCCTTGCTCACAGTCACTCATGCCCTTGTCACCTCACGGCTAGACTACTGTAACGCGCTCTACATGGGGCTACCCTCGAAGAGCATCCGGAGACTCCAGTTGGTACAGAATGCAGCTGCGCGAGCTGTAGTGGGTGTACCAAGATACACCCACGTAACACCTCTCCTTCGCCAGCTGCATTGGCTACCAATTAGTCTCCGGTTGCAATTTAAGGTGTTGGTCGTTACCTTTAAAGCCCTACATGGCTCAGGGCCAGGTTACCTGCGGGACCGCATCCTACCACATACCTCCCTAAGACCGGTTAGGTCCCACAGAGAGGGCCTCCTCCGGATCCCGTCGGCCAAACAATGCCGACTGGCGGGGCCACGGGGGAGGGCCTTCTCTGTGGGAGCCCCGTCCCTCTGGAACCAACTTCCACCAGAGATTCGGACTATCCCCACCCTTCTGGCCTTCCGTAAAGCCTTAAAAACATGGCTCTTCCGGCAGATGGGGTGAATAGGATAATCAAATTCCCCCTGAATGTTGTGTTTATAATGTTTTCTTTTTAACTATATTTTTACTTAAATTATGATTATTGTTTTTAAATGTACGCTTCTTACTCATGCTGTACGCCGCCCTGAGTCCCACGGGATTGGGCGGCATATAAGAGCGTCTAATAAATAATAAATAAATAAATATCTCTCCTAGCAAAATATCCCTCCTGTTGGCTTTCAGCACTTGTGCTACTATCAGCCCAGTGGACCTCAGTAAAGACAGGTTCATTCCTGAAATATTAGACTGCACCACCTCCTGTTTTGTCTTGCTGGTTCCTTTGTACTCAAAGTGTAGGCATCATACTCAGTGTTCCACTGGTGGAATTCATCCTATCCAGGGGCGGGTTCCTCTTACCTTGCTACTGGTGCGCTGCGCGCGCATCAATACATTTCGCGCGCGCATATGCTTGCTACGCGCGTATCCCCTCACAAGATTTTGCTTCCATGCATGCGTGTAGAGAGTGTACGTGCACGCATAGCGAGTATGCGTGCACGCAAAACATGATTATGCACACCGGTAGCCAGGTAAGAGGAACCCGTCCCCTCGCGAGATTTTGCTTTTGCGCATGCGCAGGAAGCAAAAAAAGGCCTAAAATGCAAAAAAAAGATGGCGCCATGCGACGGACCGGCAAAGATGGCACCGGAGCTATCGCGTGCAAATTAAGCAATTGGCGGGTCCCTACCGGAACGGCGCTCTGGACCACACCGGTAGGAACCCACCACTGATCCTATCATGTATGCATAATCCTTGCTATATTTTACTTTCATAATATTTGATTATGCAGCTTTGTTTTTATTTCATGGCACACTTTTGCCTTCTATTGGCTTGCTTGCTCATGCCTAGTATAACCATCTGCACCCGGCCTTCATCCATGCCCATTCCATTTTATATCCCCATTAGTTATGATTAGTTGCCTGAATTTCTTTTTCATAGGCGTCAAATAGCACTTCTGCTGTTTCCCAAGGACTTTCTAACTTGTATATACACTATCTCACATCAACTCAGATTTGCGTCATATTGGTTTATGGGGTCTACATTAATTTTCCATCGAACTGATCCTTTTTGTGGTGTTGCTGCATTAAAGAAATTCTGTGTTTACACAACAGCCGGTTGTTACTTGCCAAAACTGACTGACCAGAGAAACAGTTGTTTTCTTTTTTCCATATGTGGAAATTTTCTCTTGCCTGTTGTCCTCATCGAGTTCCTTATCTAATTGTTTTCTGAGAAAGAAGGAGCTTGTCATACCTATTATTTTTTTAAAAAAGCAATAAGAGGAAGGAAGAATTAAAAAAGTTCAGAACTGTTCCCTATGGCTTAGTTTTAAAAAATGTTTTTCTATCTGTGAGCAGTGGAAAATTAAACTAGCATAGATTTTGCTGTCTCCATTATTAAGTCAAGTCCCCTCTATTCTGGCTTATAGCTTGAGGGCACTGCCCTGATATCTCATGCAGAGAAAGTTGTACTTTCTGCAGCTTCTAAAAAGTCTCCAGGTGGCAGGAAAGCCACCTATCAGCCACAGCACTGCTGCCAGTCACAGACCAGCGGTGGGTTGCTACCGGTACGGCCCGGATCTACGAACCGGTAGCGGCGGCGGGAGGCTCCGCCCACCTGCCCCGGATGCTTCTGTGCATGGCGCACGTGCACCGGTATTGATGGGATTTGCAACCCATTACTGTCACAGACCCAGGGATCCAGCCATTCACCCCCTTTTTCAACTGCCATCTTTGCAAACCTTGAAACTAAACAAAAGAGGTAGAAGAGGCTCCTTTCATGCCTGATCTTTTAAGCTCTCCTCATCTCAGAAATCTAGATCAGACTGAATCGCTGACAGCCGAAAACAAAGAGGGAACCAGTTCTTTCACTTGCTTCACCATATATTTCCCATCCTTGCTGCCACTGATGTTCAGCTCTATTCAGGCTGATCCAGGCTCCCAAGACAGGGATCAGCTCGGAGATCTGGTGGGCATAAGGGAGAACGCGATTTGAAAGGGCTGGAATCTCCCCTAGCTTCCAAACAGGATGGCTCTGGAGAATAGTGCACAAAGGTTGGGTGGGAGGAGATGTCCCAGATGTTAACAAACTAAGATAGCTATGAGATGCTAAACTGATCTCTCCTGTTAGAGGTGATGGATTGTAGCACTGGCAGCATGCTCCACAAATTATGCCCATTGTAAAACATATGCTACTACTACATTGTAAAACATAAAATACTACTTTAACAGTGAAACAACTGCAGATGACTAAGTTACTCAATTATGGAATTAAGATAAGGGTTACCATTGTGGGAACATGACAGGAAAAAGAGGCTGTCAGGAGATAGCCATACCATTGTCAGTGCAAATGGGGAATGATTATTTAGGAAGCTAGGTGATGTTGCTTAGTGCTTGCAAACAACTGTACTGCACATGAACACTTAAGAGTTCTTACGCTTTCTTTCTCATGCTAACATGTGTTCCTGCCATCCTTAAGGGGGCAGAAAAGGATACCAGTATAATTTGCCCTAAAGGCTGAGCTCTATTTGCTGTCCTTACAATTTCAATGTGAGGTTGGTTAAGGAAAACAATTGGTGGATTCCCTTGAGTGTATTTCTCTTCCTACCCAGCATCATCTGTTGTTGGGAAAAGACAACTCACTGTCCTTGATGTGTGGTGGGGGAGCTGATTTAATTGGCTGTAGGTGGGTGCCCAGGGCAGAGGCATCTTTCCACATAGACAATGCAGCTGCACATTGAGAAATAGCTGCCTTAGCTGCCTAAAGTGGCAAGTTTCTGGTGCAGGAATTATCTGTACCAGTTATTTGTTAGTCAGGCTATTTATGAAACAGCTCTAGTGGTCTTCTGGACCGATGGTCCCCAATCTTTTCGGCTCTGTGGATTGGCGGTGGCAGCAAGGGGGAGGGCATGGTTTCACGTGCACAAATTCAGCTTCACACGTGCACACTTGCCACCGCTTGTGCACACTTGCCCACCGCTTGTGCAGCCCGGTTCCTAATGGGTTGTGGCCCAGCAGCAGGCTGTAGGCTGTGGGGTTGGGGACCCCTGTTCTGGACAACAGTTGCTAAAACCACATCTGAAATAGTCTGCTGAAAAGTTGGTGGAGTGTATGATGGGTGAATTGGGAAGGAAACTAGATTGGGTGAACTCTGCTTTATCCTGTTCTTTGTTCCAACCATCTGTCAGCTAGGTTATCTTTGGACATGGACTTATTACTATAGTCTTCTAAAAGATTGCTTCTCTAGTTATATGCTCAGAAATAGCCCAAGTGACAAACCATCAGCACTTTGGAATAGTTGCAGGGAGCACTAAACAATTTTCCTCAGGTTTTATCCCATGTCCTTCCTTATGACCTGCCTCCCAGGCTAAAAGAACTCTTGTCAATTTTCCCCTGGCTCTCATATACATGTAGTTCAAATAATATGGGCTCAAGGAAATAGCAGTGCTAATAGTAATGATTCTATGATAATACGATAGATACAATTGTTGAGTTTCTGGGCTGGAGCCTTGATCTTTTCTTTATATCTGGGGTTGATGGACCTACAGCTTCTCTTCTATGGAGATCTTTTCTTGTAGTGGGTGGGAGTACAGGTGAGTTATTCCTGAACTATTGGGGAAAATAAGTAGGAAAAGCTCAACTTTAGTCACCTCCTGATAAGGGAGGCTATATCTATTCTGCATATTGAACAGAATGTACAGACTAACAGAGGAGCTTCTAAGTATCTGTGGTTCTCCATCTGGGGTGTCGCATTCCATCTGGAGTGCTTCTATACCCCTGCCCTGTGATGCCAATTTCCTGATCCAGATCAAACAGCACAACAAGCCAAATATCTTCAGAATATACATCCCTTATAATCAAACATACAGACTGATGCATCATCTTGAATTATTGCAGCTTATTATGCTTGAACTGTGGAACAACCCTTGCTTCAGATTCTGGCTTATTTGGTAAATGTGTATATTTAAGATCAAGATTGGGAAGCCTGTACTCCACCAGTTGTTGCTGAAGTCTATTCTTTCCCAGCAATTCTTGCTAGCATCTTACACAGGATGCTACAAATTTAAATTCTCTTAACAACTGAAAGCTTATGTAATATCTTCCTCCCGGATATACTTCAACTAGCAGGAGAATCCAGACAGAAGTGATCAGCCAGCTTCCATTGGTATGAATGTTTGGTTTCATTATACTACGATTCTTCAGAATTCTGGCTAATTATTACACAATAATACCTTCCGACCACCTGTCTCACCTGTCGAATAAGCATAAAAGAAGACTATCTCAAATATCTTGCTTTAAAAAGAGTACAACAAAGAACTAGAACTAAGGAGAAGTTTCCTAACTGTGAGAGCAATCAACCAGCGGAATAGCTTGCCTTCAGAAATTGTGGGTGCTCCATCACTGGAGGCTTTCAAAAAGAAACTGGACAACCATTTGTCTCAAATGGTATAGGGCCATGATGGCGAACCTATGGCACGCGTGCCACAAATGGCACACGGAGCCATATTGGTGGGCACGCGAGCTCAGGTCCAGCGCGCATGCACATGCCAGCCAGCTGATTTTCGGGCCTTCTGGGACCACTGGGAGTTGGGAAACAGCCTCTTTTCAACCTCCAGAGGGGATGGGGAAGGCCTGTTTTTTGCTCTCCCCAAGCTTCAGAGCCTTTCTAGGAGCCTGGGGAGGGCGAAAACGGCCTTTGCCATCCCCCTGGAGGCCCTCTGGAGGCCAGAAATGGCCCGTTTCCCAACTTGAAATGGGCCATTTCTGGCCTTCGGAGGGCCTCCAGGGGGATGGGGAAGGCCGTTTTCACCCTCCCCAGGCTCCTAGAAAGGCTCTGAAGTCTGGGGAGAGCAAAAAATGGAACTTCCGATTCAACCGTAAGTCGGCAAATTGAATGTTTCTGGCCTCTGGAGGACTTCCAGGGGGGAGGCCGTTTTCGCCCTCCCTATGCTCCTGGAAAGGCTCTGCAGCTTGGGAAGAGCAAAAAAAATGGGCCTTCCGGTTCAACCGGAAGTTGGCAAATAGGCCATTTTCTGCCTCCGGAGGGCCTCCGGGGTTGTGGGGGGGAGGCTGTTTTCACCCTCCCCAGGCTCCTAGAAAAGCTCTAAAGCCTGGGGAGAGCGAAAAATGGGCGTGCCATCACGTGCCTGGAACAGGGGGGTCACGTGTGCATGCGCAGGGATGGGTTGCATGGAATTATTGGTGTGGGCACACATGCGTGCCCCCCACCCCCCCCCCTTTGGGTGAACCAAAAAAGGTTCGCCATCACTGATATAGGGTCTCCTGCTCGAGCAGGGGGGTTGGACTAGAAGACCTCCGAGGTCCCTTCTAACTCTATTTTTCTATGTTCTATAATATATTCTAAATGGAGTAAAACAGCCCTATTGGCATTATGAACTTGTCTGAGATGTATTATCAGGAAGTTCTTCTGACTCCTGGTTCCTTTCGCTTACCATTAATTTGTAATGTTCTGCAAGTTTTATGATGAGGACAGCTGGAGTCCTGTAGAAATAAATAAGCAAACTGTGGAATATACAATGTAGGGAAGTAAAGAATGTGAGTGCCTAAGGGGAAAGAGAAGAAGCTTGGCAATGTGGATGTAACAATTTCTTTCTTGCACAACAAGAAGGCAATGTCTCTTGCAGCTAATCTGCTAGCACACATGCCCAGTGTTTTGACTCTCACCCTCATCATCCCCATCCCCAGGGACCACTGTTGTCATTTTTCTCCTAAGATCTGCCTGGAATATCATTAAGATATCTGGGCACATATTTATGATAGGGATGCATGGAAACAGAGGCTGCGTTTAAATCAGCAAATATGGCTGTTGACAAGACCCAAACGCAAAGTAGTTTCTTGGAACGGCATTCTTATTAGTGTCATCCGCTCTTGAGGATAAATACAGCTCTCCTTAGTGTCTGCTGAGAGGGAAACAAGAGACAGGTGACAAATCACAACTTTTTAAACATCTCCCCCTCCCCAATCAGCTATAAATATAATAATGAGTCATTAGTAAAATAGCAGCTTGGAGTCAGAAGAAAGACTGTTTCTGTTCAGAGATCTTGTGCTGAAGTGCACTGTGCTTGAGATATTCAGGCAATTTTTAGCCCCAGTTCATTAGAATCACTTCCTTCTCCTGCCTTATTGCTGTCGTATTTTAATTATCCCCGGACAGCTCTTCTTCATTTCACTGAGGATGTGTTAAGCTCCTGCCATATTTTGCATCCAAAAGCACTGAAATTTTTTTTGTACATTTATGTACTGAGTCTTCCTGCATTTGGTAATAATTCATAGAGAGATGAGAATCTCAGGAGTTGGCCAATGGTGACCTCAGGACCAAATCTATGGCTTCAGTTGCCACCCCACCCTCTCCCCCACACACTCCAATTGATGTTAAATTTTATGTTCTAATTTTATTGCTGTTCTTCTAAACTTCTAATGGCGTTTTATTGGGATGAGTAATACAAAATGTTTTTGTGCCTTTGGCCTGCATGTATAGTCCCTTGTCTTATTTAAACCTTAACAGTTGTTGCTTCTTGCCAGATTAGATGCAAGAGGACATTTGTTTATCTAATTCATGTAAAACTGAGAGTGGAAGAAGAGCAATACTTACTTTTCTTATTGTGATGCTATATAAAGTGAACTAAAATAAGGAGAATCAGATTGCACGTAGTTGAAGAAAGATGTTTCTCTCCCTTATCTGTCCCATCACACTTCATTCATGAAGTGAAGTCTTCTGAACTCTAAGCCAAGTGGCAAAACACAATTATTGTAGTCATATAATGTGCTATTCTTCAGCTAAGACATCATGTAATGGCTTATTGCGATAGCCTAATTCACACCATTTGCCAGGACAGTGGCTGGTTTCCCATCAATATGCTGAATGCCAATCTTTCAATCCCATTGTAGCTTAGACTAGGATGGGGCACAAACCCAGTTATTAGCCTTCTATCTTCTATCAAGCTTGCAAGTGAACAAATTGCAGCTAAGTGATGGCATGGGAGAAATAATTCTAATCCATAACACACAGGGGTGAAATTCAAAAAAATTTCCCTACCGGTTCTGTGGGCGTGGCAGGGGAAGGATACTGCAGAATCTCCATTCCCACCCCACTCCAGGGGAAGGATACTGCAAAATCTCCATTCCCACACCACTCTGAGGCCAGCCAGAGGTGGTATTTGCCGGTTCTCCAAACTACTCAAAATTTCCGCTACTGGTTCTCCAGAACCTATGAGAACCTGCTGAATTTCACCCGTGATAACACAGCAACCAGAGAGATGTTGTTCCTTCAGAGGAATAATCCCACTTGGCTAGAAACATGGGGGAGGTTGTGCTTCATTATTGTTCCTATTTGGAGGGGCCTCAGAATGCAACCAATGAAGTGGCAAAGGACAACATTAGTTAAGGAAATAATGGATGTTCAAGATGAATGGTCTATGAAATCAAGTATGCTCTACACTTTATTGGTTAAGAGCCAGAATAGAAGAATTAAATTCTCTTGGGCAAATCTACGTCTCTCAAGGCATCTCCATGGAAAGTGTTTTTCAGAAACAGTTCAGTTCAGAAACACCTCTAAATCTCTGGAATTCCACCATGTTGTTTCACTTTGGATCTCGTGGGGTTTTGTTTAGTTTTTGGCTGAAACCAGAAGAAAACTGATATTTTGTTCTGCAAGACCTTTGAGTGATCCATTTTTCATTATTAGGAATTCTTGCCTTATCTGCCTCCCAGCTGCTCAGGACCAGCCACTTATTAATATTTCATACTACAGAGAGGTGGCTTGGTGGCTTTGCAGCTCTCCCGCTCATAGCAACTGTTGGATCATTTCACATAGAGAAATGAATGTAGTGTAGTCAGCAAGAACATAAGAGTAGGGAGAGAGACCACTAGCAATTTATTTTCTTCCTCTTTTGTTTGCACAGTGGTTTTTGTCAGAACCAGCTATAGAATAAGTAGCTGAGAGCAAATCCCGATTAATGATGTTTCCTTATTATCTCCCAAAGCATTTCAGCTTCAGATAAAGAAAAGATTACCATGTTTTGCCCCTAAGTATTTCTAGACAGTAGGGAGTGAAAATTGGCAGTATGAAAGTGCCTTCAGCCTAACCTTTCCCATAAGCTTGCTGTGGAGATAAATTAGATAGCGGGAAACAGCCATGCACATTGTTCTGGGCAACTTCAAGGAAAAGGGATGGATACATAAAAATCATAGAGGGGGATGATGCAAAAAAAAATTACAGTCTTTGTGCACTAATTTCCTGGCCAAGGTGTACCCAACTGCATAGAAATGACATATTCTTCTTCAATTCATAGTTTCTTATATAATCCTGGTTTTAGGTACAATTGCTATTTCATGCATTGAAGGAATTTGAAGCAAACAAGCTAGGGTCAAAATTGTCTTGATTATGGTTCTTCCTGTCTACCCTCCTAAGTTATTGTTTTGTCCTACCATCCATAACTGCAGTAACATTAGGCTTTTTTATGGGGTCTTGACTGTGAAGTTCTTCAGAAGAACTGCTGTTTGCTTGCTTGCCTTTGATTGAGATTCGAAACACAGGCCAACAGGAATTTATGGACTGCTTGATGTAAGCAGCCCTTGTGTTAATCTGTAGGGAAATAAATGTCAAATGTTTGCAGATAGAAAGTTCAAGCTGACTGAAGGGGAATTTGAAGGCAAGAAAAATAGGAGTTGGTGGAACTCCTAAGCTGTAGCTTCCATTTTCGTGTGTGTGTGTGTGTGTGTGTGTGTGTGTGTGTGTGTGTGTGTGTGTGTGTGTGTGTGTGTGTGTGTGTGTGTTAGGGCTGGATTGCTCAGGGGGGGAAAATGAAACATTAAGTCTTGACTCCTTTTACAAAAAGAGGTGTTGTTGATGTGTATTTAGAAACAAGTAAAGCTATTCCCATTTTTTTTAATGTTCTGCCAGTGAAGAACTAGAATTAGTGGCTCTTGCTTTTAACTTTTTTATATATAAAAATAATGCATTGGAAGATCAAAATGGAAAAAATAGGAAACACAATATAAAACCGATGCATTATAAACAAGCAGATGGCTCTTGCATTTTGCACACTTTAACATGAATTTGTTTTATAAGCTTTAAGTGTACCTTTCAAGAAAAAAAAGATAATTTAAGAATGACAGTAAGGAACCTGCACAATTATAATTAACATACTGAACTAAAGGAAATCTGGTGGTTTTCAAATAAGCCCTGATATAATGGATTGAGTATTTTACATTTTAATTATAAATGTCAATTATTAATTAGAGGTGTGGGTTGGTTTGGTTTTGGCTAGTTTAACATAGTTAGACCAATCATTTTTTCTCTCCATGTTTTTCTATTTGCATTAGTTTAGGAAGTTCATGCCCCATCATATCTTGGGCTTCCACCCACACATTCTGCTACAAAATTTTTAGCACCCCCTCCACCCCCCCCAAAAAAAATACTTGGTATTTTTCATGCTGGATGTTGTGTTGTGCTTTTTAAGGTGGCCTCTGCAATTCCAGATCAAAAACCTGGTGTGATGAACACATTAGCAGGAAAAAATGGCTGCAGTTTTTCGCTCTGAAGAAGGCCTATTCACATTTTGTGGGTGGGGGGTGGGGGTGGCAGGAAGATTCAGAAGTCTCCTCAAAGCAGCTGCCGTACATTGGCAGGCACATAAATTCTGAGACTGCTAGAAATAGGCCTGTCAGTTCTGAAATATCACTGAATTTCATTAATCTTGAATGTGCATTACCACTCTGGCTCTGATAGGGACTGGGGCTGTGCTCATTACTTTCTAAATACCAGAAAACATGATACGGGTTCTTGAAAGGGAGACAGCAGGGAAGGGCTTAGCAAGCATGTGGACTAGCCCACTGCCACCTCGTCTGTGAATGAGGGGTCTGCCTTCTGGTATTGTGCCAGAGAAGGAGAGGATTAAGGGACGGAGGTCAGTAACGCAGTAACTAAACTGAGGTGATTTTTCAAGGGCAGGAAGAGGTCACTCAGAGCAGCCGCTCAGAGCAGATGCTGGATGTGAAGACAATGGATGAAGGCCCCTGAACTCGAGGTGCTAGATGTTGAAAAGAACACGAGTCCAACATGGGATGGGTGTGGGATCAGATTGCTGAATAGCAAATGACCGTTGGCGGGGGAAGGGCAGAGATGGCAAATGGAATAAGAGCTGGACTTGGGAAGAAACTGAGGAGAAATTGGGATAAGAAGTTTGGTTATTGACCTCTGCCTTGTTGCTGATCAGAAAAGATGCCAATTCTGGCCTCTGTTATTTATAATAAACTTGATGCTCCCTGAATTATTCAGTAGGAGCTGTGATCTCAATTACAGAGCATGTCCCCGTGGTACAAGAGAGAGAGAGAGAGAGAGAGAGAGAGAGAGAGAGAGAGAGAGAGAGAGAGAGAGAGAGAGAGAGAGAGAAAAGGGGAAAATGAGATTGTGGACTGTGCAAACTCTTTAGTGCACAATTTGAAAGGGCAGTGACAGATGGGAACTTAACATTGTATGTAATCAAGCCAGATCTGAATAGGGTCCTCTCTCTTTTTTTGCAGATCAACTAAGTGTTGGTTGCAACATGTCCATTTAATTTGGACCTGGCTGGAATCACTATGTTTTTCATGGCATTTCAATATGAACAAAAGATCAGAACGAAAGTAGGTGTGGGCCAGAAAGGAATGAGTGAGTTTACCTGATCTATTTTAGACTAAAAAGGGAACCTAAATAAATATTTGAGGTCCCTCCAATGGCCCATTTATTTACATTCTGTAACGAGCTGCTCAGAGGTACCAGCATTTCAAAAAGGACATATTTTTGAGAAATGTATAAATGTGTTCTGAGGCTAGTAGCTCTTTCTGCTGTCGGTAGTTTGATCTTCATTATATTTAATTTTATTCCCATTTTTCTTCACTGTGGTCTTTAATCTTTAGTACAGTACTAGTGCTCGCAATCCTTTGCATTTTTGGCTACCAGTGCAGTGATATCAAGGTAGTGTAGATTATTAATATTTCTTCTTCCAATGACTGGAGTCAAATTGAGCTTTGGTTGTGCTTGTGACAAACTGTCCAAAATTGCTCAAGCTGACTGCAGGTAAAGTTGCCGGTGGAATAGGTACCACCAAGGCATATAATGCTCCAATGAATAGTGATAATGGGAGAAACAGAAATTAATGCTGGGAAGAATTGTGTAACATTCAAAATGTGATTCAGGGGGGAAATATTCTGTTTGATGACACGAACAAATGGGTACAAAAGGAGAATGTACAGTCAACATCATTGGGCCTTTTGGAGACCCAAGCATGAGTGAGAATGGTGATTGTTTAATAAAAATCTGCTTAGGAAAAATGTGCATGTTTCAAATACGTAGTTTAAGTCTATTCATAGTACTGAAACCAGAAGAATGATCAAATGCATCTAAAGGCATGAATGACTTGGCTGTTTTTAATCCAAGACTAAGGAAATTAGTGGCGGATAAAAAGGAGAGATTCTGAATGTGAACAGTGGTTATTTCTTTAATAGTATCAAGTGTGAGACTTGGAAAAATAGAGAATGGAAGGAAAGGGAGAAAGAGAAACTGGAAGAGAAAGTATGAGACCTGGATGAGAAGATATTAGAAGAAAGACTGTTCCTGAAAGAATAAATGAGTTGTGGAGGTAAGAAAAATACTATAGAAGTGGAAGCTGCCAGAGAGAGTGTGAAAACAATGATGTTGCAGAATATCAGAGAAATGCATGGGTTGATGGGAAGCAGGAAAAAGAGATACTTGATGAAACATGAAAGAGTTGTGGATGCAAAAAAAAAATCCATAAAAGAGAATATTTGTTGCCAAAATGTGGATGAGAAAGATATCTAATATATTAAAACAGAAAAAAGATAGTTTCAAAGAAGGTAATCAAAGAGAACAAAAGACATTTAAAACTACAATAAAGAAAATGCGGAACAGTTTTAATAAAATTTAAAAACATGTTTTGGAAATAGATGACAGAGGTTCAACAAGAAGATTCCAATAGAATGAACTGAATTAAAAAATAAAGTAATGAAATCATTTGGGATAAAACTAAAATGAAGGAATGCTGGAAGGAGTATATTGAAAATTAGTTTGGGAAAGATACATTGAAAAATAAAATTGAAACCGATTCTATAAATGAAAATTGATGAAAAAGATACCGGTAGTCATACACATTTTGGAGAAATGTATAAATGTGAGGGGAAAAAATTGTTGTATCTTTTTTGTTAGGGGCATTGTATAAGTAAAGTAAACAAGCTTGAAATAAAGAAGGTTTTGTGCTCTTTGTTGGTGACTGCTAAATGCAGTAAAATGGTAGATGATGGAAGGAAAGCATGGGTAAGAATAAACGGGAAAAAACCGAAAAACGTAGAGGTGAACGTCACAACCAGAAGAGACTTGAAAGACTCTCCAGAGGTTACAGAGCCTTGGGCAAAAAGGTGAAGGTCCTGGGAGTCTAAGTAGGGTTTTTTTGTCAGTTTTTCCACTCAAGGTGGTGACATAAGGAGAAGAAACAGAACCCGGAAAGTCATCAAGTGCCTTCATAGATGATGTTGCCAAGAATGGGTTATTTATTGACTGCCTCCCTTCCCTGAGCTTAAAAGCCACTCCAAGCACAAATGACTTTGAATGATATACACCCAAAGTTCATAGGTCAAGCTAAAACATAGAAGTACATAAAAACAAAATATATCAACAACATCATACAACTCACACATATAACACTGGATGAAGTGATCAATACATTTTACTATTGGGAATCACAAATTCCAGTCTCCAAAGGTCTGGTGGAATAATTGACTGTTAATGGCTTTTCTGAAAAGCAATCGATTAAGAGTTGTCCAGTTAGGTGAGGGGAGAAGAAAAGGAGAAGATGACATTTCCTCAGCAAAGGGCTGTGGGAGGGGTGCTGTGCCACAATCTAGGGGATGGGCAGATCCAATTGGGAGTCAGAAGTCCCATAGCCAACTCATGTTCCATGAAGGTCCTTAAAGGTGACAACCAGCACATTGAATTGCACCTAGAAGCTAACTGGCAATGCATGTAGTTCTTGAAGAGGTGGGCAAATTGAGATATGCCCATGACTACTTGAGCCACTGCATTCTGCACCAGTTGTGGCTTCCAAACACTTTACAAGAGCAGCCCTACAGTTTGCATAGCAATAGTCCAACCAAGAGATGAGCAATTGTGAGGAGAGTCTCCCATCCTAGGTAGTAACTGGCACAAAAGATAGACCTGTGTGAAGGAACTTGTTGAATGTCAAGCCACTTACAGGGCCTAATGAAGAAAAACAAGAATCATATAGACTTCAAGAAGGCGTTGAAATGTAAGAATCAGTGGATTCTTACACAGAAAAACTGCAATGGACACTTCCAGCTAGCCTTTTATTGATGAATTCATTATGGAGTCTGTATGAAATTTTGAATCTTTTCCACGATTTCTGGAACCTGAACTCAACTGCCATAGCTGAAATAAACCACAACACTGCCAAATGCTGATTGTTTATGTCTAAATCTCCTCCTGTTTCTTTATGGGCCTCCTAATAAATACTCATCGGCCCTCCTAGCTGTAATTGCCACCTGCTCATCAAGAATGAGTTCTGAATCAGGAAGGATCTTCAGGTTACAAGCCAATTGCATATCCATCCATAACTAAAGATATTATTTCTCTAGAATTGGATGACTTCTGAACCCAAGGCCATTCCACCAATCTGGGATTGAGTCTAAATCTATTATTCCCATCCAGATTTGCAAACCTTCCAGTACCAGGACAGTAT
Source organism: Diadophis punctatus similis (assembly GCA_023053685.1). NCBI lineage: Eukaryota > Metazoa > Chordata > Lepidosauria > Squamata > Dipsadidae > Diadophis > Diadophis punctatus. The sequence continues at coordinate 2,232,801 of JALIGW010000049.1, read as the reverse complement.
CTTGATGACATCATTTCAGCCCAAGGCCAAAATGACTATCATCTATTTACTGATAATTCCTAGCCCTTCAAAGGCTATTGTACTTTGGCTATGCCATGCAAGCTGATCACTTGAAAAGTCAATCAAGTTGGGAGTGACCAGAGGAAAAAGGAGAAGGGGCCACCCTAGTACCCACTGGCTGGACACTATAAAGGATGACACTGGGATGATTATGGTGAATCTGAAGGAGGTGGTGCAAGACAGAGGGGAATGGAGAATGCTCATCCATAGAGTGGCAGGTGTTGGACATGTCTGAATGGCTGATGGTGACCACACCAACCTAGCCCTGTGTTGATGAATGACCTTGCCCTGTGGTTTCATGTAAATGTGAGATGGGAGTGGAACAGAATGCATCTGAATAGGAAAAATTCTCCTACTTGGAGAGGGAGGCCTTACTCACGGTCACTCACGCCCTCATCACCTCACGGCTGGATTACTGTAATGCGCTCTACATGGGGCTACCCCTAAAGAGTATCCGGAGACTGCAATTGGTGCAAAATGCAGCTGCGCGAGCCGTAGTGGGTGTACCATGATACACCCACATAACACCTATTCTTCGCCAGCTGCATTGGCTGCCCATTAGTCTCCGGACGCAATTTAAGGTGTTGGTTTTAACCTTTAAAGCCCTACATGGCTCAGGGCCAGGTTACCTCCGGGACCGCATCCTACCACATACCTCCCTACGACTGGTTAGGTCCCACAGAGTTGGTCTCCTCCAGGTCCCATCAGCCAAGCAATGCTGGCTGGTGGGACCGCGGGGGAGGGCCGTCTCTGTGGGAGCTCCGTCTCTCTGGAACCAGCTCCCTCCAGAGATACGGATTATCCCCACCCTACTGGCCTTCCGTAAAGCTGTGAAAACATGGCTCTTCCTGCAGGCGGGGGAAAATTAAGATCAACCCCCCATATCTGAATATTTGAATGATGATTTGTTTTTTAAATTTTAAATGTTTGTATTTTTTAATGTTTGGTATCGTTTTTATAAATTGTTATGTATTATGTTGTACGCCATCCTGAGTCCTACGGGAGTTGGGCGGCATATAAAAATGACCAAATAAATAAATAAATAAAATAAAAACAGAAGACATAAATATAGGATGAGCAGAGCTGGTTTGGTAGCGGTACTGTACATGTGAAAAGGATCAGGGTGTGCTTATTGATCATGAAGTTGGTAGAAAGGCAAATAACCATTCCATTCTTCTCTGCCATGGTCGTACCTCCCTGGGAATACTGTGGATACCTGAGAATTAAAAATTGATTGTGGCAAATTGAATAAGTTTAAAGGTTATCAGGATGGTAAGGGATTTGGGAACCTAGCCATATGACAAATAATCAAATGATATTTATCATATAGAAGAGACAACTGAAGGGCAATGCAATAGCATTTTTCAAACATCTCAAAGATTTATCAGATGGGCAAGGGACTGAACATATGCTCTATTGCTCTAGAGGGCAGAAATCTAGACCAGTGGATAAAATTATAAGAAATAGCAATAGCACTTAGACTTATATACCGCTTCACAGTGCTTTACAGCCCTCTCTAAGCGGTTTACAGAGTCAGCATATCGCCCCCAACAATCTGGGTTCTCATTTGACCCACCTCGGAAGGATGGAAGGCTGAATCAACCTTGAGCTGGTGGGAATCGAACTGCCAAACTGCTTGCAGTTGGCAGTCAGCAGAATTACCCTGCAGTACTGCATTCTAACCACTGCGCCACCACGGCTCTTAGAAAGCAGTTCAGGCTAGACATCAAGAGGAATATCATGAGCGAATAACTGTCATCAGTGGAACAGACTGCCATATGAAGTGGTAAGTTCTTTGCTGGAGTCTTCAAAGGAAGTCTGGAAGTTATCTGTTAGAGAAGCTCTAGTGCAGTGATGGCGAACCTTTTTTGGTTCTGGTGCCAAAAGGGTTCGCGCGCGCATGATAGCATGTGTGTGTGGGCCCACACCCATAATGCAGTGCCCTGCCCCCCTGCGCATGCGCACAACCCCCATGCTGCCCCCCGTGCATGCGCACAACTCCCCGTGCTGCCCCCCTGCACATGTGCACAGGCCTCACTGAAGCCTCTGGACTTCCGGTAGGTCCGTTGGGCTGTTTTTCACCATCCCAGGGTTTAGGAGGCTTCCTTGAAGCCTGGGGAGAGCGAAAACGGCCGAAAAGAAGGCCGAAAATCAGCTGGCCAGCGCACACATGCCTGCTGGAGCTGACATAGGGCAACGCCTCGCATGCCCTCAAATATGCCGTAGGTTCGCCATCACTGCTCTAATGACACGTACATTAAATAGGAGGTTGGACAAGATGACTTCTGAGGTACCAACAGCAAATGGTTCAGCATTGAGCAGGTAATAAGGCAAGGATGTTTGCTGTCTTCTTGCTTTAGTGTACTTTTGAATACATTCCTTATGTGTTTATGGTGATGTTTGAAGTGTGTTGGTTGAAAACATGAATGTACATGTACTTTATGTAGGCAATGCTGATTGAATGATTTGCATTGAATGTTAGATTGTATAATACAAGAAAGAATATGGAACTGAAAATTAATGTATCAAAATCCAGGGTAGTCTTGTTAGAGACATGAACAATTGTAAATTATACATGAAGTGGCGGGGGGGGGGGGAACTAGAAGAAATAGATGGAATTTGGGCATATTTGTAGAATGTTTCTGAATGATGGGAATATGCACAGAGAAATCTTAAGACATGCCAATGCTGGTAGGGAGATAATGAGTCGTATGTGATGTACTAAAGGAATGAATGTTTTCTGAAAGAAGTGAAAATGAGTTGACAAAAATGTGTTCCTCCTGCCCACTTTGTTTTATGCAAATGAGTCCAGTCTGGAGAAACATAAAAGTAATTTGAATCAAATTACTTTTGGGCATAGGCTGCTTAAGAAATGTAGGCAAGGAGGAACTTCTGTTGGATATGTTTGCTACCTTGAGTTCTTTGTAAAAATAATAAAAGCGGAATACATTTAATTTAATTTGCTGTACGCCGCCCTGAGTCCCTTGGGAGTAGGGCAGCATAGAAGAACCAATAATAAATAATAATAAATAAATAAATAAATAAATACAAATAAATAAATAAATAAAATTAAAAGAGATCGGTATGGATTGAGTATGAAATGTGGATTGAAAACAAAAGTATAAAAGAAAAATATTGAGATGATTTGATCTTATGGAATGGGGATCAGATCACAGGACACATTTTAAATAATGGTGAATACATTGGGAGCAGAGGTGCGTTTCAGCAGGTTCTGACCAGTTCTGGAGAACCGGTAGCGGAAATTTTGAGTAGTTCGGAGAAGCGGTAAATACCACCTCTGACTGGCCCCGCCCCCATCTATTCTCTGCCTCCCGAATCCCACCTGATCGGGAGGAAATGGGGATTTTGCAGTAACCTTCCCCTGGAGTGGGGAGGGAATGGAGATTTTACAGTATCCTTCCCCTGCTATGCCCACCAAGCCACGCCCACCAAGCCACGCCCACAGAACCGGCAGTAAAAAAAAAATTGAATCCCACCACTGATTGGGAGGAAGGGGAAACCAAGCTGATGGGATTCAGGAAAAGAGAAGTGAGAAGTTTAAAGAACAAAAGACAGTGTATGAAAGTGTGTGAACATAGTAGAAGTAAGTATGGTTTGCAAGGATATAAAAATACTGGGATACATAGCGCAAGTTTTAGTTTTAGCTGTTTCCTTTTCTTTTTCTTATCTCCTGTCTTTGCCTTAATTATTTCTTATACGTTTTTGATGCTCTGCATATCATTGCTTATCTAGAAGAGGAATAGTGAGTGTGATGGGTGTAGTATAGTAGTGTATGATGGGAAACAGTATTAAATTTGTTTAGTGCCTTCTTAAGGTTTTTAGGGCATTTTACTAGATGATGTAAGTCAGCGGTTCCCAACCTTTTGGGCACCAGGGACCAGTTCCGTGGAGAGAGGTTTTTCTATGGACCGGAGGGGGGGGCATGATTTCATGTGCTGTCTGCATCCTGCAGAGATGGCTTCGCTTGTTTGCACGGCCTGGTTCCTGGCATGCCGTGGCCTGGTGCCAGTCCACAGACCAGAGATTGGGGACACCTGATGTAAGTTATCGGGTTTCCTCTTAGATTCATGCATTCTTATCCTTATCCTAGATTATCCCCACGCAAGTGTCTATTAGTTGTGTAGGATTTCTAAAAAATTGTATTCTAAATTAGCTGAGGAAATCTACACCACAACAAATTGTCCAATTGAAGCTTATCATTGGGAGCGGTGAACAAACTTTGCATTTTCTATTTCATATCGGGCTTTAAACTGAGGAGAGAAGTGGTTTTGGGGGTATGTTCTATATATGTGATGGTGAACCTATGGCCCGCGAGCTGTGGGCACGCGAGCCGTCTCCCTAGCTCAGCTCCACTGTACATGCGTGTGCGCCAGGGGCGGGTTCCACTTACCTTTTGCTACCGGTGCGCATTGCGACGTGTCTCTGCACGATTCTACTTCCGCGCATGCACAGAAGGAAATTTGAAGCCGAAACACAGCTGAGAAGCCATCCAAACCAGGAAAAAATGCACGATTCTACTTCCGCGCATGCACAGAAGGATATTTGAAGCCGAAACACAGCTGAGAAGCCATCCAAACCAGGAAAAAATGCACGATTCTACTTCCGCGCATGCACAGAAGGAAATTTGAAGCTGTAACACAGCTGAGAAGCCATCCAAACCAGGAAAAAAGTGCCAATTCTACTTCTGCGCATGTGCAGAAGGACATTTCAAGCTGAAAAAAGATGGTGGTGCGCACGGACCGGGAAAGACGGCACTGGAGCCGTCACACCTAAATTGTGTGTGCGCCTCCCGCTGGCCAGCTAGTCGTCAGGTCTCTGCCGTGCAAGCGCGAGAGGTGGGCTGCGTGTGGGGGGCAACGTGCAAATGCATTTTGGGGGTTCAGGTGTGCATGTGCGCTTTGGGCACTCAGTCCGGAAAATGTTAGCCATCACTGTTCTATATAGTTGTGTGTCTTCTATAGAAGAAGGTGTGGTTAGGATGTTGCCTTAGGCTTGAGTGAAAATACTTTTTGCATTAGGACCACATTAGTATAGGGCAGGGTGAGTCATCCACCCTGGGGATGGATGCTGGGGAGAAGGGGCTGAAGAGAGAGTATTGCTGTTGTGTATGACACATGCACCCCAGGAGCTAAGTTGCTATCAGTGCTGCTTTAATTAAGTGGAAGCAATTCTCTCTCTCTCTCTCTCTCTCTCTCTCTCTCTCTCTCTCTCTCTCTCTCTCTCTCTCTCTCTCTCTCTCTCTCTCTCTCTCTCTCTCAAGAAAATCATTTGTTAAAGTTTAAACATATCATTTACTATGCTTCCTGCAGCTCTCTCTGGATCTGGAGGCTTCCCCTCCAGTCTGTGCCAGCTAGGCCCTGCAATCATCAGTTCCTACCAATGTAGCACAAGATATTCTATCCCAGGTGCAAAAGTGACTGCTGTTTGTGTGGGTGTAAGTGTGCACACTATGGATCTTGGAAGAGCAGCATTTTGCCTGAGGCTGGCTGTATCCAGCAACAAAGCTCAGAGATTATTAAAGATCAGCCAAAATGGCTTCACATACTTCTTCTGCACGAAAGTGAACTGCTCTTGGATACGGGAAAACTAAATAAAATGACTGTCTCTAAGCTTATCGGGAGAAATGCAAAACAGGAAGCCTTTAAATTTATCTTTCCTTCCTGACAGTTTCTTCCACTGACTTTCAGCCGAGTTGTCCAGAGCGGTTATGCAAGCAATTATGGTTCAGAGGTTACAGATCTTCATTCTGTCTCCTTCCTTCTGGTTCTATGGCTTTCCCTCTCCCCCTCTCTCCAACCCTCCAAGAAGAATATATCCCGATCAATACATCCAGATTCTGCACTGCGGCGAAGGTGTTAAAACTCAATGTAGTATGAAGATCTAGCTAGGTTTGAGTTGCAACTACCAACCTTAGCTGAGATTCAAGCATCTTCAGTCTTGGTGGTGATGTAGGAAAAGGCAATTAAATCTTCCTGTAGAAACAACAGTGCAAAGTCATTTTCCAATGAGTAACAAGCAGAAGAAACCTAAAAATGAGATACAGATAGCCCATGACTTACAACAGTTCATTTAGTGACCATTCAAGGTTACAATAGCATGGGAAAAAACTGACTTACAAACCATTTTTCACACTTAATGACCGTTGCAGCATTCCCATGGTCACGTGATCAAAATTCAGACGCCCTGGTAACTGACTCATATTTATAACGGTTGCAGTGTTCCAGGGTCATGTGATCACTTTTTCTGGCCATCTGGCAAGCAAAATCAATGGGGAATTCCCCAGATTCACTTAACAACCGTGTCACTAACTTAACAACTGCAGTGATTCACTTAACAACTATGGCAATGTCGTAAAAATGGGGCAAAATCCACTTAACAAATGTCTCACTTAGCAACATAAATTTTGGGCCCCATTGTGGTCATAAGTCGAGGACTATTTGTATGCACAGAACAGTTTGAGCATTTTGAGGCACTGTGTTTTCTTAGACCCCTCTGGTTAATACTGAGACCCTCAAGGTAAACTGGATTTTATAAGATTGCTCTCCCCAGCATGGCCCACACATTTGGAAGGGTTCAACCTGGAAAGGCTGGTTATTATATGCAAGGCTTATCCTGAAGTTTAGCCAGAAGGACCAAGTGTGCATTCCTAGGTAAATAGGCCAAAAACCTTACCTCAGGGTTTCATGGCTATCAGAACAAAAGCAGAATTGCATTCCTCCTTGTGTTGCTCTCTTGATTAGTCTATAGACTTGAGGTCAGCCTGCTTAACCCACAGCTTACCATTCATGAATATTGGGATGTTCCACAGGAAATAAAATTTTCTTAGGACGAGATAAGTCCTATGTTGGAGATGTGTGCTCACTTTATTTTATGTACAAACGAAGAGCACACAAAGAAGTATTTCTACAACAGGCCTACAGAAAATTTCTCAGAGAAATATCGTGCCCCCTAGACTTTCATAGACATATTATTATGCAGAGTTCTTGACTCAACTCAGGGAGGTCTGTTGCATATTCAGGAAGCATCTACACAACATATTTTGCACATACTAGGCCAAAATTGACCAGCCACACTCAGAGCACTCAGCCTCTGTGTTTGGTTTAGATTCAGTGTTTTGTAGAAACATAATCCATAAAATTACGGATGTACGCATGGTGTGAATGCAACCATTAAGGAGCATTTAATAGTATTTTTGCAAAGGGCCTAACTACTCATTCACAGATATCAAACCAGTAAAAGAGAAGCTCTCAGCTAATTGGCATTAACTCACAGTGAAACTTGTCCAGTGGAGTTGGAGAAGCTAACTTTCTGGCTTGAGAATTTAGTCTTAACACACAACATAGCACACATTCTTTACATTCCTAATCAGTTTTCTGTTTATACTAACTTTTGTAGACTGGTGGGGCTTCCACTTTGATAAATGTCTGGTGTCTGATGTATCTGGGAAAATGGCATCAACATCCTTGTGGACAAGCTATCTGTCTGTAATCCTGTTACAAGCCACCATTTTTAGCTTATCTATATTTGTCACCCCTTTTGACCAAGCCAGGTTGCATCTATTACTCTTACCCTTTTGCTGGTGATAGAAATGGGATATTGGCATCTCACCACTGGAAATTAATTGCTTAGTACTGAAGACATAAAATCTTTTAGACTTTTATGCAATACACCTTTACAAAGGATTGTTTGAACTGTTAATTGGATGCTTTTAAATAGAACTTAACAGAATTAAAAAGAATGGGATGTATTATGTTTAAGTAATTAAATCTCTCGTGTACTCTGATAGTAAAGTATGAATTCTGTTATATGACTTGGATTGCATTTTTAACCATATGTTCCTATAATTTTTTTTGCTTGATTGTATTGATGTGTATAAAGAGAACAGAAAGAAATAAAATATATTGAAAAAGACATGAAAGGAGAAGAAGAGAAGAAACTGATAAATTTGGAAGGGTTGATAGCTTAATTAAAATATGGCACATTGCCCATCTTACTGCATTCTGCTACTGTGACAGCCCATTAAAGAATAAAAAAACCCAATATGTTTTATAAAGTAAGAGTATTCATTATTGATTACAAGGTTCAGTAACCATTGCTTAATGTTTTGAGTAGAGGATGTCTTGTAATTAATTTGAAAATCTATAGCCACCTTTAGGTCTGGATTTCAGTTTTTTTAAGTGTGTGTGTGTGTGTGTGTGTGTGTGTGTGTGTGTGTGTGTGTGTATTTTGGGTGTGTTTGTGGGGTTTTTTTAAGCACCACTTCAAAATGTGTTTAGTGCAGTGGCATCTTAACACTTTTGTGCTATCAGATTCTATCTAGCATAGGTAATCAGGAGAACAATAGTTAGATGTTTCTAGACTGGTAGCTGTATTAAAATAAAAAGCAATTATTTATGTATTTGTTAGTCGATAAAGTCCTGCCAGATTCAAGGGTTAATAAGTGGAAGGTTATGAAAAAAAGCAAGTTCATGTAACTTATTAACCCCAAGCCATATGCAATGCTTGTTTCTGCCCATCTAATTGGAACACAGAATCTTCTGAAGTGTTTGACCTACAGCTCCCAGCCAGCCTGGTTAATGGTGAGGAATGTTGGGAATTGTAATGTAGCGACAATTACAACTTCACCACTCCCAACTTATTTTAGCCTCGTGGGATGAATCTCAGTGAGTATCACCCATGTTCTGAAAACAGGCTTATCCAGTTAGTGAGACGAATTCGACAAGAATATAGCAACTTTCTAAAATCGTTGTTCCCTATTCATAAAGTCCTTGACTCAGTTCTTGTACTTGTGCCAGCTGCCTTCTGCTAGTATAGACTCCATTCTTCCTCCCTTTCTCTTTTGAAATGAAAAGTATTTCTGGTGTTCTTCTGCCTTGAGTAATGGAAAACAAGTGAATCACCAAGATCATCGTTGAAGGCTTGCTAGTTCTCTTAGCTCAAAGCAGTGGTGGGTTCCTACTGGTGCGGTCCACTCTATAGCACTGGTAGCGGCCCGCTGGTGACGTCACAGTACCGGTGCAATTGGTTGCCGGTGCCTGGGCGCTGCCATTTTTTTTAAAAAAAAAATTAAATTTTTTTTTAATTTTCTTTTGCGCATGCCCAGAAGCCGAGCTTCCGGCACTGCGCATGCGCTGCCTTCCTACCCCACAGTGAGTCCAAGCAGGAGAGGATAGCTGAGGGAGCGCGTGAGACGCTGAAAGAACGGGCAGCAGGAGCTATCTCCATTCCCCTCCCTTCAGCAGTCCGAGAAGCCACGAACACACGGTGATGATCCTAGGCATTTTCGCACGTTCGAGGCTTCTCGAGCTGCTGAGGGGAGGGGGAACGGGCGGCAGAACCTATCTCAGTTCCCCTCCCTTCAGCAGTCTGAGAAGCCACACCCACCCAGTCACATGGCCAGCAAGCCACACCCACAAAATAAGCCATGCCCACAGAGTGGTAGTAAAAAAATTAGGAACCCGCCCCTGGCTCAAAGGATAAGATAGTGTGATTGTGAATTTTTCCTCCTTTTTAAACAAAACACCAGTCAAGTATGAAAAAGGAGCATAAGAGGAACAAAAACCAGGCATGTCAATGAAAGAAAAAGAATAAGGGGGAAAAACTCAAGGAAGTTTGCGGGAAATGTCTGTATTTGTTTTCAAAAAGACATTTGTCTAGACCAGAGTTTCTTAATCTTGGCAACTTGAGGATGTATGGTTTTTAACTCCCAGAATTCTGGGTGCATATTAGTTGGGGAATTCTGGGAGTTGAAGCCCACACAAGTTACCAAGATTGAGATGCTGTGGTCCAGACAAAGGTTATCTACCAAGAAGGCATATGCTAACCAAATCTTAAATTAACCTGAATCCTGCATACTTATGGAGGAAATGTTATTGGGAAAGGTTTTGATGTATAGTGTCCCTCAAGATGAGAATTAAGTTCTCCCTTGGAATCAAATTATACATTGCTCCTTTCTTTGGGTGTTTTCTAGGGCAGAATGTAATATCAATATAGCACCAGTTAACTTTCCAATTCTTTTTGAAGAAAGTTGTGTGACAGGCTTCATTCCTGCAGATCCCAGAAGCCAGCAAACAGGCAGAGAGCACCATGGACCAATCAGGGCTTCTCCTCCTCCAAATGACCAATAGGAAAAGCATATCAACTGCTCCAATATCTAAGGGGCTACCACAAAGAAGAGCAGGTTGACTTATTCTCCAAAGCACCTGGAGGCAGGAGAAGAAGCAATTGATGGAAATTAATTAAGGAGAGAAGCAACCTAGAACTAAGGATAAATTTCCTGACAGTTAGAACAATTAATCAGGGGAACTACTTGCCTCCAGAAGTTCTGGAGGTCTGCTCCACTTCTGGAGGTCTTTAAGAAGAGACTGGACAGCCATATGTCTGCAATGGTATAGGGTCTTCTGCTTGAGCAGGGGGTTGGACTGGAAGACCTCTAAGGTCCCTTCCAACTCTGTTATTCTGTTATCGCTAATTGCACACAAATGGAAGGAGGGCAAAGAAAAAAAAGTGCTTATCCAAAAAGAAAGAGATAGGTGGATGGGGAAGTCATCCACATTCACTTCACTTGGGCTACTGGACACGTGGGGCTAGTGGTAATAATCTGCCAAGACTCAAACATCCCAGATCAATCCCAGCTGTGTTTTAAAATGGAATCAGCAGAGGGGTGTGCATTTGTATGACAGTATGAAAAAAACAGAAACCTATCTGGGAAGTTGCTGCGAAGGAGAATCTCTGCAGCCATTAAACCTTCTTTCCTCTTTAAAAAAATCAATGAACAGAAGGTAATGTGAATGGAAGCATGGAGGCCCCCACATGTTTTGTAGAGCTTCAGTACTGCAAACAGGTACCGTATTTTTCGGAGTATAAGACGCACCTTTTTCCTCCCTAAAAGTGGCTGAAAATTCAGGTGCGTCTTATACTTCGAATGTAGCTTTTTTTTCCAGCCCTAACTAGGTGCTAACAGATCTTCCCAGCTCTTACCTTGCAGGCTTTTTCATTGTTACTCTCTCCAAAGAATGTTTTTCCAGCCCTAAGTCTTTGCAGTGTTTTTTTTCATTGCTCTACTTGCTCCAAAGAAGTTGTTTTCTAGCCCTAACCAGGTGCTAACGATCTTCCCAGCTCTTACCGGCTTGCAGGCTCTTTCATTGTTATTCTCTCAGAAGGTTTTTTTAAGTCCTAACCAGGAGATAAAATAATGTGCTGCAGCTGCTCCGAATAAGTTTTTTTTTTTAGCCCTAACCAGGTGCTAACAATCTTCCTAGCTCTTACTGGCTTGCAGGCTCTTTCATTGTTACTCTCTCAGAAGAAGGTTTTTTTTAAGTCCTAACCAGCAGATAAAATAATGTGCTGAAGCTGACCAGACTAAGGATGCTAGCCAGATGAATACCTGGTAGGCAGATTGTTTTCCCCTATTTTCCTCCCCAAAAACTAAGGTGCGTCTTATACTCCGGTGCGTCTTATACTCCAAAAAATACGGTACTTTAATTTTTAAAAAAACTGGATACCCTGCAGCAGAGCTAGAGTTTAATCTGCTCTGCTGCTGAAACAAATGATGGCATGGTAACACACAACTCTTGAAGACATTCTGGAGTGATATATAGACCCAGCATGTTACTTCTTCAGAGATTGCTTGTATTTGCTGGAAATAGGTACTTTGCCCAATAAGGTGTGCGAAATCTACTTATTGCCCTATAAATAAATGCTTCTGTAGTTCTTCTCACAGTTGTGGACCGTAAGGTATGGTCAATCTGCAATTGGCTCTCTGCTTTCAGATGACACATTTTACTGTCATTGTATGCATCCCTACACATCTCCTAAATGTGATTGCTGCTGGGCCTTGAAAACGGCAAATTGTGATCAAAGCAATGGCTTCACAAATCTATTACACAAATAGGAAACCACAAGCATGGGCTCCTAGGGCAACCTACCACTTTTCCTGCTAGTGTACAATATAAGTACATGGTTTCACTATCTCATATGGGCACTTCAATAAGCTTGTGATGAGGAAAATAACCAACACGTGTATTTGGCATTCATCAGTTACAGCACCTTAGGAAGCACAGCATGTTTTTGTGTACTTTTTTATGTGGATCTACACACCTCTATACACAAATACAGATCCCTGCAATTTATACATTTAATGTATTGACTTTGTAATGATAATCTGTTTATTACTGCACATGTTTTCATAATGAGGAACTCTTATAGACGAGAACCACTATTAAATTTTAAGAGCAGATGTCTGAATAGTTTGTATGGTTTATATTTCAGCCATGCAGGCAGGAATGGTAATGCTTTGAAATTATTTTTATTTATTTATATCCCACCTTATTATTTTTGTAAATAACTCAAGGCGGAAAACATATGTAATACTCCTTCCTCCTCCTATTTTCCCCACAACAACAACCCTGTGCGGTGGGTTGGACTGAGAAACAGTAACTGGCCCAAAGTCACCCAACCAACTTCCATGCGTGGGACTCAAACTCACAGTCTCCTAGTTTCTAGCCTGGTGCCTTAACCTCTTGTAGAGTAGAGTAGAGTAGAGTAGAGTAGAGTAAAATAGAATAGAATAGAATAGAATAGAATAGAATAGAATAGAATAGAATAGAATAGAATAGAATAGAATAGAATAGAATAGAATTCTTTATTGGCCAAGTGTGATTGGACACACAAGGAATTTGTCTTGGTGCATATGCTCTCAGTGTACATAAAAGAAAAGATACATTTGTCAAGAATCATGAGATACAACACTTAATGATTGTCATAGGGTACAAATAAGCAATCAGGAAACAATCAATACTAATATAAATAGTAAGGATACAAGCAACAAGTTACAGTCATACAGTCATAAGTGGGAGGAGATGGGTGATAGGAACGATGAGAAGACTAATAGTAATAGTAATGCAGCCTTAGTGAATAGTTTGACAGTGGTGAGGGAATTATTTGTTTAGCAGAGTGATGGCGTTGGGGAAAAAACTGTTCTTGTGTCTAATTGTCTTGGTGTACAGTGCTCTATAGCCTCATTTTGAGGGTAGGAGTTGAAACAATTTATGTCCAGGATGCGAGGGGTCAGTAAATATTTTCACGGCCCTCTTTTTGACTTGTGCAGTATACAGGTCCTCAATGGAAGGCAGGTTGGCAGTAATTGTTTTTTCTGCAGTTCTGATGTTGAAATTAAGACTACTGTGCTATTTGAACTGCAAAACTCCAGACAATTGCTAGATGGCAGGCAAGATGCCCCTTGCTTCTACCAATAGTTGCCTGGATTTTGCAGCCCAAATACCATCAATCTAGTAAAAGTGGTTGCGAAAGGACAGGTGAGTTGGAGAACTGAGGCAGTTGTGTCCACAATTCGCATAGGTTTTTGGTAAAAACGCTTCTTCCTTCCACTCCACAGAAGCAAAACAGAAAGAGATTCCAAACCCAAACAAGGAGTCAAGCGCATGAATCAAAACTTCTCCAACTGCAAGTGAGGAAATTTGAAGAACAATTCATTCAGTGCTTATTAAAATGGAAAGGTCAGAGTCACTGGCTGTAGAGTGCCTTTAGCTCTCCTTCCTCACCCGGTTTTACTCTTCCACACATGCAGTTTTTCATAGATTCCCCAACCATCATCTCCCCCCCCCTCTCCAGGAAGTAACCGAGATGACATTATATTTCATATGGTTTCCCTTCTGGTTGAATAGCCCGAGACATTTGCATGGCCCTGGGCAGCTGTCCTGTGCAGCTGTGAGCTTTTTGTGATAAGCCTGTGTGTCCGACATGCTTGTAAATCAGGAAGAGAAGTCTGCAAGTTCAAGAAGTGCACAGGGAAGCGGGGAGGGGAGAGGGCTAGTTTCTGCAGGATAATGCCCCAATGGTGTAAATTAATCACAGTTGAACTTTTATTCTGGTAGATTTACTGCAGAAGAAACCTTAAGCAGCGAAGAACATTGTACTGTTTTTTTGGCTGTTCCTTATTTTGGATTCATACATTTCATGATCTTGATTCTTTGGGGCCTCGTTTTAATTTATTAGCTTAAAATATTGATAGGCTGCTTTTTTGTATTTATAGTTTACTACATAAAGCAAATAAACGTGTTTACTACATATAATAAGCTAATACTTACAATCATATTAAATTAATGTGTTGAACAAGCATCAGAGGACTCACATCAGACAGCGGAATTTCATTCAAGGAACGGCATTTGTAAACACTTCTCTTGTTAGCTGCTAGACCTCTGCACATTTGAAATTTGAAGGTTATTTCAATTTTGAAAAAGAAATTCAGGGAAAGTTATCATGCCAGAAAGTGCCAAAATACCAAATGTTTTTTTTAAATTTAAAATTGTGCCTTTGGATTTGAAGTAGAGGCCATAAGCTTCCTTGAAAAATAAAGATTGAGATAGCACTAATGCATTTACATATAATCCATGATTTAAGATGCATCTGAGCCCAAAATGTATGTGCTAAGCAAGACGGTTGTTAATTTAGCTTTGGCCCATTTTACGCCCTTTCTTGCCACAGTTGTTAAGTCAATCACTGCAGTTGTTGGTAACACAGTGGTTAAGTCAATCGGGCTTCCCCCATTGACTTTGCTTGTCAGAAGATTGCAAAAGAAGAGAGACAATGTGAGAAGAAGACACAAGATCTTATAAATATGAATTAAATAATGTATGGATTATGTAAATTTAATAACAATGTATGGAAATGGGTGTATATTTGTGTAGAAATATTATGATGCTTTAAACTGGAAAACTAATAAAGAATTTTTTTTTAAAAGAAGATTGCAAAAGATAATCACATGACCCCGGGACACTGCAACCGTCATAAATACAGGCCAGTTGTCCAACCTCTGAAATTCGTTCACAAGACCATGGGAATGCTGCAATGGTCATTAAGGGTAAAAAAAATGGTCATAAGTCACTTTTGTCAGTGCCATTGCAACTTCAAACACTCACTGAACGAATGGTCATAAATCGAGGGCTACCTGTATTTTGTAAATGTGCTGGCCTGCACAGAAAAAAACAAAACAGAAAGAGATAACGAGATGGCATTTGATCATATTTATCCTGGGGGAGTGGGTGCTGTAGGGCCATGGAGAAGGCAGTATCCAATGCACTGGAGGAACTTTTGCTGAGACTTCTCTGGCTCTTACCACTAACATTTGTCCATGGTGTGTGTAGCTGTGCCTCTCTAGAATATGTCTAAGACCTTTCTGCAGTTCATTCTAAAGGAATGCAATTTTGGTAGCACTGGACAAGCTGTGTTTAAATCATATATGTTCGTTGTTGTTGATCTTCTAATCTAGAAACCTCAGTGTTCCTGGCTGAGTAGCTTAAAAGCCTTCCACTTAAGAGATGAGGTAATCAAAACGAAGCAAGGCAAATATATTGCCTTAAACAATGCACAGTAAGTTTTTTTTTCCTAATATGTCAAGTAAGTAAATTATTGTTCTAAATTATATAAATGATAAATTTTGAGTGTTTCCAGCCAGACGTATTTTGGCAAACTAAATTCAAAACCCAAAGAATTTTATTTTTTCCTGATATGCAAGCGTCCAGAAAAACGGGTTTCGCTGTGTTTAGTAGAATTTTTATTTGCATTTATTGCTGTGTATGAGTAGCGTAAGTACATCCCTTCCAGTCTGCAATGTCAACAGGACAGGAAGATATTATGCATTCCAAGTTGCCATTAAAGCCCATTAATTAATCTAAAGAAGGTAGAATCTATCTTGAGGATAAGCGATCGTAGGGGCACTTCCAGGTAGTTTCCTTGGCAGCAACCTTAAAGTATTCATCCAGAATGTTTTTTTGACTTTCTTAGTCTAGTCAATAGAATAGAAAATAGAATAGAAAATAGAATGGAATGGAATGGAATGGAATGGAATGAAATAGAATAGAATAGAATAGAATAGAATAGAATAGAATAGAATAGAATAGAATAGAATAGAATAGAATAGAATAGAATAGAATAGAAGCTCAAGCAGGAGAACCTATGCCATCTCAGACAAGTGACTGTCCAGTCTCTTCTTAAAAACCTCCAGTGATGGAGATTTAGGTAGCCCAATTCTCTAGTTCCTGGTTGTCCCTGGATATGACAAAAACATCATTAGTGTCCCATTAAACATTAGGGGAATGGCTGCATGGAAAACTCTTGAAAGTTCCTATGGCTCACAGAAATGCAGAATAGTGATTTGACTCATTTCCCCCAAAAGTTATTGTCTGCACCAAACACATAGCATATAAAAAACTGAAAGCTATTTGAGTTCAGCCCTACAATCCAAACTGTACATATTAGATGAGTACCTAATGTAAAGATTTAACATTAGAAGAGAATTTTCTCAGTCCAAATGTGTGAACAAATTCCTGATCTGGACATTCATAAAGGAAGGAAAGGCAGGAAGATATCATGAAGACCTAGAGAAGGGAAGTACTGTACTTTCAAGACCCAGACTTGGGAGTCTTTAGTACATTGGAAATAACGAAAGGAGCCAATCATGCCCGAATGCAAAGAAAGACAACCTGTTTTCAGGTGTGGCTGATGAAAACAACAAAGTACCACATGTGGTTGCAACAGGGTTTTGAATGGAAAAGTTGCTTTCTTAAAAATCACAGAATCCTTTAATATTTTATCACGACACATTAAAACAGTGAAAGGATGAGAAAAGAAGACTAAGGTCTGATAGCCAGATGCACAAATGCTTGGCTTGGTTCTGCTTGATCACGGCTGGTGAATATACTAGCAACCTAAGAGGTGACTTACAAGGAGTTTTCTCCTTCTCTTCGCGTGCTTTAATGTGCATGTGGAAAGATGACAAGTGAATCTGAGGTTATGAATTCCTACAAGTGAACCGTCTGTCCTGGTCACTCATGTTTTGGTTATCTGGGTGGATTACTGCAGGGTCCTCTACGTGGGACTGCCCTTGAAGGAAATCCAGAAGCTACAGTTGGTCCAGAACATAGGAGTGTAAGTAGTTATTGGCATGAACTTGGGACGCCTATCTTTTTGTATTTGTATTTTGTATTTGTTTATTTTGTCAAGCATAAATGAATATAAGCAAAGTACAAACAGTAAAACATGATTGAATATATATATAATATTACAAGCATGAATAAGAGTAGAAGAGGTATGAATATATGGGTACATTAGGACAGGAACGGTAGGCACGATTGTGCGCTTATGCACGCCCCTTACCGACCTCTTAGGAATGGGGTGAGGTCAATGGTAGATAATAAGAGGTTGAAGTTTTTGGGGTTTGGGGAAGAAACTACTGAGTCAGGTAAAGTGTTCCAGGCGTTGACAACTCTGTTGTTGAAGTCGAATTTTTTGCAATCAAGTCTGGAGCGGTTTACATTAAATTTGTATCTATTATGAGCTCGTGTATTATTGCGGTTGAAGCTGAAATAGTCGTTAACGGGTAGGACATTGAGGCAGATAATTTTGTGAGCTACACTTAGGTCAGATCGAAGGCGGCGGAGTTCTAAATTTTGAAGTCCCAAAATTTCTAGTCTGGTTTCATAAGGAATTCTGTTGTGAACAGAATTTACACCTCTGTACACCTCTGCTCTTCAAGGCAGTTTCAAGGTGCTGCTTCTCAAGCTTACATGACATGCGGCTGGGTTATTTGAGAAGCTGCCCCACCCTCCAGGTTTTTTTTTTAACCATGGCTCCTGGTTTTTGGAACATCATAGCCCCCTAAATTAGGTTGGGCCAAGTCCTGCTGGCCTTCCAGAAAGCTCTTAAGACTTGTCTATCTTCTTGAATTTGGGAGATAGGAAGTTTGTTGAGCCCGTGAGGTGGCTTTAACTTACTGTGATTGGTTTATCCTCCGTAGCCATTTAATGCTTTTCTTTCGTACGCTTTCGTTTTTACTGTAATCATTTGTGGTGTGAGTGTTTTGCGTTGTTTTAGCTGCCCAGAGTGCTGCTGTGAGACGGGTGGTCACAGAAATCGAATAAAATAAACAAAGAAACCGACTGTATGAGTTCTGTTGGAGGCCCAGATACTGTATACCGTATCAAGTTGCTTGAAATGCTCCCTTCATTTCCATAAATCTTCTATAAACCGACTGTGGCAAAAAGAGAGAAACTATTATGAGAAGGATAGCTTAATTGTTATTTGTATACTTGTGTTTCTCTCTCCCTTTCTCTCTCTCTTTCGATACTCAAAGGTTCATTTGTTTGCTTTTTAAATACGCATTATCAGGGTAACAAGAGAAAAATGGTAAGCGTAGGACGGGTGATTGGGAATAATCAGTGAAGAAGCTCTTCAAGAACAGTCTTAAATGCAGTGGTATTTTTCCACCAGGCGCAGAGAAATGGGCTCCAGGCTTGCCCACTTAACAGTCTGATGCAGCTCCATAACATCTGCGTATGGGGGGAAAGTTACTGTTCAGCGCTTAGGAATGCATAGCCAATGTGACAGCAATAGGAAATAACCTCAGAGATTATAGTGGGGGCCATGAAGGGGCAGCAAATTCAAAACACAGACTGAATGTAAACAACATCTTCTCCACTGCAGAGCTCCTACCCTGGGAGGTTTTCAGACCAGCAAGAGAGCCATGGTGACTAAATAAATACAAGCCCAATGCAGCAGCCTGTTGATTGATTGAGTTTAAAACGTTCAAGTTAGACAGAAATATATTGTGATTAACCAGGCAGGGCATTTGTAAAAATAACAACCGAAATTGCTGGGTATGTTAAAAACTGTAAGTGCCATCCTAGAAAAGGAGTTCCTTCTTCTCTTGCAAGAAGGAAATGCCTTTTCTTTAAGGTCTGCCAAAAGACAGATGCCAGTCTTATGGAAACGAAGAGAGAATCTTCTTCGTGATGGTTTTATTCCCAGGAAAAATGGATGCGGGATTAAATGTGATGATTAATCAAGTATCAATTCAATGATAATCAGTTTGGTTTCTCTGTATGGCAGCCATAATAAATAAATAGTTTCAGAATAACAAAGTTGGAAGGGACCTCGAAGATCTTCTAGTCCAGTGGTTCTCAACCTTCCTAATGCCGCGCCCCGCGCCCCGCCCTCACCTCGCCCTACCACCGCGACACACCCCACCATTGCGCCCGCCGCCGCAACCCCTGCCATGCCACCACCATTTGGGTTCTTTTACACTTTGCGCATGCACAAAGCGTTCTGCGCATGCACAGAGGGTAAAAGAACCCAAATGGCGTCCGGGCGAAGTCTCCCGACCCCTGTGAAAGGGTCGTTCGACCCCCAGGTTGAGAACCGCTGTTCTAGTCCAACCTCCTTTCAGGTCTTGCCTTCAGCTTCCCTTCCTTCCTTCCTTCCTTCCTTCCTTCCTTCCTTCCTTCCTTCCTTCCTTCCTTCCTTCCTTCCTTCCTTCCTTCCTTCCTTCCTTCCTTCCTTATATTGAATCTGAATTCAAAAGTCAGTGTGCTTGGGCACTCCATGAGGAGCAGACACTCCATGGATTCATGAATACATGACATATAAACAGAATCTCATTTGCAATCTTAGCTTCTCCCACTCACATGCTCACTAGTCTCATAAACTGGACCACAAATATTGGTCACACAAATGCCTCCTTCACCAGATCCATTGGAGGAAAAGGGCCAAAAAGGGCTTGCCGCAGAAGTTTACAAACTGAATCCAGGTCTGTGTTAACGAACTAAACTAGTCTAAGGGACCAGACAGGCATGCTGAATAAATGTACTGGATGATGAACGTGTCCAGCTGCCAACTTCTCCTCCTGGGCGCTACCACTTGGCTTGCTGGCATTCCCTGAAACATGTAGGGCACCTGAGGAGAGTTCATCAGCTGTGTTGCTGTGGGTCATATCTGAACAGCAAAGACACCACGAGTAACTTTTTAAGGAGAAATGCCCCAGCGCTATCTGAGTTCCCAGTTTGAAAAGCAAGCTGCTACATTTGGGGCAAGGCCCGGGCATTGGAGTGCTAGGACTGTTACATTGTACTTTCTGAACGGGAATTGCTAAAACCCAATCAAGCTGTTGTCAGCTTAACAGATATATGTAAATTGAAGCGACATTAAGTTTGTCTCAGCCAATGTTGACTCTTCCTTTCCAGTTTATTTTGAGTCTTGGTTTCCCTGGCTGGTCAACACATCACACAATCATCATGTTGAAAGAGGCCATTTAGATCTCCGAATCCCAACCACTGCTCAGTGCCGGAATCCAAATTGAAGCATTTCTCCAGACCAAGTGAAGGGGAGTCTATCGCTCCTCTGAATAATTCTTTCCACTGTTGAACAGCTTTTACTGTCGGGAAGGGATGTTCTGCACCATGCAATGATGAAGAACAGAGCTTCTTCTGTTTGACATCCTTTCACATGTTGCCAGAGTCCCATCTCGGTCTTCTTTTCCACCCACCCACCCCCAAGGCTCAACTTCTCAATTTCTTCAGATTGATTTACCTTCATCGGCTTCCTTTCTGGACCCCTGATTAGCCTTCTGGATTTTCTCTGAAAAACTTACGTTTTTTTTCTTTTTAATGTGGCGCTCAGAACCAGACACAGTATGCAAGGTTGGATCTGATCCATCTAAAACAAAGGGGTTAAACTATTACAGGTAGTCCTTGACTTACAACAGTTCATTTAGTGACCGTTCAAAGTTACAATGGTACTGAAAAAAGTTACTTATGACCAGTAGTGGGTTTCACTTACCTTCGCTACCGGTTCGGAACTGTGAATGTGCGCGGGGCGCTTCTGCGCATGCGCAGATCATCTGTGATGACGGCCGGCCGGGTGGGCAGAGCCTCCCGAACCGGGGCAAACCGGTAGCCACCCACCACTGCTTATGACCGTTTTTCACACTTACGACAATTGCAGCATCTTGATGGTCACATGATCAAAATTCAGATGCTTGGCAACTGACTCACATTTATGACGGTTGCAGTGCACAAGGTCATCACTTTTTGTGACCTTCCAACAAGCAAAGTCAATGGGGAAGCCAGATTTCACTTAACAACCGTGTTACTAACTTAACCACTGCAATGATTCACTTAACAACCGCAACAAAAAAAAGGTTGTACAATGGGGCAAAATTCAGTTAACTGTCTCGCTTAGCAACAGAAATGTTCGGCTCAGTTGTAGTTGTATATTGAGGACTATCTGTACTTTCCACAATTCTGAAACTACTATGGATGACGTCTAAAACTGAGTCAGCGGTGGGTTGCTCTTGGTTCGGACCAGTTCTTAGATTTTTTTAGATTTATTATTAGAGTTGGAAGGGACCTTGTAGGTCATCTAGTCCAACCCCCTGCTCAAGCAGGAGTTCCTACACCATTTGAGACAGATGGCAGTCCAGTCTCCTCTTGAAGGTTGCAAGTGTTGGGGCTCTCACAACCTCCGCTGGCAAGCTGTTCCACTGGTTGATCGCTCTCACCGTCAGAAAGTTTCTCCTCACTTCCAGGTTGAATCTCTCCTTGGTCAGCTTCCATCCGTTATTCCTTGTTTGGCTTTCTGGTGCCATAGAGAACAGCCTGCTCCCCTCCTCTCTGTGGCATCGCCTCAAGTATTGGAACACTGCTATCATGTCACCCCTGGTCCTTCTCTTCGCCAGACTGGCCAAGCTCAGTTCCTGCAACCGCTCTTTGTATGTTTTATTTTCCAGACCCTTTATCATCCTGGTTGCTCTCTTCTGCACTTTCTCTAGGGTTTCAATGTCTTTTTTGTAGTGTGGTGACCAAAACTGGATGCAGTACTCTAGGTGTGGTCTGACCAAGGCTTTATAGAGTGGTACTAGTACCTCTCTGGTCCTTGATTGTATCCCTCTATTTATGCAGCTCAGGACTGCGTTGGCCTTTTTGGCTGCTGCTGCACACTGCTGGCTCATATTTAGTTGGCTGTCTACCAAGACTCCAAGATCCCTCTCGCAATCGCTGCTGAGTGTGGTTTCACCCAGTTTGTATGTGTATTTTTGATTCTTCTTACCTAGGTGTAGAATTTTACTTTTCTCCGTGTTAAATTTCATTTTATTTGTTTGGGCCCAGTGTTCGAGTCTGTCAAGGTCCCTCTGGATTTTGAGTCTGTCCTCTGGGGTGTTTGCTACTCCCGCCAGCTTGGAATCGTCTGCAAATTTGGTTAGTTCTCCTGCTATTCCCTCATCTAGGTCATTTATGAAGATATTAAAGAGTACTGGGCCTAGGACGGAACCTTGTGGTACACCACTGCTTACTTCTCTCCATGTGGACTTAGAGCCATTGAGGACTACTCGTTGGGTACGGTTGGTCAGCCAGTTGTTAATCCATCTGGTTGTGTAGCTGTCTATCCCGCTTTTTTCTAGCTTATGAAGAAGTAGGTTGTGGTCTACTTTGTCAAATGCTTTGCTGAAGTCCAGGTATATGATGTCTACTGCATTTCGCTGGTCTACTAATTTGGTCACAGTGTTGAAAAATGAAATGAGGTTGGTTTGGCATGTCTTGTTCTTAACAAATCCGTGTTGGCTGTTGGTTATTACTTGGTTTGTTTCTAGATGATGTGAGATCTGGTTTTTAATTATTTTTTCCAGTATTTTCCCAGGTATTGATATTAGGCTGATTGGTCTGTAGTTTCCTGGGTCTGTTTTTTTACCTTTTTTGTAGATGGGGACCACATCAGCTCTTTTCCAGTCCTCGGGGAGTTCCCCTGTGTTCCAGGATTTGTGGAAGATGTGGTGCAGTGGTTCCGAAATGACTTCTGCTAGTTCTTTTAGGACTCTGGGGTGTAATCCATCAGGTCCTGGTGCTTTGTATTCATTAAGTTCAGATAGGTGATCTCTTACTGTATTTTTGCTTAGGTTGAGTCTTGCTTCGAATCTGTTTTTTATATTTGTGTTGCTGGGTAGTTGAGCTGCAGTTTCCTTTTGTGTGAAGACTGATGCGAAGAATGTGTTCAGTAGCTCTGCTTTGTCTGTGTTGTCTGTTACTTCTTTGCCGTCTTCTCTCCTTAGTGGACCAACTGTTTCTTTGATTTTTTTCTTGTTGTTTATGTGTTGGAAGAAGCTTTTTTTGTTGTCTTTGACTTTTGTTGCGAGTCTTTGTTCATTCTGGGCCTTTGCTGTCCTGATTTTTTCTTTACAGATTCTGGCTGTCTGTTGGTACTCTGCCTTGGTTATGTGCTCATCTTTCCATTTTTTGTATTTATCTTTTTTTTCATTCAGTTTATCGGTGAGGTCTTTGTTTAGCCATGCTGGTTTCCTTTTGGATTTCTTGTTTTTCTTCCTCATCGGTATTGTGGTGTTCTGGGCTTTTAAGATCGTGTTTTTTAGGATCTCCCAGGCTTCTTGAGTTGTTTTACCCTTTAGTACTTTCATCCAAGGGAACTTCCCCAAGTTTTCTCTGAGTTTATTGAAGTCGGCTTTTTTGAAGTCTGGGATATAGGTGTTGTTATGTTCAGTTATTTGTGTTTGCTTTATGGTGAATTTTAGTATTACGTGGTCACTCTCGCCAAGTGTTCCTGCAGCTTCAACTCCTTCTATTGTTTCTTCTCTGTTTGTAAGTATTAAATCCAGTATGGCTGCCCCTCTAGTTCCCTCCTCCACTTTTTGGACAATGAAGTTGTCAGCTAGGCTGGTTAGGAATCTGTTAGATTTCTCACTTGGTGCTGAGTTGGTTTTCCAGTTGATATCTGGGTAGTTGAAGTCTCCCATTATTACAATGTTGTTTTTCTTGTATATGTTCTTTAGCTGGTTGGTAAAAAGGGTGTCCATTGTTTCTGTTTGGTTTGGTGGTCTGTAGTATACTCCTATTGTTGTGTCGTTCTTTTTTTCTTTTATGTTGACCCATATGCATTCTAATGGGTTTTCTTCCTTGGTTACTTGTAGCTCTGTAGCTACATAGTGGTCCTTTATATACAGTGCAACACCACCTCCTTTTTTATGTGATCTGGTTTTTTTGAAGAGTTTGTATCCTTTTATCTGTGTGTTCCAATCGTGTGATTCATCCCACCAAGTTTCTGTTATTCCGACTATGTCATGTGTACCTTCGTGCATTAATATTTCAAGTTCACCTTGTTTATTCCCTAGGCTTTGTGCATTTGTGTAGAGGCATTTGAGTTCTTTGTGCCTGGTTGTGGGTGTTCTTTCTTTGTCTCTTATTTGTCGTTTGAGTTTGTTTTCTTCCCCATCCCTTTTTGGTTCATTGTTTGTTTTGTTTGCTTGGGGTCCATGCTTGGAGTTGGGCCCCGGGGATCCTGTAGATTGGTCACCCTCCCCTCGCGATTTTAGTTTAAAGCCCTCCTGACAAGTTGGGCCAGTCTTTTTCCGAGGACATTCTTCCCAGTCTTTGTGAGATGTAACCCGTCCCTTGCCAAAAGTCCATCTTGGAGGTAGTGCAGTCCGTGGTCTAGGAATCCAAAGTTTTTTTGGCGACACCAACCCTTTAGCCAGTGGTTTACTTGTAGGATTCTTTGTTCCCTTGCTGGGTGTTGTCCTCTTGTTGGTAGTATGGATGAGAAGACTACTTGCGCACCTAGGTTTTTGACGTTCTTGCCTAGTTGCTCATAGTCGTTCTGTATTGTTTTCAAGTTCTTTTTTGTGTCATTTGTTCCAACATGGAGTAATAGTAGGGGGTAATAGTCTGTGAACCGGTAGTGGTGGCAGCGGGAGGCTCTGCCCACCTGCCCGGGACACTTCTGCACATGCGCAGAAGTGTTCCGCGCATGCGCACATGCGCACAAACCGATGCCGATCTATTTTAGAACCCACCACTGAACTGAATATACCCTTTCTACAGCTCCAGCATATTGCTGATTCAAATTCAGTTTGCAGTTAACTAGTACAGTGGCCCCCAACCTTTTGGATGCCAGGGACTGGTTCCGTGGAGAGAGGTTTTTCTGTGGATCGGAGGGGGTGTGGTTTCGTGTGCTGCCTGCATCCTATGGATGGGTCTTTGCTTGTTTGTGCGGCCTGGTTTCTGGCATGCTATGGCCCAGTGCTGGTCCACAGACTGAGGGTTGGGGACCCCTGAACTAATATTCCAATATCTTTTCTTCAAAAATACAATTGCCAACCTAGGTATCTTGATTGTGACTATTTTTCCTTCTCTGTTCTTTTTCTGAGAGAGATGGGTGGTTTAGAAATATGAAAAATAAATGATAAATGGTATTCATTTATATAGGTAGATCCAGGGGTGGGCTTCAAAATTTTTAGCAAGGGGTTCTCTGCCCAGTTGCTGCGTGGGCATGGCCATGGTGGCCGTGGCCTAGTTGGCCTCCTGCACCACGGTGGGGGGGGGTGTTTTGCCATCCCCAGGCTCCGGAGGCTTTCCTCAAGCCTCCGGGAGGGCGAAAACAGCCTTCCCAAGCTCCAGAGGCCCTCTGGAGGCTGGAAACAGGCCTGTTTCCGGCCTTCCCGAACTTCTGGTAGGCCCGTTTTTTGCCCTCCCCGAGCCTCAGCGCGTGCCCTGCACTTACCTGCATACAAAACGGGCCACATGGGGACTCCTGGGAGGGGAGGAGTGGGGTGCTCGGGGCCAGTCAGGAGTGGGATTTGGGGGTTCTCCGAACTGCACAGAATCTTAGCTAGAGGTTCTCCCAAACCCCTGCGAACCTTATCAGCCCACCACTGGGTAGATCTTGGCCTGTAAATGAATACATGTCCTCAACCACAATTGAGCCCAAATTTCTGTTGCCAAGTGAGACATTTGTTAAGTGAGTTTTGTCCCCATTTACGACCTCTCTTGTCACAGTTGTTAAGTGAATTGCTAAGTTAGTAACACGATTGTTAAGTGAATCTGGCTTCCCCATTGAGTACGCTTGTCAGAAGGTCGCAAAAGGTGATCACATGACCTGGGACATTGCAACCGCCATAAATATGAGTGAGTTGCCAAACATCTGAATTTTGATCCTATGGCCATGGGGATGCTGCAATGGTTGTAAGTGTGAAAAATGGTCAGGTCTCTTTTTTTCCAGTGCGGTCGTAACTTCGAACGGTCACTAAACGAAGCGTTTAGTCAAAGACTACCGGTACTGTTGTATGTTACTTACACCTGCAAATGGTGATTGAGGCGGCTTATGAATTAAATAAACAAATAAATAAATTCATTTAATAAACCTCTCTCCCCACCCTCCAGATTTGTCTTTCAAACCTTGCCTAAGTTGAGTGGCCATACCCATTTCACCCAGTTTAGCTATGCACGGGCTGAAGAGCATTCCTCATTCTGTTTGTTTTGGGTCCCTCTTCCTTTCCTTTCATGGGATGACCAAAGTTTGTTACATTAAGAAGATGGAATGAAAATTCCTCCCTATTTTTTCTCCATGCAAGGTTTTACAGTATATACCTCTTGGTTTGGTTTTGCTCTTTTTGCAGGCTAAAAAGATATCCAGATGTGAGATTGTTTGTCAAGTGCTGGAGTCTCTGATGTGACAAGAGAATTTCAAGTGCTAGGCAAATAGCCAAGATTCTTTTTAAAGACTAAAAGCCAGAAATACCACCGCTGTTATTGCCTGTGCGTATCTATGCATACGAGAGAGACAGAGAGGGGCTATCACTGCACACACATGCAAACTACGGTATCCTGGGAGGGCACGGGGCCTCTGTTTTTGCAGGCTGTCCTATGAATGTGACCTTGTCAGAGCTGAACCCTGGTCTGTTTAAAATAGGAACCAGAGCCAGAAAAATGTTGTTGACTAAGCTAAACTCCCAGCCCAAACAAGAAAGCTTTTATGTATTACTTCCTGTCCAGGAGAACCCCAAGGTCAGTTTGAACTTTGCAGAGCAGGGGAATATAATCCAACTGCAATTATCTCAGCAGATCCCACAAGGCAGCCTCCTTCTTGTCCAGCAGCTTCACACACTTGGCTGGAATGTAAAACCCTCTATAGCCTGCTCTCCTTCAGGGCTTCCAGATTGCCTCAGAAAGCTACACTTTCTATCTTTGCCCTCCTCCTCCTCCTCACGTAGATGCTTCATGGAGATCTAACCCTACTGTATAGTTCCTTGCTCACTAGCTATATATCACTGGCCTTCAGCCTGACTTCAGGTGAATCATTTATTTTTATTTCTTTATTTATTTGTCAAAACTTATACAAGATAACAGGTATGATATAAACATAAACAAAAGCAAAATATGTATAGGTAAAAATTAGACAATAGGACAGAAGGACAGGGACGGTAGGCACGATGGTGCGTTTATGCACGCCCCTTACAGACCTCTTAGGAATGGGGTGAGGTCGACTGTAGACAGTCTAAGGTTAAAGTTTTTGGGGTTTGAGGAAGAAACCGCAGTCAGGTAGTGCATTCCAGGCATTGATTACTCTGTTGTATATGTTGTATATGGTAAAAAGAAGGATCTCTAAATATAACTGTAAGCAGTGGTGGGATCCAACTAATTTAACAACCGGTTTGTCCTAAAGACCAGGTGGGCGTGGCTGGGGGGGGTTCATGTGATTGAGTGGGCGTGGCCAACTCAATGTCACTCACAGCAAGGTGGGGCGGCGTAGGCGGGCTGAAGCGGCAGTGGTGATGGCCAGAGCCTTAGACTTATCTTTGTGCAGCAACAGCAATGCCTCATCTCTTGCTGAGTCTCGCTGCCGGACAGTCAGGGTTTTAAAAAAGGTTTTTGCAGCAGGAAATGGCAGGAGGCTACTTCCGGCCTTTGTTGGTGCAGCTGGGCACACGACCCCACCCCAAGACACTGGTCTGCAGCCGCCACCTCTTTGCCGGCACGAAAAGCCTGCAGCCGCCGGTCTTTTTTGGCGCGAGAAGCCTGCAGCCACCACTCTTTGCCAGTGTGAGAAGCCTCCAGCCACCACTCTTTGCCAGTGTGAGAAGCCTCCAGCCATCACTTTTTTTCAGTGCGAGAAGCCTGCAGCCGCCGTCTTTTGCCAGCACAAGAAGCCTCCAGCCGCCGGACATTTTCAGCGCAAGAAGCCTGTAGCCGCCGCTGTTTGCCAGTGCGAGATGCCTCCAGCCACTGCCCTTTTCGGCACAAGAAGCTTGCAGCCGCTGCTCTTTTTTGGTGTGAGAAGCTTGCAGCCACTGGTCTTTTTTGGCACGAGAAGCCTCCAGCCACTGGTCTTTTTCGGCGTGAGAAGCTTCCAGCCGTCGGTCTTTTTCGGCGTGAGAAGCCTCTAGCCGCCGCTCTTTGCCGATGTGAAGGATCTCCAGCTGCCACCTCTTTGCCGGTGAAAGGGGCCTGTAGCAGCTGCTGCCTCTTTGCTGGTGCGAGCAGCCTCCATCCGCGTCCTCTTTGCCGTTGGAATCAAGCCGGCAGCGGCGGCTGGAGGATTCTCATTCTGGCAAAGAGCGGCGGCTGGAGGCTTCTCGCGCCAGCAAAGACTGGCGGATGGAGGATCCTCGTGCCGGCAAAGAGGTGGCAGCTGCATGCTTCTTGGTGGGGGGACACACAGCGAGGCTTGGTTGCCTTTCGGGCCCTGTTCTATGCTTCTGCCTGCTCGACCTCCGCTTCACCTTGGTCCCACATCCAGCCCGTGACAAGGGGACATGCCACTTCCAGGCCAGCCCAGCTGGCAGATGGTCGACTGGGTGGCCCTTGGGGGAGGCATTGTCTCTCAGGACTCCCACCTGGAAGGCCCCACAGAAGCTGAAGCGCGGCCTGAAAGGTGGCTGAGCCTCACCGTCCCCCCCCCGAGATGGTCCTTCAGCTGAGCGCAGCAAGCCCAGAGCAGATCTTCCTTCCCCACCATTATCCTTACCTTCCAGCCCATGGGGCTCACACCATTCTCACAGCGGTGGCCCAACCCGAGGCGAAGGGTGAGCACATGGCATGCTGGCGGAGGCTCTGGGAAAGGCCAGAGCCAGAGACTGGTGCGTCCCCCAACCCGAGGTGAAGGGCGAGTGGGTGGCATGCGGGCGGAGGCCCCGGGGAAGGCCAGAGCCAGGGAATGGTGCATCCCCTGACCCAAGGTGAAGGGCGAGCAGGCAGAAGAATGGTGAGAGCCAGACCCAAAAAGCGGCCGAGCCTCACCGTGTCCATCCTGAGGCAGCCCTTTGGCTGAGTGCCTTACCTTCGCGGGCAGCCACGGTGAGCAGAGCAGGCGAGGCACGGAGATTAGCTGGGCCGCGTGATCTGGGCGAGCGAGCAAAGGAGCCAAAGAGTAGCTGAGCGCGGGCGTGACTCTAGCCACCGGCCAAGGCGGATGAGGCGAGATAGGGCTGGGCGGGCTGGGCAGGGCCAGCCAGTGGTGGGATTTGCTGGTTCGCCAAACTGTGCACAATCTTAACAACCGGTTTGCCTGAACTGGTCCGAGCCGGCTGAATCCCACCTCTGATTGTAAGCCAAAGGTAGACCACCAATCTACACAGGCTGAATAGTGTTCCCTGATCTATCTATCTATCTATCTATCTATCTATCTATCTATCTATCTATCTATCTATCTATCTATCTATCTATCTATCTATCTATCTATCTTTCTTTCTTTCTTTCTTTCTTTCTTTCTTTCTCTCTCTCTCTCTTTCTTCTTCTTCTTCTTCTTCTTCTTCTTCTTCTTCTTCTTCTTCTTCTTCTTCTTCTTCTTCTTCTTCTTCTTCTTCTTCTTCTTCTTCTTCTTCTTCTTCTTCTTCTTCTTCTTCTTCTTCTTCTTCTTCTTCTTCTTGCTACATGTCTTAAATTTATCCCACTCTTCATATTTTGACTGTAGACTATTTCTAACAATCCTCTGCAGGGGTGGGGGACTATGACCCTTTTATGACTGATGGACTTCAGGAATTCTGGGAGTTGAAGTCCAGCAGTCATAAAAAGGCCATAGTTCCCTACCTCTGCTTAATGGCCTGCCATACAGAAGAGGAAACACGAACTTCAACAAACAAAAACACAGAATGGAAATAAATAGATAAACAAACAACAAAGAAAGAAAGAAATTAAATGAAATGAGCAGGAGGTTAAAAGCAATCTACCTGCACAGTTATTGTACAAGTTATATCTGCAAGTGTGGACATGCCAAGGAATAAAAGATCTGCTACTTATACATGTATAAATAACTACAGTATGTGCTACATTTGGCAGCATTATCAGGATTCACACTCATGGCATACCTTGAACTGGCAATTTGAGAAATATCAATCTCTAAGCATCATCAGTGGAAGGAGACAAACTTATAGAGACTTTGAACCATGTCCATAGACTCTTTTTCTAACTCCCTAAATAAATAAAAATAAAAAACACTAGGACACTAAATTAAGAGGTTCTACACTTTCTCTCTTTGCATAAGCAGCCAGTGAAATAAGTTTGTAAAACCTCTAGTGGACCATCGTACTATTCATGTACCAGAAGAGCAACAAAGCAAAATAAATTTTGAGAGAGAGAGAGAGAGAGAGAGAGAAAATGAGAACATTTCTGGGCCTGTTCCCACAAGTTAATTCATATAAAAAATATTAGGAGTAAACATGTAGTCGCAGCTGCAAAGACGTTGCCTTCCCCAGGTTTATACCAACAGACAAGAGCTGGAGGTATGATGCTACTACAGTCCTGTAAAGGATTAGGGCTCCAGTGTAATCACTATTTTGAGTATTCTGTTCTAATAAGTCTTATTCTTGGGCAGAAAGTGAATCTGATGGGTGCCTGCAGAGTTGTTCATAATCCACGGAGTTCCCTGGGCAACCTTCAACCTGAGTATTATTCAGGAACTAGCTCTTGTAAGAAGTTAATAATAGAAGAAGTTTCATTTTCAGGCCTACCCTATGGGCTGTTTCTCATTTCCAAAAATCCAGGTGTTGCCCTCAGGAGGTGCATCTGTATCTGAAGATGCATAAAAGCAAAGCTCAAAGAGAGTTTACACTTCCGGCAAAACAATCTTCTTCTTGAGAAAGATATTTGCACTGCTAAGTAGACGTTTTCCCATTTCTAAGACAAAGCCACACACCAGAACTCATGGATTCATCAATGGTGATTACACGAGAGCCCAACTTGATTAAGAGGTTGCCTAGGTGCAAAAAAATATATGACATTGACAGGTAAATGATGTGTTTTCACATCCAGCCATGCATATGCCCTTGTTATGTTAATCTCCCCGTGTGGAATTTGATAAAGCAGATATAAAGTGCTGGATTCTCCATCCGGTGTCTAAATCTACCTTGTGCAAGTTGAATGCAGAATGCACACCTTTTCCTCTGCATCCTATTCGGCAATAGCAATAGCACTTAGACTTATATACCGCTTCATAGTGCTTTACAGCCCTCTCCAAGCAGTTTACAAATGTCAGCATATTGCCCCCAACAATCTGGGTCCTCATTTTACCAACCTCGGAAGGATGGAAGGCTGAGTCAACCTTGAACCGGTTAGGATCAAACTCCTGCTTCTGTGTGCAGACTTAACCTGCAATACTGCATTCTAACCACTGCGCCACCATGGCTCCTATTTAAGGTCATTTATTATTACAAATGTGTTTATATATAATTTTATGTCTGATTCAAGTCATTTGCAATATGACTGTAAGGTCAGTTTTCAGGAAGCAGTTAATATAGCTTGGCCTCTTAACCAGTGGTGGGTTGCTCCCGGTTCGGCCTGGTTCTGTGAACCAGTAGCGGCGGTGGCGGGAGGTTCCGCCCACCCACCCGGGACGCTTTACGCATGCGCAGAAGCGTCGCGTGCGAGTGCGAGTGCACACCGGTAGCAACGGGTTTTAGAACCCACTACTGCTCTAAACCAAAAAGGACTTCAAATAGTTTTCCCTTTCCTTCAACTTGGTTAGAAGCATTGTAGCTTAAGTTACATGCAGTTTATGAAGTGTTTTGCATATAACTTGACAGAATTCGTTTAGGATAAAGATACTATTGTATAAGCATATAGGCTGCCTGCCTATGATGTTGGTGAAACTGTCATCACAATATGGACTACAGTCTTCATTAAAAATATTCGTGTTTGAAACAAGTTCAACCAACCAGCCTTCTGTTTCCTGTGGCAATATACTGTGTGGGACTGGACTGTTTTCTTACTAAACATGATCATTGTGATGAATGGCCTAAGTTTCTACTATGTACTAGAAACCTTTCTCTGTTCCCGGTATCTTTCATCTTTTGGTAACAAATCAAATGCAATAATTTATTTTGAATGGATGGACTTTACTGGTTCGGTTCATTAGTTGTGTTTCTGTTATGTCAGAGTCCAAAAAATGTCCTATCTTAAAAAAAAAGAGAATAAAGATTATGTTTTACAGGTCTAGATACAAATCTGATTTAAATAGATAACACATACGGTATTCATCTTATACAAATATTCTGTGTTCTAGCTACCATTTTGGAAAATGTCAGATATACAGATGGGGCTGATGGAGGCTAAGGCAAACCATTCTTTGAAGAACTATTTTTGGTCTGGAAAATATTACAGAATATATATAGTTAGTCCTCAACTTACAACAGTTCATGTAGTAACCATTCAAAGATACAATGGCATTGAAAAAAGTGACTTATGATTGTTTTTCAGTTATGACCGTTGCAGCTTCCCCATGATCATGTGATCAAAATTCAGATGCTTGGCCACTGGTTCATATTTATGACTGTTGCTGTGTCCCAAGGTCATGTGATCACCTTTTGTGACCTTCTGACAGTCAGTGGGGAAGCCAGATTCACCTAACAACCGGGTTACTAACTAGTCAAGTGCAGTGATTCACTTAACAACTGTGGCAAGAAAGGTCGTAAAAAGGGGCAAAACTCACTTAACAAATGTCTCACTTAACAGCAGAAATGTTGGGCTCGATTGTGGTTGTAAGTCGAGGAGTACTTGTAGTAGCAAAGAAAGTATCTAGATGGGTATACCTTAACCAGGGGTGAGCTTCAAAAATTTCAGCAAGGGGTTCTCTGCCCGATTGCTGGATGGACGTGGCCATGGTGGGCGTGGCCTAGTCGGCCTCCTGCACCACGGCGGGGGGACATGTTGCCCTCCCCGGGCTCTGGAGGCTTTTTTCGAGCCTCCGGGAGGGCGAAAACGGTCTCCCCAGGCTCTGGAGGCCCTCTGGAGGTAGGCCTGTTTTTTTCCCAAACTCCCGGTAGGCCTGCTTTTTGCCCTTCCCGAGCCTCCACGCGTGCCCTGCACTTACCTGCATCCAAAATGGGCCACCCTGCCCCTCCCCTCACCTGGGAGGGGAGGGGCAGGGTGATTGGGGCCAGTCATGAGTGGGATTTGGGGGTTCTCTGAACTGCACAGAATCTTAGCTAGAGGTTCTCCCAAATTCCTGCGAACCCCCAGCAGCCCACCTCTGACCTTAACCCTCAGATTATCTCCACTTGTTCTCAGTCTATTTCAAGACAAAGTACCAAGGTGATGGTTTTAACTGTCAAAGCTGGGATAGCCTTGTCCAACTTGGTGTTCTTCAGATTTAAAAAGCGACAATTCCCATCATCCTCAGAGAGCATGGTCATTGTGAAAGGACAATCACTTTTCACATAGGCCGACCCAATTTTTAAGAGCCACATCTGTTGTCTCTCGAAATGTAGAAGGTGACCCAGGAGGAAGGTTTTGGCTGTGTGTTTATTCAGGAATCTGCTCCTTGGAGAAGCCAAATTCATTTTTTGAACATATAATTTTGACCGCTCAGTTGAGAGTATTTTTCTTCTTCTGATGCTTATGCATGTTTTGGTGGTTTGACAATATCGTCTTTAATTGCTGGGAGTCACCTTGAACATATTTCCTTTCTTTGTAGAAAGACATCTAGCAATATATAGTAGTAGTAAAACTATCAGAGCATTTTATTAAATTCTAAACACCAAGATCACACAAACGTTACCTCAGTAACAAGCCTGGTGTATATTTATACTTAACAATGAAAGGTAATAAAAAAAAGGAAAGAAGGGAATCTAGAATTTGTATAGTGGTAGGATTAATAAATATACAGAGAAACAAAACGGCATGTTTGCTATCTGATGCTTTCCCTTGAGGCTACTGCTAATTCCTTGCTATACTATATATATATATATATATATATATATATATATATATATATATATATATATATATATATATATATATATATATATATATATATATATATATATATACAGCCTGTGTTCCTTTTTATCTTAAACGGGATGCAAGCAATGTATACAGACCAATAGTTCCAGTTCATTTACAAACCTTTTATAGAGAACCTTTGAATATTGCTCGTAACCTTCAACTGGGCAAAATCCTGCAACGTAGGGCAACAATTTTTAGATGGGCTAACTTAATGCATCCAAAATCCATGACCCATGATTCCTATGCAATTGAAATTTAGCAAACTAAATTGTGTGGCTACTTCAATGCCACCGTGCCACCATGCAGCTACTGTCAGCCGCAGTCACATGATTGCCGTTTCCAATGTTCCCTGCCAAATTTGTACAAGGAAAGCCAATTAAGTTGTTGTCCCCACTTCCATTGCTTTTTTTGTCCACCTGCGGTCATTGTTTCTCTGTTTAGGTACAGAAATATCTTTGAAACAATGACTCAACAGATCATGGGTTGTCTCATAAAAGCTGTAAACAATATAGCAATAGCACTTAGACTTATATACTGCTTCATAGTGCTTTACAGCCCACTCTAAGCGGTTTACAGAGTTCAGCATATTGCCCCCAACAATCTGGGTCCTCATTTTACCGACCTCAGAAGAATGGAAGGCTGAGTCAACCCTGAGCGGGTGAGATTTGAACAGCTGAACTGCAGCTAGCAGTCAGCTAAAGTAGCCTGCAGTGCTGCACTCTAACCACTGCGCCACCTCGGCTCTATGATAATAAACTCTAAAGCCGTAACATTACTTGATTGACGGGAGTATAGAGGCCAAATCCAAAATCATTCCCACCGTAATCAAAAACAGAGAACACCAACGTGACATGTTCTGACAAACTCCTATCAAACTCCCTCTGGAATCGAAGTCTGGGGCAGACTGATCAAATTGGCTCATCCTCCTTGGCAGAGGGAGCTCCATTGCAAACTCCCAGAGCAATTAGGGGATGATCTGATCACAATAAGAAGAGATGTTAATGTCACTCATCCTCAGATAATTTCACAACTACCCCAAGACAGATCTAATGGGCAAGCACCCATGTGGGCCCTCAGTCATCTGGTTTAGGTTCATGGTTACTATGATTATCTTTCAAGCCCTTCTAAAACCTCACCAAGAGAAGGAAACCATCAGCCAAGGAAACTCCACCACCTCCCTCCCCTCTCCCTCCCTCCCTCCCTCCCTCCCTCCCTCCCTCCCTCCCTCCCTATCTATCTATCTATCTATCTATCTATCTATCTATCTATCTATCTATCTATCTATCTATCTATCTATCTATCTATCTATCTATCTATCTATCTATCTATCTATCTATCTATCTATCTATCTATCTATCTTATAGTGATAGTATTATTAGCCAGGAGACTACAATATTAGTACCTAGTTATTTGGCTTCCGAAGAGCTCTTGTCTATTTATTTCATACTCATGTGCTTATCCAAGTGTGCACTACAGGGGGTGAACTAGCTCCACAGCAGAAAGTTAAGCATCATCACCTGGGGCGTTCTCTCACTCATTAGGCCTCGGGGGAGTTGCCTCACAGTCAGGTGTCACATCCAGGCAGGTCCACACTGGCAGGGGTCTGACTGTCTGCATGAAACCCCGCCATGTTTCCAAGTGAAGTGGTACCTATTTATCTACCTGCATGTAACATGCTTTCAAATTGCTAGGTGGGCAGAAGTTGAGGCAAGTGACGGGAGCTCACTCCGCCACGCGGTGCTAGGACTCGAACTGCTGGGGCAGAGATCATCTCCAGCATCTTTAAGCCACTGAGGTACCGCACCTCTCCACCAACTCAGTGACGGTTTTGAATAGCTCAGCAGGGAGGTTGGTACAGCAGCAGGTGTCTCAGTATTCCTTGGAGTCCAACTTCAAATGGTTTATATGGCTATAGATTAATTTTAGTATCACAGGACCCATACTTATGAATAACACAGTACATTGGACTCATTAGGCCTCGGGGGAGTTCTGAGCTATTCTGCCAAGCTGCTCCTGTCAGCATAACATTAGGAAAAAATAAAAAAAACAACACACTTTGAATTTACTTACCCAAAGCCCAGGAGTTGTAGAAATAAAATCTATAAAATTCAATGGGTAACTAGCAAGACTTGCATATATAGAAAGATTTAATGAGAAATGATACTTTAACACAATGCAAATCACTGGAAAAGCTACAGCCCAGCCTACTTTGCAGAGTTGCTGCGGGGATAAATTGTAAAATGTAACATACTTTTTGCTCCTGGAAGGAAAATGGGATAGAAATCAAACATATACATAAACATTTATTGGATGGAAATGTTGATGGAAAAAGGAGAAACAAGAGTTACACACAAAAAAAATTCCAAGTAAAGCTAATTTCCATTATGCAATTTTAACTACTTACATTTGAATTGGTGAAATAAAATCATGGATCTTCAACTACCATATGCACAGGCTTTCTTGCAGAGAAAAGGACCTAGCAACTCTGGAGTCATAATTAGGTGTAACCAGAAAGGCCAAGATTGAGAATGAAATTTCACATCTTTAAGAGAATCTGAGAACTGAATCAGAGCTACCACTTGGTAGTAATTAACCATTTATTTTTATTTATTTATTTTATTTTATTTATTTATTTTTGTCAAGTACGTGTTGGTAATATGCATAGATGTAACATTGTTTGTATACATAAGATGGGTACTGATAAGAGGGAACATTAGGACAGGGACGGTAGGCACGCTGGTGCACTTATGCACGCCCCTTACTGACCTCTTAGGAATCGGGTGAGGTCAACAGTGGACAGTCTTAGGGTAAAGTTTTGGGGGTTTGGTGACAAAACCACAGAGTCAGGTAGTGAGTTCCAGGCATTTACCACTCTGTTGCTAAAGTCATATTTTCTACAGTTAAGTTTGGAGCAGTTCACTTTGAGTTTGTATCTGTTATGTGTTCGTGGATTGTTGTGGTTGAAGCTGATGTAGTCATTGACAGGAAGGACGTTGTAGGGGATAATTTTATGAGCTATGCTTAGGTCGTGCCGAAGGCGACGTAGTTCTAAGCTTTCTAAGCCTAGGATTTCAAGTCTGGTTGCGTAAGGTATTCTGTTGCGAGTAGATGAGTGGAGGACTCTTCTTGTAAAACCATTGATGTTTTGCATTGTGAATAAGCTCCATTTTTTGAGGTTACTGATTCAATCAGCCAAAAAAATTTCTTTAGAGTCTACCTTTAGTGGCTTAGCAATATCAACCAGCAACCATAAATGATGATTGAGGAGCGTGGGGGGGCTGATATCTAAACTATGCGAAGACTACTAAGTGGTCTACCCACAATAAGGATTCTTGTCCAGAAAAAAAAAAGGAGAGTAAACTACAAAACCATGCAGAAGAACAGATACGTGCAACAGCCATTCTGTGATTGGCTCAGTTGTAGGAGAATTTTTGATAGGATAGGCCAGATATAATATCCCAAAGAAATCCACTTTACCTCCTGCTCTTCTCCAGTGTCAATAAACAAATATCTTCTGCATTTCACCCTTGTAACAAAGGATCTAGATTGGTCTTGGTTTGGAAGATAGCATGTCTCAAGTGTGTATTGGATACAGGTAGTCCTTGATTTATGATCACAATTGAGCCCAACATTTCCATTGTAAGACAGGTGTTAAGTGAGTTTTGCCCCATTTTATGACCTTTCTTGCCACAGTTGTTAAGTGAATCGCTGCAGTTGTCAAGTCAGTGACACGGTTGTTAAGTGAATCTGGCTTCCCCATTGACTTTGCTTGTCAGGTCTCAAAAGCAGATCACATGACCCCGGGACATTGCTACCATCATAAATATGAGCCAGTTGCCAAGCATCTGAATTTTGATCATGTGACCATGGGGATGCTGCCGTGGTGAAAGACCATCATAAGTCACTTTTTCCAGTGCTGTTGTAACTTTGAATGGTCAATAAACAAATAGTTGTAAGTCAAGGACTACCTGTACTGGCATTTTTTAGGTGGGGCTAATAAGAGCACTTATAGAGGCAGTTCTCACCTGTACTCATACTTTAAATGTCTTTGCAGTTAAATGTTAGGTCTTCGTGTCATTAGTCCTGCATACGTTCCATTTCCTTCTATTCAGAATGCTTGAGGTATGCTTGTCTCTCTTATGTTGATAAACAAGTTTATTTGCCTCAATATTTGCTCACTCAGACACATGGCAAGTTGTTTTCTTCTTTACCAAGGAGGAACTGCAAGGAACAAAATGAATGAAAGACTTGCGAAACAAATTCCTATGTCCCTAATTATTCTTGATGAAGAAATATGGTACAGAGCAAATATTTTGTTCTTTCAGGAGGACTCTTCTTCAGGACGTGTTGAAGGACAAGCCAAGAAGTTTTAGTTAGACCAAACACACTGAGAAGCTGGAGCGAGCAACCATTGGATCTACTTTCCAGTTATATACAACAGAAATTTAGCAATTTGCCACTTGAATGAAAGTACAAAGCGGTCACTGCATACGATTCTCTCCCAAATGCACATGTACCCCATAAAGTCTAGCTGATTAAATATGCAAACCCATGGTTCTGAACAGCTTGCACAGGAAAATGAGAACTAAACAAGTTGTTGGCATTCTATTCAGTTCAAACTGCTAACTTCAAATCATTTTTATTTACAGGAAGTAGTGGCTGTCTATCGGAGATACAGAAAAGCCTGAGCATCTCTATTCTTACTGCATTGATGGAGTTGAATCCCTAGGTACTCTTCGTATAAACAAAATACCATGAAGCAGGTTTTGGATAATTATATGCAGAGGTATCTTTGCATGCACAAGGCAAAAGCATGGGTTGATCTAACTACAAACCTAATTTGCCTATAGCCATGATGGCGAACCTATGGCACGCATGCCACAGGTGGCACGCAGAGCCCTCTCTGCAGGCACGCGAGCCGTCACCCAGCTCAGCTCCACCGCGCATGCATGCACGCCTCCCACCGGCCAGCTAATTTTTGGGTAATTTTTGCCACGCATGCACGGAGGGCAGGGCGCATCCCCAAGCTCCGGAGGCTTTCCTTGAGCCTCTGGGAGGGCGAAAATGGCCTCCCCAGGCTCTGGAGGCCCTCTGGAAGCCAGAAACAGGCCTGTTTCCAGAGTTCCGGAACTTCCGGGACGCCCGTTTTTCACTCTCCCCAGGCTCCAGAGGTTTTCCTCAAGCCTCCGGGAGGACAAAAATGGCCTCCCCCGGGCTCATGAGGCCCTCCGGAGGGGGAGGGGGAGCGCGGGTGTTGTTGGTGTTGCACGCACATTGCATTATGGGTGCCGGGTCACACTGTTGCGTGCATGCGCGCTTTCGGCATGCAACAAGAAAAAGGTTAGCTATCACTGGTCTATAGAAAGTCATTTATAAAATACGTCTAAAGTTACCAATCTGGCAGTGATACAATAAAAGGCCGAAGCGCCGTGTTTTCCTTGTGTAGCTTCGATGTTCAACGGCTTCATTAAGATTTGTCTGCATTGTTCTTTAGGAGTGCTTCACCAATGCTGTGAGGCAGCTACTTTCTCTCTCTCTAAAGGAGGAGGAGGAATAAGACTGCAGATATGGGAAATCTGACATCACCGGTAGTGATGCTTTGGAAAATCCAAGCAGCTTTAATGCTAATAGCTAGCTTACACACACACACACACACACACACACACACACACACACACACACACACACACACACACACACACACGCCAATCACCTCTGTTCTTCATTTCTGTACATATAACGACGATTTGGATGCACTCAAACGTGCCAATCTCCTTTGTTCTTCATTTCTGTACATATAATGACAATTGGATATGCAAATGTTTTAACGTAAAAGCTTTATGTAAGATGAAGCAAGATACAAGAAGTTATAATGGTTGGTGCGGTTGATTCCTACACGCACACTTTAAAATGGACATTCATGCATAAATTAAAGCTCCCTCACTGTTCAATCCTGGACAAGCCTCTATGCTTCTACATGTGCAAAAGAGGAAGGTGTTCAGCGCTACAGGGGGGGAGGACCCAGTAATGCCTTTTTAAAAAAATGTTAATGAGATGGTGCAAAGGCAAGAGGGCAACAGCCGGGTTCTCTTCCTCAAATTACTGCAGTTTGAATGTATCTCATTCAGCCTTCAGAATATACCAGGAAGTTGAGACTTGGATCGTGCACGAAGCCCAGCCTTCTGCTTGCCAGGAAGTGGTGGGGGCTTCCTCTATATATCAAAGCAGCTGTTGCTGAGGAATGATGCAAAGCTCCCCAAATCGGTGAGCCTGGCAGCTGCCCTTTTCAGAGACAGCTGAGACCGGTTCTGCTGACAGAACTATTTCAAGTTGATGGCAGATCTCCTGCTCTAATATGCTGAAACCTCGGCTTTGCCTTGTCGCCTTGTCTAAGAACTGCCACAGAAGCCTGCTTCCTAGCTGCAAGCATCGCTTGATTTGAACGGAGCATCTGCCACCAACTGCCACGGAGATGAGATCCCCCTCCCCACCCTTGCAGCATCCTCCAGGCTAAGTTCCATGCAATGTTGCCCCATTCCTGTTTAAAGGTTGGACAAAACAAGGCAGTCCTGAAATTGTCTTACGTTGTGGAGGGGCTAAATAGTTCAAACCTGAAAACATCCAGGAGAGATGGAGAGGGTGGAGCCACTGGGGCTGCTAGGATCGGGATCAGAAGCACTGATTTAGGGCCCTACAGTCTAGGAAGACTCTCAAACAATGGACAGAAGCTGGCAGTGGCCAGTTTTATGAGCTGGTCAAGCCTGCAGTGGCGCACCTTTTAAAAGAAATCATTTCTCAAAGTTTGAGCAGCAGGGAGCTAAGCCAGTCAGATGCTGTTTTGAATAGGATTATTTTCACCTTTGGAGTGCTCTGGAGTGTGCACTGATGTTGTTTGGGTAACGAAACGTCTGCAAGAAAACAAGCAAGCTCAGCGAGCATCAAGGATCCCCCATGCCAACTTTCAACTGACAAACACAGATAGTCCTCAGCTTATGACCACAACTGAGCCTAAACATTCTTTTGCTAAGTGAGACAGGTAAGTGGATTTCCCCCCCCCCATTTTACAACCTTTCTTGCCACAGTGGTTACGTGAACCACCGCAGTTGTTCAGTTAGTAACACGATTGTTAAGTGAATCTGGCTTCCCCGTTGACTTTTCTTGTCAGAAGTTTGCAAAAGGTGACCCCATGACCCCGGGAGACCCAACCATCATAAATATGAGTCAGTTACCAAGCATCTGGATTTTGATCAGATGACCATGGGGATGCTGCAACAGTCGTAAGAGTAAAAAATGCTGGGTAGTCACTATTTTCAGTGCCGATGTAAATTTGAATGGTCACTAAATGAACTGTTGTAAATTGAGGACTACCTGTATTCTCCTTTGTCAGAGGGCATGCTGTTTAGAGTTGGTTTCGACTGACGTGGCCTATAAGTCTGAAAAATGAATGAACAAAGCCAGCCAATCGGAATACTTGAGTAATCTGTCAACTTGTCACTCCTGTGCATAAGTAAAAAATGGTTTCCGGAACAACTAAACAGTTTCTACCCTCAGGATTACAATCTAAAAGTCAGCATCAAAAGGGGGAAAAAATTACAAAACAGAAGAAGCAACCCAGCAACTAAATCCTAATTTAAAAGTTTTTATAATTAATTGGTTGAAAAAGAGCCAGAAAATGTTGCTGTTCCAAGAAAGCCTTCCCTTCTCTCTCTCTCTCTTTTGCCTGTCTGATGCCAGAGGGCAGTTGATAGAAGCGGATGTTGATGGAGATGGCTTTTCACCACCTCCTAGTGATTGGAACTAACTAACCTCCTTCTTCCTTACTGCAATTTGATAGAACAGCTGCTGCCAGGTACTAATGGCCAAAGGAAAGGACTACCGTATATATCTTTTGAACTTATGCTATTCCCTGTAAAACACTCTGTGCTCTTTGGGAATGCCCTCTAAACTGGAATCTTTTCAGTTTCATCAGGAAGCAGATAGACAAGACCAGAGGTTCAAATGGCAATTGTTTCACCCAATAGGGTCTAAGGACAACTCACCATTGCCAACTCACTGCAGGACAACTTGCCGTGGGACAATTGAACACTTTATTCATTGTTTCATTCAGGTACTTCTATTATTGGTGACTACATTTTCATGCAAATTATTCCACAATTCCATCGAAATCAATTTAATTTTTGTATTGGTTGAATTGCCCAACTACGGCGAGTTGGCCATGGCTTGTTGGCTGTGGCAAGTTGGCCCATTCTGCATCAGACATTAGAGTATTATCTTTTCCATACTGGGCAAACTGATGGGGAATCTATTCCACCACCCAGACCTCAGCTTGGCAATCTTGGTGGGGGAGAAGAGACAATACTTGGAAAGCAAGCATGAGAATAATCCTGAGATGTGATAATAACATTACATCAATGGAAATGCCATTAGACTCTGTGCATTGTACATCACATCAGCTTGTCTACCAGGGGCGGGTTCCTACCGGTGCGGTCCGGTGCTGGCGCTCCGGTAGCAGCCCGCTGATGACGCAATTTAGGTGTGACAGCTCCGGTGCCGTCTTTCCCGGTCCGTGCGCGCCGCCATCTTTTTTTGGCTTGAAATGTCCTTCTGCGCATGTGGAGAAGTAGAATCGGCGCTTTTTTCCTGGTTTGAATGGCTTTTCAGCTGTGTTTCGGCTTCAAATTTCCTTCTGCGCATGCGCGGAAGTAGAATCGCACACGAAACATTGCGATGCGGACCAGTAGCGAAAGGTAAGTGGAACCCGCCCGTGTTGTCTACCTACAGAGGTGCGAAGGCTGCAACTTGGAGTCACAAGTGATGAGTAAGTGAGCAATGGTCTTGGGGGCGTCTAAGCAGACTTCTGAAAATTAAGGGCTCCAAATCCAGTCCCATGCTGCCTATCTTTAAAAGAATGGATTAAAGATGTCCCAGATACCCCTGGAGGGAGAGGAGGGGACACAGAGAAGTGTACAAGGTAAGAAAGAGCCTGGTGGGGGAAATGGGAATAGGCAATGCCCCTCCAGGAGTAGTGGAGGGCATTTTGTCCAAGACCCCACAATCCTGACAATGCCCCTGGCCATGCTGGCAGGGAATGGGGGAGTTTGTTTCAGCACACCAGGATGGAAAAGACATTTATACTATTACTATACTATTACACATTGAATTATGTAATAAAAAAGTATTAGATGGGAAGAGCCTCTTTGATAAGAAATTAAGAGAATCTATCCTGTTCACGTCAAACAGTGCAATCTTCGTTTTGTCGGCTTAAAGAACTTTTAATTTGCTGCTGTTGTTTTTTATGCATGTCCCTGAATGTTATTTTTGGTTGACTTCTCTCTGCTACTGTTCTCACTTCTCTCCAAAGCTCTTTTGTAAGCTGAATGTCAGGGAGTTTAAAAAAAAATAAACAAAAAAAAAAACCAGGGCAGGCAGATTTGTAAAATCGCAAAGTTTTGTTAAAAAAATAATAATAATAATCCAGAAAGGTCACCTCCGAAGAGAGGGAGAAAGTGAAAGGGCAAGAAAGTGGGTGCCCCGAGGAGGTGCTGGGAGAGAACCTTCTAAGCAGCAGGTGTGGAACCATTTTCCTAACTGTTGCATAACAAGAAAGCAGAAAAGAAAGTCTTCACAAACAACCTTTGCCGGGAGGTGGGGAAAAACCACAGGATGCTCACAGCTGCTTCTTCACCTGCTTTCCCTCCACTCATACATAGGAATGCTGAGCTGCTAAAGGCTTACTTTGTCCCAGGTTCAGACCAAAATCCAAAGTGCTGAGATCACCACCTTCACATGTCAACACACGTCTTCAACGCTGCAGATTTTGGGCCCGAAGGGGAGAGGAAGTATGGAGGGACATCGATATTTCTTCCTGCCCTGATGCGTGACCCTCTCGAGATGAACAGGAAAGACGCTGCCCTTAAA
The DNA here is from genome assembly GCA_023053685.1 of Diadophis punctatus similis. Lineage (NCBI taxonomy): Eukaryota > Metazoa > Chordata > Lepidosauria > Squamata > Dipsadidae > Diadophis > Diadophis punctatus. Next base: position 2,188,948 of record JALIGW010000049.1, on the reverse strand, counting down.
GGACCCTTTGGATTTCATAATGGTGGGACAATAAAGGTTTAGTAAGGCTCCAAGCCAAAGTGTTCAAGGAACTTGGTTGAAATAAAGAGATTAACCAGATGGATAGTTGTTCCCTTGCCAGCGTCAGGCACAGGAAAAACTGCACACACAGAGAAATGCTTTCTCCTGGTTTCAATGTGGCCTTGGCCACTATAATTAGCTGAACCACACAAATTCAGGTCAATTTGATTGTGACTCCAGAACAAAGAACTTTTCTGCTGAAAGAGAATCAAATTGCTCTCTGGGGGCATATTCAGAGGAGTGGGCAGCTTCCCATGTGAAACAGCCTTCTGTGGAATAGGCATGAAGCCCACCAGTACTGCAGAATAGCACTGGGGGAGCGGGGGGGGGGGGGGGGGGGGGCGGAAACAGCTCCAAAATCTAATTCTTTGCTTTGATCAAAGAAGTAACAGGAAGCAGGTGGGGTAATTCAACAGTTAACTGCCAAGCAAACTTGCTGGGTAACTTCCAGCAAACCATCTCAGCTGAATCCGAGCTTCTCCCTGTAATATGGGGACAACTATGCTATTCCCACCTTAAAGGTTAAGAATAAACATCATATGGGACAATCTGTGGTATAGAGGAGAGATTAAAGTGAGATGAAGTGTAAGATACATTAGGACAACAGTTTGAAAGTGATGTAAAGTGAGCCTTTTGGGATGGTGTGGAAAGATAATATTTCTGTGTTTCAACGGTCCTCTTTCCAGGAAAATACTGCTATTTCTGGTAAATGCTTAGACAGTTTTCCCAGGGCTACATCGTGCAGCTTGCAGATGGGGAAATTGCATATGTATAAAAAAGTGATTAAAACACTAATATATCAAGGGAAACTGTATGCTGGAACCACATACATTTGCAGAATGTTGAAGAAAGAGTCAGTTAATGCAGTCAGCTAATAGTTGCTCAGTGTCTGGGTTTGTGCCTCATGCTAAGCCTTAGTTGACCATGGTTTATGGGATAAATGCTTGCTTTGTTAAATGCTTAATTCTAGTTTGTGCAATAAAATTCAAAATCTAAGCCCGAATTGTAATATATACCGGTAATTTCCCTAACTAGACTTAGCACACAAAGTCAGAACCAAACCATAATACTACAGTGTGGCTTACATTAGAAGACGTGTCAGCTCTGAAGTAGTACCCCAGCCCTGTTTTTCCTCCCTGGTATTGCTGCTAAAGAGAACAACAATTGGTATCTGTGTCTTTAAGAACTATACTGCAGGTAGTCCTTGACTTATGACCACAATTGGGAGCAGAATTTCCATTGCTAAACAAGGCAATTGTTAAGTGAATCATGCAGGCATTAAGGAAATTTGTCTCTCCTCATTGACTTTACCTGTGGAAGCTGGCTGAGAAGGTCACAAATGGCCATCACATGACCCTGGGATGCAACCATCGTAAATGCCTGCCAGTTGCCAAGAGCCCAAACTTTGAACAAAGGACTATGAGGATATTCTGATGGTTGTAAGTGCGAGGACCAATCATAAGTCATTTTTTTCCCAGTGCAGGGGTGAAATGCTACCGGTTCGGGCGTACAGGTAGCAGCGGCCGCCAGTGGTTCAGAGAACCGGTAGCGGCGGCAGCGCGAGGCTTCACCCACCCACCCAGATGCCGCCATTTTCTTTTTTTAACCCTCTGCGCATGTGCAAAGCCTTCCGCGCATGCGCAGAGGGTGAAAAAGCGTGCCTGACGCTGAAAATTGTTCTTTACATGTTGTACGCCGCCCTGAGTCCCCAGGGAGTAGGGCGGCATATAAGAACAATAAATAAATAAATAAATCGCTGCCGAACTGGTAGGGAAGGTAAGTAGATTTCACCACTGTACCCAGTGCCATTGGTCACTAAATGAACTTTTGTGTCGAGGACTACCTGTATACACAACAGAAGCCACTTCCCTTTGGGGAATAAGGGGAAACCTATCTATCACTTGCCATGCAGTTATTAAAGGTAACGAAATAATGCAGAATTCTTCTACTGTTCTGGAGCCTGGAATACAAAGATAAAGCTTTGGAGAGTAGGAGGAAAATGTTACCTGACATTCTTTCTCAAAAATTTTATTAGCTGCTTATTTCATCAAAAACTGGTTTTCTACACCTTCAGTCATCTTATTCTAGAAAAATATTGCCAGCTGACTGGTAGCCACGAGGCAGACACAAAGCTAGGGATATCACAAAGCCAATCCAGTAGGAAAATCAAAAGCAGCTCATATCCCTCAATGAACTAAAAGTGGGAATCACCTTGAGAAATAAAGTTCTGAGCAAATGAAAGTCATTAAAGTCTTCCTGTCCCTTAATCCCACACGGAAAAACGAAAGAACGAATTGGAGTCCGCCATGTGAAAACATAGATGGAAACATTCCCCTCAATTCGAAAGGATTAAACAATAATAAACTACAATATTAGCCAAGTTTTTCCTCAGGGAGAAGATGCCTAGTCCAAAAAGACATGGAAAAGGAACCCGTGGTATCTTTGCTTCCTGCTTGTTTTTTCAAGCTTCTGGTATTGGACACTGATAAAAGCATATATTTTTGACTTGCTCCGGAAGGCTGACTTATTTCAGAAGTTCCTCTGGCCAAGGTTAATGTCCAAACTGTTGAATAATATTTCTTCTGCGTCTATTTTAAAAAGAAGGTCTTAAAGACTATCCTGTCTGCTGAGGATAATTTCACAATCCTAACCTTTGAATATTACTGATTAAACTCCCTGGTTATTCAGTTCGAAAGCAGATTTCAGAGAGAACAATAATGCCAGGCTCCAGTTGGAAGAGGGATATTGTACCGTCATATTTCTCCTTTAAACAATGGAAAAACAGCAACTACTGCAAGTATCCCTCTGGGATTTTCCTCCTCCTCCACCACCACCACCACCACCTCTCCTTTCTCTTGGATGTCAGACTTGAAATCCCACGAGGGAGGTGTGGAGATGGTCACAAGGAAGCACAGTTGTGCAGAAATAGGCAAAGTTGACAGATGAAGCACTTCCCCCAATGTGGGTGAAGGAGGAGAAGGAATCTATCTTAGAAGAAATCATCCTATGAGAAAAGCCAACTAAATTTGAGTGTGACAGTAGTGGGAATAAGAGCCAACTGGCTCTGGCATAGCTTCCTTTTCTCCTTTTGTTTGCACATGCATGTAATCTGGGTTCAAAGTGTACCAAGCTGCACGTGGTTTCTTTTGATGGGATGTAGCATAGAACCAAAATGTCCTTCCTGTTAATGACTTCAGCTTCAACCGCAGCAATACACGAGCACATAATAGATTCAAACTAAATGTAAACCGCTCCAAACTAAACTGCAGAAAATACGACTTCAGTAACAGAGTGGTCAATGCCTGGAATGCACTACCTGACTTTGTGGTTTCTTCCCCAAACCACAAAAACTTTAGCCTTAGACTGCCTACAGTAGACCTCTCCTATTTCTAAGAGGTCTGTAAGGGGCGTGCATAAGTGCACCACTGTGCCTACCGTCCCTGTCCTTCTGTCCTATTGTCCTCTTTTATCGTTACTTTTTACTTATGTTTATACAAACTACTACTATCCTATACATGTTTGACAAATAAATAAATAAATAAATTAATTAATAAAAATATAAAAATATAAAAATAAATAATAAATAATAAATAAATAAATAAATAAATAAATAATAAATAAATAAATAAATAAATGAATGAATGAATGAATGAATGAATAAATAAATAAATAAATAAATAAATAAATAAATAAATAAATAAATAAATAAATAAATAAATAAATAAATAAATAAATAAATAAATAAATAAATAAATAAATAATGCATGGGTCCAGCCATGGAGGTTTGTTCAACAAATCATGATAACAATAACCTACTACAAGACATGAAACTTGCTAGTAAGAGGAAGCTTTTCTCAAAAGACCATGTAGTTCCCAGGACTGGAGTTTTCTGAAAAACTGGGAGTATTGAGGATTGGATGAAATTAAACTGAGGGCTTTGCTTTCACTTAGAGCAGGGGTGTCAAACCCACGGCCCATGGGCTGGATGCGTCACATGCTAGCCATGCCCACGCCCGGTTTAGCAAAGGTGAAAAAAATCACGATATGTCACATGACACCGCGAGTTTGACACCCCTGCCCTAAAAGATCCAGTCAAATGGTAACAATGGCCTCCTGCATTGCTATCACAACAAACATGGATCTTTTAAACCTCCTGAAACAGCAGAGTGGACAACAATAGGCAGTCCTCGATTTATGGCCACCATTGAGCTCATCATTTCTGTTGCTAAGCAAAATTTTTACAGGTAAGTGAGTTTTGCCCCATTTCTTGCCACAGTTGTTAAGTAAATCACTGCAGTTGTTAAGTTAGTAAAATGGTTGGTAAGTGAATCTGGCTTCCCCATTGACTTTGCTTGTCAGAAGTTCGCAAAAGAGGATATGGCTCCGGGACATTGCAATCGTCATAACTTTGAACCAGTTGTCAGGCATCTGAACGTAAATCACGTGCCCATGGGGATACTGCAATGGTCATACGTGTGAAAAATGGTCATAAGTCACTTTTTCCAGTAGCTTAGTAACTGCAAATGGTCCCTAAATGAACTGTTGTAAGTCGAGGACTACCTATATGATGTTTGCTCATTCTCTTGGTGGAGCAATTTAAAAGTTGCCTCTTGTTCTACAATCTCCTTCTCAGAATCTTTGAATCTCTTAATATTTTTGCAAGGCGAGGCAAACATGGTCCTTTATATTTTGTGACGTCCTTAAGACCTTTTGGATCAGGTACCTGGCCCATTTTAAAAAACATTTTTTTAAAATCTCACTTTTATTTTTATAAATAATTCAAGGAAGCAAATATGTCTAATATTCTTCCTCCTCCTATTTTCCTCACAGCAATAACCCCGTGAAGTGAATTGAGCTAAGAGAGAGTGATTGGCCCAAAGTCACCCTGTCGGTTTTTATTCCTCCTTCCTGATTTAACTCTGAGATTCTATTCAGAGGTTAAGCTAAGCCGAACAGCTGAATTAACAATGTACATGGAATCATTTTACACTTACATACCCCATCTTTTCCCCTTTACTTGCTGGTCTTAATGTTTGTAACTTAGAAAGGCATTAGAAACCAGGAGCTTCTATCTGATGTTGCCAGAAACCAGGTCTTCTACTTAGACAAAATCTAGGTACCAGTTCCAATTTTGGACATTCAAAACAAGCTTTTTAGCTGTGGGAACACAGCAAGGAATGTAAACCCTCCCCCCATACACACCAGTGGTGGGTTCCTGCCAAAGCTGTCCGGTGCATAGCTCCGGTAGGGAGTGGCCGATTGCGCAATTTGCTCGCGACCGCTCTGGAGCTGTCTTCGCCGGTCCGTCGCGCGCATCACCATCTTTTTGTGAGAATTTTTGGGCGATTTTCTCGCCGAAATCTCACGAGGGGACGCGCACGTGAGATTTCAGCAAGATTTTGCTTTTGCGCATGCGCAGAAGCAAAATCGCACGATGGGGCGCACCCCCCCGAAACGTGGAGATGCGCGCACAGCGCACTGGCATCAGTAAGTGAGCAACCTGCCCCTGATACACACATACACACACCTCTTCTTTTCTGTTCTTTCTATGTTAACGTGTCATGACAAAGCTTTCCCAGAGCAGTCCATATGCATATTTAAAAATTAAACTATAACTAAAATCGCATCCTTATTATTATGATGTACATCTATTCAATGCTTCTATAACTGCTGCTCTTTCAAATTATGGAGTAATAGAATGTTGGGACAAGGTAAGAAGAAGAATTGATCAAGCTGAGATCCTAAACTATAAATCTGTAACTGTCTAATCTCTGTCCATTCAAGGTTCCTAGATTTAAAGGAAAAACAAAAAGCAAAAATAGCTAGGTTGGCTGTCTGCAGACTTTTAAGTTCCATTTTAACATAGCGTTTTTATTAGGACAATTTGAAATTCCCAAATTGCATCCAACCTCTAGAAGTCTTACTAGGCAGATGGCAAGCAAGACAAAGGAATAAGGAGGACACTGACCTAGAATCTGTATTCAGTCACCATCATCATGCTAAGCCACAATACGATTTGTTTCACTTTAGATTAGTGTGATGCATGAACTGAAATATGGTTTATGGTTTAGCGCGATGCATGAATCCAGTTTAACTTAATTACGGTACATTCAAACCATCAAGTCTTTCACTGTAGCTTCGTCCTGTTGGTATGCTGTTCAAAGCAGCCAACTATATTTTAGCCTGGTGTATTGTGTGAAGTCTAGGTACTTAGTGTTTCAGAATGTCATGAAAGCTAACACAATAGATTTTGTTAGCCAAAGAGAAAAAAATGCTATCTTTCTCAGAGTTCTGCACACAAGTCCAGTGAACCAAACCAAACACATAAAAGAATGGCTCACGTTGAAGTCAGAGGTGATACTTGCACGGCAACTAGCACAGAGTTAATTAAATTAACATAGCTGCCAGGGCTGATGGCATCCACGGGCAGTCAGAAGAAAGTCACAAGGAAACAGTGTCATGGGGATTGCAAGTCCTGCATCCTTTTGGATCTGTGTGGCGATGTCCCATGTGAGCGGTGGAGCCAGCAGTATGGTGCTGCTTTCATCATTCTCACAAAGCCAACAAGATCCTGCAGATGCCCATTGAAAACATGAAAATAGTGTGATGCCACTCATGACACAGACTTTGCCTTTTTTTCTATGTGGGGTGATATCTATGCAACTGCGTAGAAATGTAGTAAATCTCCAGATTCAAGACTTTCAGCAAGTCTTCTCCACTAGTTTTCAATGGGTAGGCAGGCAGGCAGGAGGACTGAACTGAGAGAAGATGAGATATCAACTGGGGCTTTGCAGTGGTGAAATCCAATTTTTTTTACTACCGGTTCTGTGGGCGTGGCTTGGTGGGCGTGGCAGGGGAAGGATACTGCAAAATCCCCATTCCCTCCCCACTCCTGGGGGAAGGATATTGCAAAATCTCCATTCCCACCCCACTCCTGGGGGAAGGATATTGCAAAATCTCCATTCCTTCCCCACTCCTGGGGGAAGGATATTGCAAAATCTCCATTCCCACCCCACTCTGGAGCCAGCCAGAGGTGGTATTTGCCGGTTCTCCAAACTACTCAAAATTTCCGCTACCGGTTCTCCAGAACCTGTCAGAACCTGCTGGATTTCATCCCTGCAGAGGTAATGCCACTGAATAGCACCGGAAACCAGTACAGATCCTATGGTAGTCCTGGTCCACGATTCAGTCTAGGTACTGCCATAACTACAGGTTGTCCTTGACTTACAACAATTCATTTAGTGATTCTTCAAAGTTACAACGGCACTGAAAAAAAATGTGACTTGTGACCATTTTTCACCCTTACGACCGTTGCAGCATCCCGATGGTCGCGTGATTTACATTCGGATGCTTGACAACCGATTCACATTTACGACGGTTGCAGTGTCCTGGAGTCATGGGATCCCCTTTGGCAACCTCCTGACAAGCAAAGTCCTTGGGAAAGGCAGATTCACTTAACAACCGGGTTACTAATTTAAGAACTGTAGTGATCCGCTTAAGAAATGTGGCAAGAAAAGTCGCAAAATGGGGCAAACTCACTTAACCGATTTCTCACTTAGCGACATAAATTTTGGGCTCAGTTGTGGTCATTGGATGAAGACTACCTGTATTTTGAGCTGCGGTGGTGCAGTGGTTAGAATGCAGTACTGCAGGCTACTTCTGCTGACTGCAGTTTGGCAGATTGAATCTCACCAGGCTCAAGGTTGACTCAGCCTTCCATCCTTCCGAGGTGGGTAAAATGAGGACCCAGGTAGTTGGGGGCAATATGCTGACTTTGTAAACTGCTTAGAGAAGGCTGTAAAGCACTGTGAAGCGGTATATAAGTCTAAGTGCTATTGCTATTGCTATTTTATTTCAAAATAGTGAACTATGGTGAACCTCTGAACGGCCTTCGAAGGCCGCCCCAAGTAGGCCAAACTGCAATACTCTAACCACAAGGTAACCAAGATATGAGTCAATGAAAGGAAAGCTTCCTGTTCCAGAAATTGCTTCGATTGGTACACAAGATATAATTGTCTGAAGCCCTCTTGGCCACAGCCTTTACCTGCTGTTTCGTTTTGCACTAAACTACACTGCGATTTCTTTATTTTTAGCAGGGCAGTGGGTTTTTGAAATTAAATGTGTACCCTGCCTTTGTTCTTAAGGAACTTAGAGCAACACAGAGTACAGCTCACCCATCAATTTATCCCCACAGCAACAAACCTGTACAATATAGCTGGGCAAACACTCAGGACATTTTAATTGCTAGCAGCACAGTGCAGTAACACCCGCTCTTTGTCCACCGCTGCCCTCATATGACAACTGATATCGGCTGTGTCTATGGGAGCGACATGTTATATTTCTGCAGGTGAGACCAGCCTGCAGTAACCTGGATAGAGTGTGTGTGGGGGGAGGGGGGGAATGGCAACCTTCATAATTCCCCACATGGCCAAGACTCAACTGAGGTGGCCAGCCAGTGTGAGGAAGCGGCAATGTTGCTATGAAAGGGAAGTACTATTTTCTCTCTCTGACTGCACCCTCTTGGTTGTCCGATTACCATGAGAGAAGACTTCTGGTGCTCCAGCTGGCTTAGCAAAGGTTGTGTGGGGAGTGGGGGGGGCAAGGTCTCTCTAAGGCAGAAGCCCACCGAGGGGCCTCTGCTGTTGAAAGAGTTGTGAGAGCATCTCCATAAACACAGTCGGGATGAAACTCAATCTATCGCCAGAGTTTCCCTATTTAGGAGAATCTGCTGGAGTGGGGCTGCTAAATTAACTCTTGACTCCTGGGGTATGATGTCATATGACCCTTATGGCATAAGGTTACTATTCATTCCAGCAATGCACCCAATAGGAAGGCAGGCGAGCTGATCCCATGCCTGCCTGCCCATCCTTATTTATGTCTGTTTATGCTTCTCTCTAAATAACAGTCAAGCTATACTTTCCCACATAACCTTCTATTACAAGGGAGGGAGGGGGGAGGAGCAGGAGCAGGAGCAGGAGGAGGGAGACCTACTCTAGTTCCTTCCCCTTTCACTCACCTTTGCTGTTTGACTAATGATGTGCAGGAAGACAGTTGCTTAGGGAGGATTAGTGAAATATTGTCAGAAAGGTTCACAGCAAGGGGTTGTATGTTAGAAGTCTCAGTCTGAAGCCTTTACTTATTGTTTTCATCCTCCGGGGAGCACAGCTTGCTTATTTAATCGCTAATATTTTAAATCTGCTCAATAACTTGCTATTTGGATGGATGGCATATGAATTCTTTTATTGCGCCGTTGTTCCGATTTCTTAATATTACCCTTTTATGAGAAGCATTTATTTACTGCTTCTCATCTTTTGCAAAAGCCCTCTGAGGAAGTGAGGCTGAAAGGCAGTGAAACATTTGGGATGAGCTTTGTGGCAGAATAACTGTTTGGGTCTGGTTCTGACCCGTGCTGAGCTACTCAAAACCACCATTCTACAGTGCCTTGTTAAATGCAGAGAGGTTTCCCTAAATGACACCTTGTCTATTGGCCGTTGGGTTGATTATTGAGTACTGCAATTCAGCAGGGATGAAATGCTACCGGTTCAGCCCGGTTCGGGCGTACCGGTAGTGGCGGCTGCCAGTGGTTCGGAGAACTGGTAGTGGCGGCAGCGCAAGGCTCCGCCCACCTGCCTGGATACCGCCATTTTCTTTTTTTAACCCTCTGTGCATGCGCAAAGCCTGCTGCGCATGCGCAGAGGGTGAAAAAGTGAAGTGAACTTCCGAACCGGCAGGGAAGGTAAGTAGATTTCACCGCTGGTACAGCCCGTTCAGATAGTCTAACTTAAAGAATTGCCATCGGTGGTGGGCTGGGAAGGGCTCATATCAATTGCTGAGGACCAATTGTTAAAATTTCTGGAACCTTGCAAGCCAATTGAGAGCAGAGCTGAGCTTACTGCGCTGATCGGTGGTTCCACAGCTAGCAGTGGCAGCCATGGACTGGCAAAGCCAGTTCTTAAACATTTACCATCTCAGGACTGGCTGCCATCATCTTTGCAATATGACCTTGAGGCCTTCCTACTTAACTCTGTTACTTCAGGGCCTTGTTCCAGTGACAACACTGTAATTTTGCTGGGCAACAAATTACAAGTACCGCTCAGAAGGTGGGCTGACTATCCTGAAATTTAAAAAATCACTGTGAGACTCTTAAAGAATTCCAGACAGGATCTCTTGTTGCCCCCAACCTCTCTCCCTGTCTTATGTGAGAAGTTCATTTTTTGGTGCAATTAGTTATATAGACAAGGCAGCCACTCAGCGAAGGTGTGTCCAGGCCCTGCAGGTGGACATAACAGCCCTCCTTGGTCTCTTCCTTCTGCCGATTTTTTAAAGAAGATGGTCTATCACTGGGGTGCCCAACAGTTCGCAAACACCACCAGGCACATTTGACATTTAAGAGCATGTGGCAGGTGCTCTGAGAAAATGACCACAATGGGTAGGTGAGGTAGAGCTGAACCATTTGCAAAATATCTGGTCCTTATACCTTTTAAGAACCGAAGAAGCTTCTTGGATGAGAAGTGAAATGTTTTCAAAGAATACACCAAATAAGCCATGGGCGAATAGGTGGCAATATAAATTTAATAAATAAATAAATAAGTCCAGTTCCCTTTGGGGGGGGGGGGCGGAAAACACATTTGGGACAACCATGACCTTGATGATTGAGAATCTCCATAGACATCTGTCCTTATATTTGTGGCCATATGAGCTTATTCTGTGCCATTGTCTCTTTGCCCCTCAGAACGGTCACCAATTGAATTCACACAACATGTTTAACGTATTAGCATTTTCCAAGTGCCCACAGTATAAAATTGTACGAGAAGGGATCACCCAGTGTCATAAAAGTTAAAGCAAACCGTGCTTAGTGTATTGTGTGACTGTAGTGCTAGTCCTTTTAGTAGCTTAGGTCAGCTTCCTGGACAGATCCACTCACTGCCAGCCCCAATCTATTTACCTTTATGTTTTTTCAGAGCACATAGGCATATTTCCAAGCAGCCCTGAATTGCTGCTGAGGGGACCAAATCCAAGTGCATCTGGAGGCTGCTGCTTTGTCTTTTTAAAATGAATGCAAATAAAAATAAGGTAAAATAAGTTTTTAGCGTTTAAAAAGTAAGTCATGGAGGGTCCACAGAAAGGTCAAGGGAGTTTTCTAGGGGCATAATTCTTTGTGGTGGGGGGAGAGGGTTGGGTTTTGTTTTTAGTATTGGGGATCTCCAAGCTATCAATTGGCAGTATCAATTGGGAATAACATATTTGATGGGGAATAAATTGATTCTAGACAACATCTTCCTTCTACCTCTCATCAAATAATCAGTGCTTTCAAAAATGAATAGAATAGAATAGAATAGAATAGAACAGAATAGAATAGAATAGAATAGAATAACAGAGTTGGAAGAGACCTTGGAGGCCTTGATAGTATTATTTGTCTGTTCTGCAAAACAGAACTGGACATCATGCCTAACTGCTGTACATACAGCCCTATGTGTGACCATCTTCCCCCAATCTTAATCATATTTTTTCAAAGATGTTATTTCTAGAAACTAACATTAAACAGGTTATAAAAAGCCATTATATTTCTCAGACAGTCTGCTTTTTTTAAATAGACAAACTTGTTCTCATTATTTGTTTACAGCCCTTTTAAAAATGCAATTCATATGTTAAAAGCTTAAAGACTAACTAGCCAATAACATTTTAAAATAACATATGCCTTTATTCACACACCTCCTGTAGTATAATATACCAGTCTTATGCTATGAAAGAATGGTGCTTGATTTTTTTTAAAAAAATGTAAATCTAGCAGCTGTGGCATAGAAGTGTCATAGTTCCATATTTTTGAAATTGCACATTATGTTATATCTTTTTTTCTATCCTTCCGGATAAAAACTGGATGTGTTTTATCTTCTCTGAATGCCTTTTTGTGAATTTGCTGTTTAAAGAGGACATGGAGTCCTTGTAGCGAGTGGGTGTTGAGAAGTAATAAAGAATAGTGACTGAGGAGAAAAACAATGGTAAATTGAAATGGCCACTGCTTACAGAGGACTAGTGGAGTGTCTGTGCATAATATGTTTGCTTAGACTTCAAAAAGAGATGTTGAATGACAGAAGATCCACTGGGACCTGCAGCTTCCTGGTCTTTTGAATACTAGATTTCACAGATAAAAAGGGGGAGCAATTTTCCTTAGGTTATCAGAAGCATATCAGTCTATATGGCTGGCCTTTGCTAGATTGGATGGTTCCAGCAAGGCAATTCAGAGGATCTTCTGAACTGAGACCATCAGACAGGACCACTGCTGGGCAACTAGAAATCCCAGGGCCACAGAAAGTGGACAAATGTCCCCTAATCCTCTTTTGGTGGCCCTGGGAGACCCCTGATTGCAGTAAACAGATGGCGCGCTTCCATACTATTTTGAAATAGGAAATAGATGAACACTGGAAGCTTCTGCACTGCCTTTCCAAGCAACCTTCCCCATTGCTAGCATTGGAAATGAGGCAACATCTGGAGTGCTACAGGTTACCACAAAAGGCAGAGCTTCCATTCACAGCTTCATTTTTCACACTTCCGCTGCTGGAGAGAAGACAAAACAGTGTTGTGCTTTTGATTTGCGGTGCAACTGGAAAGGGTTGATTTGCCCACCCCTTCCCCACCTTCTTGTGGGATGCTAGCAGAGCTCCAGGAGATTAGATGATTACAACTAGAATCTCCCCCCCCCACGCCCTACCTGTCCAAACCCATTTTTAAACTCCCTGTAACACAAAGTTTGCTTAGATATTTGATGTTTCCTCTTCTCATGAATTGCCAGAAGTTAATGTAGGTGGTTATTTTAGAGGCTTAAAAAGGGATTACCAAGAACACCCACATGCAAGAGAGAAAAAGAGAATCAAACCCATAAAAATGAGACACAGCTATTTTTCCCTACCTTTGCCGGCAAGGAAACCGTTCTCTCTGTCAGAACTGGGATCACAGAAGAGACAGATTTAGCGATGGGATTTCTCTTAGTGTGCCTGTGCAATCAAAAACACTAAATATGCCTTATAGTTTTTGGGGTCGGAGATATTCCATTTTAAATCATATTAGTCTTTAAATTATTAAGTACGGTGGGGACAGTGATGTGGTGGTGAGGAGGAGGAGGATCACAGCTAATGCACGATGTGGGACTTTTTAACTTTGGAGCGGAACACTCTCACATAAGAGTTATGGGAAAAGTGAGGGTACCCCAAATACTGTATATTTAGCCACGGAATTAACAGAATAACAGAGTTGGAAGGGACCTTGGAGGTCTTCTAGTCCAACCCCCTGCTCAAGCAGGGAACCCTATAGCAGGGGTCTCCAACCTTGGCAACTTTAAGACTTGTGGACTTCAACTCCCAGAATTCAACAGCCAGCTTTGTTAGCTTTGCTGGCTGTGGAATTCTGGGAGTTGAAGTCCACAAGTCTTAAAGTTGCCAAGGTTGGAGACCCCTGCCCTATAGCATTAGTTCATATCTAATTTACGATATTCCTTTCCCCCCCCCTCTCCACAATGAATGTGGGATATGTGCACTTTGCAAGAATACATAGGGAAGCCAGAGGAGAATATTTAAGATACCAGAGTGGGCATGATGTCCTTTAGTTTTCAGAAAGGGTTAAGGAACTTAGGGAAAGCAAAAATGATGGAAAAAGGAGGCAATGTCTGAATTTGGAAAGCAAACCAAGGTTTTAGGGCTGGTACAAATGTGACATTTACAAGAGGGGAGCTTAAGTGCCCTACTTAGCTAATTCTATCTATAAAATGGAATGAAGCTGGCTACATTTCAGATACTAACATATATTTTGAGTTTGTGGGTAACTCTAGACTGAGAGTGGCACACTGTTGGTGATTCAATACAGGGCGGGATGAGGGAACAAAGTGGGTTGCCCATGTCATATGAGGAGAACTGGTTTTTCAGATTTTTTCCTAGGTTTCCTGGAGTGGGCAGTTGGATCTCTTTTCTTCCTTTTAAATCTGTGTGAAATCTCTTTTAGGGTTTACATTATACAGCTTTCAGACTTCCCAATGCCGCTCCAATGGTGGGCCACTGATTTTCAGCAATTGTGTTTAGAGGGGGAGTACAAGAGAGAACAATCATGAAGGGTTGAAGGCTCCCCTCAACTACAAAAATCAGCGGCTGGAGATGCAGTGGCTGAAAATCATAGCTCTGCTCATGTACCTCTTCTGCTTGTACTTAAATGCTACACCAGGGGTCCCCAAACTTGACAACTTTAAGACTTGTGGACTTCAACTCCCAGAATTCTCCAGCCAGCATAGCTGGCTGGAGAATTCTGGGAGTTGAAGTCCACAAGTCTTAAAGTTGCCAAGTTTGAAGTCCTCTGTGCTACACTATCCTATTTGAACAAAACACTTCAAATTGTCTCAATTATTTATGATCTGCAGAAGCTGTAGGTTTTACACTGGTGTTTGCTTGAAGTTGGTTTTCCAAGAGTGAGGATAGGTTAAAGAAATCAGATCGGGGAAATTTCTTATGTGCATAGCGAGAAGGACACATATGAACACATTCTGAATACTTCAATCTTTCAAAAATCCCTCCATGGTAGCAAAGTTATGGTCTGTCAGATGATCATCTGATGTGGTATCCTTTAAATATCATGGACTACAACTATCTTCATCCTAAGCCATTACAGGCACCAGGTTCCAGAAAGTTGTAAAATAATTAGAAGCGGGGAAAATAATGTTGAGTTTTGTTTCTGGGAATTCTGCATGAAAGTAATCAAACAGACAACAACTGGCTGTCATCAAAATCAAGGCTGTTGATTTCCCCCAACATTTAATAGAACGTTAACTTCTCAAAGAAGCTTCTGTCTACGAGCTCCTGTTGTGGACAAAGAAGTTATGCGACCCGAAAGAAGCAAAAGAAAAGAAACATGTTGTATTAAAGAAATGCATTGCAATATTATGCAACATCACCAGGACAGTTGACTTTAATAAAAAAATTAAACAGAATAAATGACTGTTGAAATATTATCTTCCTCTTCCTCCCCCCATTCTTTCTTAACATTCCTTCCGCATCCCATGGTGATGGCCTCCATATAACCTCATAGCTCCATGATCATCAAAACACTCAGTACTTATCACCCTTGCAATTCCTGGAGAAAACAGTTTCCTTACACTATGTGCACATCGGTTATGTGAATGGACCTTAAGTACAGTAGAACCCCTTCAGAGCAGAGGTGGGTCCCTTTACCTTTGCCACGGGTTCGCATTGCAACATTTCTCGCACGCGTCCACTCGTGCGATTTGGCTTCCGCGCATGCTCAGAAGCAGGAATGAGCCCGAAACACAGCTGAGGAGCTTATCAGCTGTGCTTCGGGCGAAGAAATAAAGGTCAGAATTCACTTGCGGGCGGGCGGGAGGGCCCTTTTTCAAGCCGCGGAAGGGGAAAATTAGCACAAAATAATAAAAAAAGATGGCGGCGCGCACTGACCGGCACCGACAGTGACATCACCAGCGGGTCGCTATCGGTTCAGGCGACCCGGTCCGAATCGGGAGGAACCCACCCCTGCTTCAGAGCCCAAGGAGAATGTCTTTCATTTATTTATTTAATTTATTTATTATTCGCACTTGTATGCCTCCCACTCCACAGGGACTCTGGGCGGCTCACAACAATAAGAAATCTACATACAAACAATAAATATAGAAAAAAACCAGTAATTATTAAAAACATTAAAAACATTAAAAACAACAATTTAGAAATCCCATACAATTAATTCATTCATGGGGCCAAGAATGCTCATTGGCCCCAGGCCTATCGACAAAGCCAGGTTTTTAGTGCTTTTCTGAAGGCTGGCAGGGTGGGAATAATGTGGATCTCTGGGGGAAGTATATTCCAGAGAGCCGGTGCTGCCACAGAGAAGGCCCTTGCTCGTGGGCCCGCCAGCCGGCATTGTTTGACTGACGGGACCACCAGCAGACCAACTCTGTGGGCTCTAATCGGTCTTAGGGAGGTATGGAGATGTAAATTGGTTCATCCAATGGAGCAACTCTTAAGGGGCCACTTCACTGAAAAACACAAGCCAAAGGTCTGCATCAAACCAACCACTGTTTAATAAGGTATTCCGGCCCTCTTGCTGACTCCACTTTTCTTTGTGCTGAAGAGGTAGTTTCCTTAGAGGAAATCTCCAGTCTTTTAGTGCAGCTTGGCAGTCTTAACAGGATGCTAACATCCTGATCCCCCACCCAATCTTTGCAGCTACTTTTTGAAACCATCCTGGCTGCCGCACCCCAGGAGCACAAGTAAACTCTCCTTTAATAGACACTGATTAGTCTCTCCAGCCCACCCAAGCTGGGGCTGCGGAAGTCCTCCGCAGCCACTCATATCCTGACGCTTTCCTGGGTTGTTGTGACTCGGAGAGAACTTGCTGTA